>JARHVA010001869.1:1370000-1550000 GCA_037957365.1 Torreya grandis
GCCTTGATGATTTTAGTCCACTATTTCTCTTCCTTAACCAACAACTAAACTTGCTTAGCCAGTAGAGATTAATTCATGGTTTTAACTCTTCTTAACCCCAACCCTCATTTTGAGGTAGGGTAGAAGGATTTATTCTAAGAGATAAGCAAGAACCTAAATCTATATTTAGCACCTCTCCATAGGAATATTTTCTAAATGTGTTCAATTTGGTCTATGATCCTACCATGGATGATGAAGAGGGACATGAAATAGATAGGAATTCACTGAAGAGAAATATTTATAAGTTGAACTTTTCTCACTTGGGATAGAGGGTTTCCTTTCTAGCCTGCAAACATTTTTTGAATCTTGTCTATGAGGTGGTTCTAGAATTCAAATTTCATGGATCCCTCAAAGAGAGGATTGCCAAGGTAAGAATATGGGAGGTTCTTGATAATGCAAACAAGGATCTTAGAGATTTTAGCTTGAAGGAAAAGTGGAGTATTGATGAAAAAGAGGGAGATCTTGTGAAAGTTGACACTCTAGCTAGAGACCACTTCATAAATGTCAAGTATCTTTCTGAAGTACCTAGCTTCCTAAACTGAGGCTTCTCCCATAATCAACATGTCATCCATGAATTTTTTATGAGTAATCAGGCAAGTGTTAGGGGCAGTAGTGATTTCTCTGATGATGTTGGAGGTTTTGGCTTAGTGATTACATTACTAAAATACATTCCACATGATTCAATACATATAAATGTTTCCAAATAGAATATTTTAATATTTATGCCAATTAAATACGGGATGGTACTAATCATGGAAGTT
Organism: Torreya grandis; assembly: GCA_037957365.1. NCBI lineage: Eukaryota > Viridiplantae > Streptophyta > Pinopsida > Cupressales > Taxaceae > Torreya > Torreya grandis. Next base: position 1,370,801 of record JARHVA010001869.1, read on the forward strand.
CTTCATGACTATTATGTAAATTTTATGAGATAAAATAAAAATGGGAGTATCTATGTTGTCAATAAGAAAATAAATAGATAAAGGGGTTGGATTGTGTTAGGATATTATTGGTCCAATAAAAATTTATCACCAAATTAATAGCTACATCAATATATTATCCACCAAATTACTCACCATTTCACATATACATATTTATTTAGAAAATAAATGTAAAATATAATCTATAAATGTTTGGTGTGTGTTTGACCCTAAAATGGACGAGGATATTAATTTTGGAGTATATAGGGTTAAGAATATAGAAATGATAATGCAAAAGGGTGATAAGTATATCTAAATTAGTCTAATTGGGTGCTAAACTTAGATATAAACATACATTGAATTTTGTATGCTAATAATAGGTTAAATATATAAATTACAACTAAGATATGTATGGAAATGACAAATAAGTAACATACTTAGTTGGTTATGATGTTAACACGGTGCTAGATCAAGAATAGGTGGAAAGAAGGATAGAATATGATTCTATAAATATCATGATATTTTGGATCTAATGCTTTTAGAGCTTTGAACACTAATGTCAACCTATGATGGTTGTGTCAATTATATAATCTAGGTTACATGTAAGTGTCATGTATATAATACCTAATATAAAAGGATATGACCACCTGGATGCTTCTAGGTTTTGATTTACCTTTGCTTTGGTGTACTTATATTTGGGTCATGGACTGTCATTCCTCATGAATTTTTAGAACCCTATTTCTTCATCTTCATAATGACCTTGGGAAAAAATGGGTTAGTGGGAACATGGTTTTAAGCTAACCCCAAAGACCCATCTATCGGTGAGCATTGCCTACATAGTCAATACTCTTAAGAGGGCCTTAGACTGATGTATTTATCCCCTACATGTTGGATTTTATGTGAATCATGTAATATGTGAAAAGTAAGTATAATAGTGACATAGCTTTTAACTTAGAAAATATAGCTCTCAGAATGCTCCTTTAGTACTTCAAACCTAAATATGTGTCATTTCTCTGAGTGGTATAGAAATAGGGAATCTTTGTTCAATTGAATTCTTGATAGAGTAGTTTTTTATGAGTTTCCTTGGTTTCTCTTGGTATTTTATAGGTGTGGAATGAATGAGGGTTGATCTTTTATTTATATCAATTCCTTTAGATAAGTAACTCAAATTAAATCACTTAGGTTGACCATTAGGATACATTTCATTCGTAAAATAAATGACTTTAGAGCACTAGACACTAGCATTAAGTTAGGAAACTAATGTCAACACTAGTGTCTATCCTAGACATTAGTGTCTAGAGAGAAGTAAAGTAGGTACAAGTATAAAACATGTAAATATGGAAAATAAGTACATTTTAAGAATTTAGGGAAATATATAAGGTATGGATCATCAACATAAGATTGGTCAACTAAGAGATAGGCCAAAGGCATAATATAAAATAAATGCAAGATTTGAAGTGGGAAAGGTATATAACTAAAAGAAATAACCAAGGTATGATTTTTACAAGTGTACAAGACTGATGTGATATATAATCCATGAATACCATCTAAAATTTTGCCCTTTAATCTAATAATAAAATTACTAGTTTAAAGAAAGGGAACATATACCTAGATATGTATAACAAACCTTGTCTTTATGTGTGCCCAACTTGAGTGATTTATTAGTAACTGAATTGTAACCAATAACATGTCACGATATATAATCCGTGTATATAATATATAATTAAAAGTAATTTAAATATTGAAAGATAAAGGTTTAGGCTTACACCTATGTATCGATGTAACCATCTTTCCTATTGGTAAGTTGATTTGAAAAATATATACCATTTTAAGGATTTGAAACTATGATTAGGGAAAATATAGATAAATATTGAAAGTGCTTATATCCAAAGAGATAAATAGAGACAAAGAGAGAGATAGAGAGAGATTTGAAGGCACATGGCCTGACTTTAGAGCAGAAGAGAGTTACCATCTTGTAGTTCTGATTAGCTCAACCATGAAACAAAATGATACTTATAATCTAATGAGGTTGGATGATACAATCAAGTTCAACCTAAAAATTTTTCAAGATTAAGTTATTTAATCATATCAACCATACCAAAAATTGAACCAACTACTATAGTAGAATAGTTGAATAAATTTTGTAGAAGTCCATCCAGGGTATTAGTATGTAAAAGAGTTTTGGAAAATGAAACTAATTTTTATTTTTCAATATTTGGCATAAATTTCATAACATTTGCACCTTAGATGTGTATCATATTGAAACTATGTATAAAAATGGTACCAATGTATAGAATTATACCATAACCATGCATTTGAATCATATAACTATGTGATTTGGCTAATTCATAAAACTGTGTAAATGTGGAGAACATGCTTCCAAAGCATGTATCCACTATATATGGATAAATATAAAAACTGATATAAGTACCAATGTGGATAACATGTTTCAAAAACATCCCCCACTATAATTTGGAGATGTTTGATACTGAATAGGTGTGGATAACATGCTTCCAAATCATGCTCCCACTGAATCTAAAAATTGTGAATGTGTGGAAGCCATGCCCATATGAAATTCCTCCACTTAATCTAAAAATTATTCCAAGTGTGAATAGCATGCCTCTATAACATTCCCCTACTAATATACTCCCCCCCCCCCTTGAGATGAGGTGAAAATATTAACTATTAGTTACCTCACCTCAAAAGGATAAGACAACTATATAATATGTGAATATAACTATGTAGCATATAGAAAGGACATGTCTAGGTAGATATAGAATTGAAGCACATAGAACCAATGTGATCATATGAAGGCCTTAGATGCATGATAAGGATAATGAAAACATCTAGATAGTAACAATACAAGATCAAAAAGAATATAAACACACACAAGAACACTCAAAAGCAATTTTAAAAACTAATGGTCTAAGGAGACCAAAAACAAGGGGCATGTTTATATGTCACACAATCGAAGGGACATGACTTAGTCAAATGTACATAAAATCAATGATGACATATTACAATGTCCATACAAAAAATAATGACATATGAAAATGCTAATGAAAACATATAGAGGCACATGGGCCACAAACAAAAGAGCATATTAAAATACACAAACAAGGCATATAATATCAAGGTAATACATTTAAGGAAGTGATTAAATTAAAGCATAAGCAACCAACATAAACATGTTATAATAGCCCAAGGATATAATGTGTTAGGAAAAAATGTTGAGTGTATAACACATTAAATACCCTTTGTAAGATATAACCATGGATAATAGACATGTGTAAGTACATATGTAAGCTCAAAATGATAATGAAATGTGATCATCAAACTATATAACTTGTGTGTATGAAGATCAAACAAGCATTTTTCCCTAATGTTTACATGACATAAATAGATGGAGGCCCAACATCTAAAATAAGAATAGATCATGTATTTGTGTATGCCTATATCCCACTCAAGTATAAGTGTGTCACACATGTATATGTAGGAGTAAATAAATATGTCATCCATTAATTTATAAATAACACATAGATGCCAAGGAGCCAATAGAACATGTAGGAACCAAACATAATTTTGTATTTTTGAATGTTTTAATTTTTTTTGTACTTTTTGAAATATTTGAAGAATCTAATCAAGGAAGTCCTCATCATCAAAAGGTATAGGATGACCTAGAAAATTTCTTTAAATTTTTTTATATCACTACACTACCACCACTTCAATGTTTTTGTTTAATGGTTTACCTAAAGCCAATGGTGAAGGTAAATAATCATGGCCATCATGTTGCATGGAATTTTTTTTATTGATATTATGAATATTTACACACATGTTTGTAGTATATAGCTTAGAATTCCACTTGGATAGCCAATTTCTCAAAACTTTAGTTTCAAATGTGGTTGATGGTCTAATAACCATATGCTTGAATTTTCCACATGTGGACCACAAGCGATAGGTAACTAGATGTATCTTCCAAATTATGGAGTGAATGGAGAGTATGTTATTTCATCTATATAATTTCCCAATTATGTGAGAAAAGTGATACCACAAATTGTATCTCATCTGTTATCCAACTGGGTATGGTGGAAATATACCCCATCAATATTAACAGTAATATTTAAATCCTCATGCTTTGGTCACTTTGAGATATAGTTCTATATTGAAATATGGGAAGGATTTTGCCTTTTCCTCATATTAGACATAATATTTTCAAATTTGTTTCTTCAATTCCTCACATTGATTGGTATTTTAAACACCTAAATCTAGCTACCAATGACCTCCAACTAGGATTTTGACCAATTTCCACCTAAAATGCACAATTTAGCCTAAAAACACTAAAACATGCTAAATGATGTGAAACTGAAATATTCAAGTGCCAATTTTGGCCAAGGTATCATTAAATGGAGTAATGCAATTTGTGGGCTAGCTATCTTTGGTTAGATCATTCTGAGTCAAAATGCCAATTTTGCACCTAGGTGCTCTGGATTGCTCTTTTCTATCAAATATCTTGTACGAGACATGTGTCTTTGTTATTTTTATTGATAACATCCTAAATAGTAATATGGTTCCAATGCATCTAACATTGTCTTCCAATTCCAAACCAATCAAATTTTGGACCAATAACAAGACATTCTGATAAATTTGAGTAATTTATACACAAAGTGCTTAAACATGCTTAAGAGCTAATTAAACAAAATCAAGGAATAATTAATAATTTCATGAAAACTTATTGAATAATTTGTTTTGGAAATGAATATTGAATATCTGCATCATTAAGTGACCTCATTTCTTTGGAAGACATCCCCAAGCTATAAATACCCTGATTCATGCCTCCCATGCCTCATCAAAGTCCTTCATACCTCTTAATTGATCCTATATCCCAAATATTTATGATCCTATTTATTAATTTTAATGGGAAATTTTGATTAACCCTTAGCCACACATCTCAATCCCGAGATGGATGGTTCAGGCTGATTTTACATATTCTCAAAAATCTATAAATAGGAGGCCTCACCACATTAATTTTAAGTCTTGATAATGCAAATTTATAATACAAAAATGATTCCAAAATCCATTGCAATTAGTGTTACCATGCAAAATAAATTCCAAGCCAAGCCAATCCAAGCCAAAATCCAAAGGTGCCAAGGAGAGATGGAGGTAGCAAAGCTTCCATTGCCAAGGACTTCATGAGCACAAAGTTTAACAAGGCACTACAACAAACATTTTAAAGCATCCGAAGAAGGTAAAAAAAAGGTTTATTTTTCAATTTAGTTGTGTGTTTTATTCATATTTATTAATTAATTTCTCTCTAGTGTCTAGGCCTATACATGTTATGCTAGTTAGTGTGTTTCTTTCATTTTGTTTTCATTTTGGAACTAACACCATACTAACCATCCTCTCTTGTGTCAAATTCTTAGATCTACATATGGCATGCCTAGTGGAATAAGATGCATCCCAAACATGAATAATATCATTTTTTATATTTAAAAAATTCTTTTGGATCATTGAAAATCTTGAAAATTGATTTTCTAACTTTGTTTTGCCATATTTCTTTGTCACAAGTTTACACAGTAATCGACATCAGTTAGTAAAACTATCATCAGTTGACATAGCCATCATCGGTTATTATTTACATAAACAATGTTGGTTATATAACCATCATAAATTATTATGTGTAAACTATGTCAATTATATAACTGATGTCGGTCACTGTGTTTTCTTAAAAAACACAAACTCAAGAGATATTTTAAAATGCTTGGTATTGGGTCATACGGACTCCGTTTTGGATTTTTTTTTTAAAACCATTTTTTTCTCCTAAATTTTAAGAATTTGATATTATTTTAGCTTCAATTTTCATATATTTTTTTACAAAATTTTTAAAATATAGTTAAAATGTTTCTAATCTAACATATTTGCTTTTGAGGTGATGCCTTAAGGGTAGATAGGTAACTAGTGGATTTCAAGTTTGATAAATCATGTTTTAGAACATATTTTGCATGTTTTAAAATTAATTAAGAACATTATTTTGGTGCTTAAAGTAACCTTTAAGGTGATTAAATAAGTGTTCTTAGAATTAGTTTTCAAAGTTACAACTAAGACTAAGGGGTTAAATGAACACCATGTCATTTTTCAAATTTGGGCTTAGAAATGAACTCACCTTTCCAAGCTTTTTGTATTTACTTAGTTGTTTAAATTAAATTTTTGTTTGGAAAAAAGAGGGGTGTTATGTCTATGCTCTTCTATTTTTCCCCTTTAGGGAACCCTTAGAATCAAAAGTGCCATTCCTATTACAAAAAACCTATTCCAAGGCTTAGAAAGAATGTCATCTAAAGCACTCCCCAAAAACTCGTCAAAGTTTGGGTGACCTTAAAAATGGCTCTAAAGTATTTCTCTTAGTCTTTTATTTTTATGCAAACTTTGCTTGTGATGGGGATGTCATTACCTCCCATGAGTTCTTTACGGAAGCTTTGACTTGGGGTTTCATCTCCCAGCATTGACTTCACTTACATCTTTTGAGTTGCACATGGGATGTATCTCTATTTGGACATTGCACTACACTGAGCAAACAATAGGATGTAGTGGTTGTAAAAAGGACTAGGCATTTTTACAACTAGCCAATGTTGTAGTCACCCAATTTTTATGATTTTCTTTTGCATTATTTGAAGTGAATGTCATTGTGTAATTGATTCCCCTAGAAATGTTTGAATTCTTGTTAGTTTAATCAACCCCACATTGACACACCCTTGCTAGGATTTGGATAATTATACTTAGTGTAGTTTGGTCATTTTTTCTTGGTATGTTTTGAGACTAAAACTTGTTTATTTTTTTATAAGACATGTCAAAATAAATTTGTCTATACATCACTCTTTTGTCTAAAGAGGTGTTATGCTAGCCATTTTAAACCACACTTGTGCCTTGAAATTTTTTCTAAACTTGTTTGTGTGTGTGTCATTTGAGTTGTAGAGGGTAGTGTTATGCTGCCCAAAACATGTTAAAACCATTTTGCCTTTGAGTCTTTTGAAACATAACATAAATCACATCATTCGAGCATGCTTATGCCATTAGGCTACTTAATTTGTTTTAAGACTTGTTTCACCTTGTATCAAAAACCATTTTTTTCAAACCATTTTGTGTATACCATTTAGACCTCATTTATGTGCCATCATGTTATATGATCTTGTCTAGCTTGTTTGGTCAAAACCTAGTTTTCAACATTAAGTTTTAAATTAACCTTGTCAATTTTGGATTCAAATATTGATTGATTTATGTTTAGGCCTCAATTCATGGGGATGATACATAGATATTTCTATTTTGGGTTGCATAAATTTGGTTAATTGATTACCCAAATTTGAAAAATATTGATGGTTTGTTTGTTTAATACCTATCATCATCATTATTATTTGTGATTTTATTTGGGAAAACATATTCTTTCTTCAAAGAACCTTTTATCATATGTCTTATGTCAACTGATCATGTTTATGTTTGATTCTATGTGTTGGGTCTATGTCAAAGTTATTTATAAACTTGTTAGATGAAATAAAATCACATTAGCCTTTGTTTCAAGTCTAGATTTTGACATCATTTGGCCAAAAGTCCTAACGTATGCCTATTTATTTGAGCCTAGATTTTTACTTTGTGTTTGGATAAAAGACCTAATAACTCAACTTTTCCCTTTCCTAGTTTAGACCTTGTTTAGAACACTTTAACCTAGACCTTTGACATGTCAGTTTTTATTTAGATGCTTGAAATTTTATGTCTGACATTTAATGTTAAGCTATTTTATGCCAAATCTTAGCACAAACCATTTTATAAATACAACTCCAATTTCAAACCACATTGGAGATACAACTCCACCCTTCGACCAAGTTGGACCAAGTTTGAACCATTTGTCCTTTGGATCATTTTTTAGAGTTTGTAGAACTCTAAGCCTTTTCTTCAGAGCTTTCATAATTTATGTAGATACTATTGAAGTTATTTCCAGAATTTGGATAATGCAAATGCAATGGAGACGTGATCACATGAGATGAAGGAAGTGCACACCACATAGATGCTAAATCAGTTTGAAATTATTCAAGAAGATAAATTGCACAAGAAAAAATAGGAGAAAAACCAATATCTGATTAACATGAGATGGCCAAAGTGAATAATACATATAGGAGAACACGTAAGTAACTCCTCCACAAAAGGTGGTCAAGACACCCCAAGAATAGACTGCAACTCCTCCATGAAAGGTGGTGACAAGGTGCTAAGAATAGAGAAGTAACTCCCATCAAGGGAGTTACTTATGACATTCTTATGACACCTATGACACATCTATGACACACATCTCCACATAATCTAACCTATCCCACAAATGTAGGAAAACTCCAAGTATGCACAAATATATAATTTCCCTAATTAAACAATAGGGAAAAATAAAAACCTACACTAATACCCCCCCATAAGCGCAACTTATGTGGGCAATGTTAAAATATAAAATGGGTCCCAGTAACTAGGCCTGATGAGGTACCCATGTACAAATGCAATCTCCCATAAGATAGAGAAAAGGAGAAAACCCATAGGAAAAAACTCCCCCCAAAAGAGAGATATAAAAGAAATGAAGAGGCTAGTGGCCCCCCTAAAGATGATGCTACTACAGATGTGGACCATACCCTAAGAAGAGCTCGTAGATGAATGAACTTGCTCTTAGTGAAAGGTTTGGTGAAGATGTCTGTAACTTGCTCTGAAGACTAGAAAAATATCAAGTCAATGACCTGACTATGAATGAGCTCCTGAATAAAATGCATGTGAATCTCTATGTGCTTGGTCCACTGGTGCTGAACTAGATTCTTGAAAATCTAAATGGTACTCTGGTTGTCACAATAAATGATGTTGGGCTACCTGATAGGAATGCCAAACTCAAAAAGAATCCCCTGAAGCTAAATAGCCTTAGTAGTTACATTAATAGCTCCCATATACTCTACCTCTATGGATGATATATCAATAACATTCTGCTTCTTGCTAGACCAACTAATAGGACCAGAACCTAGAGAGAAACTGTAACCAAAAGTGGACTTATGAGTCTATGAATTGCCAGCCCAGTCTGAATCTGTATATCTAACCAAGTTAACCTCTATGCCAAATCTGTAATGAATCCCATATCTATGTGAACCTTGTATGTAATGCAAGATCCTCTTAGCTTTTCTCGAATGTAGCTCATGAGGTTCCTGCATAAATCTAGAGACAAGTCCCACTATATATGATATGTCGGGCCTGGTGTGAGTCAAGTAGATGAGACTACCAACAATTTGTCAATACCGAGTGGCATCAACCAATGGTGAAGAATAGTCAGCTTCAATCTTGACTCTTGATAGAAAGGGAGTCAGAGATGGCTTGTAATCAGCCATGTGAAACTAAACCAATAAGTCAAGAGAATACATAGGTTGTGTAAGAGAAATCCATGAATCTAACTGTGAGATCTCAATGCCAAGGAAGTAGTGCAATAAACCCAAGTCTGTCATGTCAAATATATCATGGAGAGATGCCTTCACTATTGTAATAGCTGATGAAGAACTCTCGGTGATCAAAAGGTCATCAACATATAGAACCAAAATTAGGAGTGAATCATCCTACCACAAGAAATAGACATTGGGGTTAGAATGGCACCTAGTGAAACTCACTGTGAGAAGGAAGGAATCCATCTTAGCATACCAAGCCCGAGGGACTTGTTTGAGGCCATAGATAGATTTCCTAATTCTACATACTAAGGAAGAATCCTAAATAAATCCTAGCAGCTACTCCATGTAGATCTCCTCCTCTAGGTCTCTGTGAAGAAAGGCACTCTTCACATCCATATGATGCACATCCCAACCATGTGGTATGGCAATAGCCAAGGTGAGTCAGATAAAAGTCATCTTTGCAATGGGTGTAAAGGTCTCTGAGTAGTCAATGCCTGTAACCTGTGAGAAACCCTTGGTGACCAATTGTGCCTTGTACTTATCAACTGACCCATTTGCTGCAAAATTGGTCTGATATATCCACCTACATTGAACCATCTTTCTTCCCTTAGGAAGTGAAGTCAAATCCCAAGTGTGATTTTTATTAAGGAAGAATATTCTTCCTCCATAGCACTATCCCACTCAAGTACCGCTGATGCCTCTCAAAAAGTCTATCGATCCAAAACTGAAGCAAAGAAGGCATGTGGATCTCTCTAAAAATCCCCCCTAGTACATCTATCATCTGTGAGATATCCTATCTAAGTGTCAGCACTCTCAAGTGTTTGTCTGGCCCAAATTGGCCCAAAAGTGGGTGAGTCAGGTGCTAACTCCTCATCCTCTGACTAACTAGAGGTGGATGACTCTGCATCACTATCCTTGTTGTTTGAACTCAAATAAGAAGAAGATGTCTCTAGCTCAAGAACCTACTATGGCTGATCTAAATCTGATGAGGAATCATTATGAAGAAGTAGATCTGATGAGGGAGAAGAAGTGCCAAGTGTTGATTCTCTAGGACTCTCCTAAAAGTGGACACTTCTCTCAATGAAAAATTCATGATTGAATGTATCTAGAAGGTGATACCCCTTAACACCATTTGAATATCCTACAAAGATGCAAGGCTTGGATTGATGTTCCATAGATTTGCATTTCTTCTTCGGTATGCAGGCCATGGATAGGGATCTAAAAACCCTAAGGTGCTCAACATTAGGTTTCCTTTTATCCCAAGCTTCAAAGTGTGTTATCCATTTCAAAGCTTTGTGAGGAACCCTATTTTGAATGTAGCAAGCACAATTGATGGCTTTAGCCCAGTACTATGGTGCTAAATATTTGGAGTGAATCATATAGCTATCCATCTCTTTCAAGAACCTATTTTTACATTCTACAACCTTATTCTGTGAAGGACTATAAGTGACTGTGCACTACAAATCAATCCCCTCTATAGTGCAAAACTACTCAAACCTGATGCTGACATACTCCCCTCCATTATCAGTTCGAAGAAACTTGATAGATTTCTCACTCTATTTCTCAACAAGAGCCTTGAATTCTAGAAAATTTTCAAACACTTCAGACTTTTGTTTGAGAAAATATATCCAAGTGTATGTAGAGAAATCATCAATGAAAGTGAGGATGTTCTTGGCCCTTAGAAAGATGGTTTGGAAAAGGCTCTCGATACATCACTGTGGACTAACTCCAAAGGTTGTGAAGCCCTCCAAGCTTTGTCTTTGTCAAATTTTGCTTTGGGATGCTTCCCAAGGGAGAAACCCTCATAAAGCCCTTTTGAGAATTGGACACGAGGCAAACCAATGACCATGTTATTTTTGAGAAATTGTTCAAGGTAGCGATAGTTAAGATGGCCAAACTACTCATGCCATAATTTGCTAACTCCATCTGAATGAATCATCAATGCTATTGGAGAAGAATCAAGTTCAAAATGTGAGAAGGTGTATAACCTTGCTTGGTGATCTTCCCTACCCACTGCCACTATAGTATTATTATGCAACTCCTTGATAGGTACTGAATCTAGTGAAAACTCAACTCTCATGCCCTAACCAATGTGAGTGATTTGGTACACTGATAGAAGATTGGTTGAAAGAGAAGGAACACTTAAAACATTATTGAATGTTCCTCCTTCCATTTCAACTGACCCTCTCCCTACAACGAAAACTGATGTGTCATCACCCAAACTAATTGAAGTCATGCTACAAGGATCTAAAGATGAAAACTCAACTAGTGAAGAGCCCATGTGGTGAGAAGCACCCGAATCAATGACCCATGATGTTGTCTAAGCTGTAGTTACTACAAGGGCCTTGCCCTTTTCTTTCTCCTTACCCTTGCCTTTTGCCTTAGTAGAATCTTGGGTAGATGAATTCTGCTTGATGGACTCAGGAATACCTATGTTGTGCTTCTCTAGAAGATGAGTTAGGTGATCTATTTATTTATTCATGAATTTTTGTTCATAATTCCTTGTCTTTTTACAATAGGCACACTTAACCTTCTCCTTCTTAGGTTTAGCATTGGAAGAGGAAGACTTAGTGTTGTTTTTGGCAGGATTGTTGTTTTCTTTCTTCTTTTCCTAGTCCTTGTTCTTTTTCTTCTTCTCCTTTGTTGAAGTCTTATCCTTACCATTTCCAGCTATCAAAGCTTGGGGTTGAGTAGACTTCATTGTGCCCATTTGAATTAGCTTATCTTGTTCCCCGGTCAAGTTGGTAATGAATGAATCTAAAGAAGGCATTTTCCATGTAGTGCCAAGGGCACTTTTTGTGGCATGGAAAGTGGAGACAAAGACTAAATAGCTTGGACCTAACTTTGTGAGAATAGAAAGGAAGAGTTGATCATCTTTCTTCTCTATCCCACATTATTTCAATTTCAATCTAAGGGCCTTAAACTTAGTGAAGAAGTCCTGTAGGGTGTCAAAGTTGCTAGGAATTAGACTTATGAGTTCGTTTTCAAGCTCATAACCTCTCATCTCATCAAGCTTCCCAAATAAGAGTTATATGGTGTCCCATATGTCTTTGGGAGTCTTGGAGGTTTCTAAGTGGAAGAAAAGTTCTAGAGACATGAACAAGCTCAGTAATCCATAGGCTTCATCACTACGGTTGTACCACTTGACCTTTTCAACATCAGTGATGGGTTCTACTTCAGTACCCACGGTAGTCCTATACAACCCTTTGCTTATAAGAATGATTGACATTTTAACCTTCCATTCATGATAGTTGAAGGGTTTTATGGGTTTAATTTGAAAAGAATCCATTTTAAGCTGAATTTAGGTGAAGTTGTGTTGATTGCAAGTTGTGAAATTATGCAGAAAGGAGAATAAAAGCAAAAAATGCAAGTGTTGAAAAGTAATCACACCCCCCCCACTAAAATGTTGAGCCCCCCATAAAATATCCAAATGCATGCTCAAAATACATCAAGCTCAGCTGAGAATGCATCTTAAAGAAATCAATGCAAGACTTTAAGCAAATAGGACGTCGAACTCAACCGAAAATGTGGCCTGGGAGACCCAAAATTTAGGCACTTTATAAACTAGTGAATTTTTAACAAATAATAATCCTACAATGTGGAGAATTAAAATAAAAACACTTTTTCAAAAAATGGAACTCAAATCTGAGCTACCGTTTGCAAGATATTAAAGATTCAATTTCCCGTAAAAAAGTGTTTTTGCAAAAAACACTAAAACATTAAAAAATGCCTGTTTTGAGAGAGAAAGTGGCCTTCCAACCACTCGTTGGACTCAGAATAGAGTGAAGAATCTAAAAAAGTTATTTTTGAAAGTAATTTTAACTAATTGTCTTGGTATGCATTAAATAAAGTTTACCTTCCTCTTTTAGTAAAAAAATACTAGTAAGGCAAAAAAAATGAATTTCCAGCTAGTTTTTTTTTACTTTTTTTTAATAAGAGGAAAGAAAGGTGGATATATGTTGTTTTGATGTCTTAGGCCTTGATAGGCACTACCAAGAAGATGAGATCAGGGCTTCTACCAATGAACATGCACCCTTCCAACACTTCCAACTCAATGCAGACTTTAACACTTCCAATAGAGACTTTAAAACTTCCAACGCAGACTTTATCATAGAAGAGACAAATCAAATGTAGGAAAAAAAATTCCAAATGTAAGAAAAGGATGCCAAGTGACTAAGGGTCCACATGGGATGCCAAACAAGAAAAAAAAGTGCCATTTTCAAAAAAAGACAGTCCTGGCAGTGCTGGTCAGAAAAAAGATATTGAAATTGCAAACCTCAATGCACAGTAGCAAGTGACAAAGTTTTAATTTCAATGCACAACAGGTCTGGCAAAATTTTCTCACCAAAATTTTCTCACTAGAATAAGGTGTGCAGAATTTTCTCACTAGAATAAGGCGTGCACTCCTAAGAAGGAGAGATAGCGCAGACAAAGTAAAGTGCAAGTTAGCCCCTACAGCCAGTGGTGTGATAAAGTTAATGTAGGAAAAAAAGATGCCAAGCTACTAGAAAAGGACACTAGGCTACTAGAAATGGACACCAAGCTATTGATATTTCCACAAATTGCCTTGCTGAAGCCACAAAAGATCTATACAAGATGTCTTGGCAAATTTTAACTCAGAAGTAATTTTTTTAACAAGTTTTCATATGGATTTGCATGAGTTTTCAAGAAACTCTACCAAAACTCTCAAATTCAATAGGGTTAAAAAAAAAACTACTAAGAAAGCAAAGTAAGAATTTTAGAATAAACTAATAGCACAACCAGACACAATTACCAGAGTGGCTCTGATACCATATCATAGTTATTGCCAGAATCCAGATAATGCGAATGCAATGGAGACGTGATCACACAAGATGAAGCAAGTACACACTACATATATTCTAAAGTAATTTGAAATTATACAAGAAGATAAATTGTACAAGACAAAATAGGAGAAAACCCAATATCTGATTAACATGAGATGGCCAAAGTGAAGAATACATATAGGAGAGCATGTAAGCAACTCCTCCACAAAAGGTGGTCAAGGCACCCCTAGAATAGACTGTAACTCCTCCATGAAAGGTGGTGACAAGGTGTTAAGAATAGAGAAGTGATTCCCATCAAGGGAGTTACTTATGGCATTCTTATGACACCTATGTCACATCTATGCCACACATCTCCACATAAGCTAGCCTATCCCACAAATGTAGGAAAACTCCAAGTATGCACAAATATATAATTTCCCTAATCAAATAATAGGGAAAAATAAAAACCTACACTAATAGATATGTCTATCTATACTTATGGTGGATTCATGTACAATCCAACTTATGATATAATGGCCACACAAAATCCCACTATGAACCCCTATAGAGAAATAGTTTCTAAGGAGTTTTATTATTCTCCCTACAATACTCCATATGGGTAACATAGTCAAAATCTACAAAATCCAAATTGAAACCTTGATTGGCATGAAGAGGCTTATGAGGAATAATTTTAAGGACAAACTATAGATAATGTTGTTTGGGATATGAATTCATACCCTCTTTTCAATAATCAGTACATGGAACAAAGTCAAGAACTAGCTTATGAGCCAACTCACAATTGGGATGATATGGTTTATGAAGAAGACTTGGATTCTTTAGCTTATGCAAGTAATCAGGCTCCACCACATCATATAATTTTTATTCTAGGACCACAATGTCATACCATTCCCATACCAAGACCTCATCCTTTGGTTTGTGTGAGAAACCAAGCTCCAAAATGCCAAATCATTTTATACTAGGACCTCATGCTTTGGTTTTTGTGAGAAATCAAGCTCCACAATACCCCTTCATCATTCCAAGACCTAGTCCTTTAGCTTGTGTGATCAATCAAGCCCCATAATTCCCTATTTTTACCATCTTAGGACTTTATCCTTTGGCTCATGCAATAAATGATGCTCCCCAAGGCCCTACCATTATCCAACCACAAGTCATTCCTCATATAGTACCAATCCCATCCAATCATTCAAAGACCAAGATATATTCAAAACTAGTATTTTCTAACTCATTAGAAACCAAAGCCTAGACAACCAACCAATGCAAGATGTTTTTGTTGAACCAACCACTTATGATAAGTCAACCTATGATGAATCACCTATTGATCCTATACTAGATGTCAAGGAATCTCACACTTATGAGCCAATCTTTATCAAGTCACTTTTTAATGATTATAATCACCTTTAGGCAAATCATTACCTTGACCATGTGCCTATTTTTTAAGAGTCTCCTATTGAGAAGCCATTCTCTAAGGAGTTATCTCTTGACCTATTTCCCATTCTAAAGGAGTCTCACTTTGACAAACTAGTTTTTATGGAGCCCATTATCCATCATGGCTATTACTTGTCTAATACCAAATATTCAAAAAGACACCATTATAACAAAGTACCTGTAAGATGAAGAATCAAAACTAGATTTAGGTTCTATTCTTGAATCAACATCAGATTTACCATCAGAATATAAATCAACATCAGTCTCAACATTAGATTTAGAGTCCCTTGAGTTAGCATCATATTCAAAAGAATAATATGTTCATGATTGTTACAACATTGGTTACACATGCCTTGTAGATCAATTTGAATACATTTATGATCCTTCTATGGTTTTTTAGGATGATTAATTTAGATTTGACATAAGTTATCCTAGTATCTTCTACAAGGATTTTTTAGCCTCCCCCCATTCTATTACCATTCCACAGGCCATTACCATCAACCAAAATAGTCATATCATTGATATTCCATCTCCCACTAGTGTCAATTAGGATTAAAAAAATCACACTTTTTTTAACTACATCCATGGTGACATAGAAGTTAAAGAAGAGAAAGGAGGCCAAGATCACATTCATGTAGCAGAAGAGAACTCTCTTAGTGAAAACGTTTTGGAGGTGTTAGGGGATAATCAAAGTTAGAACTCAGCATCTTCTAATGAAACTTTTTCAAAAGCACCAGAAGAAAATAAAATTCAAAAGTCCACATTCCTTAGTGAAACCTTCTTGAAGGTAATATGGGACAATCAATATAATTTTATTGGTAAAAACCTTTTTGAGGCACCAATAGCTAAGCACAAAAGTTTTTCACTACTTGATAAAGATAAAATCAAAGATCAAATCGAAATAGCTTCCAATTCATAGCCTAATAAGATGGTAGCTACTCTCAAGATAAAATAATAGAAAAATTAGGTGGTTCTATCAATAAAATATTTAGTGGTCTTTGGCCCCACCATAACTAAAATTATGTCAAATCTGACATTAGAAACATTACATGTCACTGAAAGTCCTGATCTTCATTTGTTTCCCCACCTTTATACATTCCATTATCATCTACCATTCCATTTCACAATCAAAACCGCCATCTATTATTTATCCTTTTTTACCATCCATGGCTACACTTTCCTTTTTAGAGGCTATAAGGATACCTTGTCTTGATGTTTGAAGGAATCAGAATCAACAACCAATGATGATCATAAAAGCATTCTCAACATCAAAATCTGTAGGCCATTTTTGATAGAGTAGCTATTCAGATGAGGTATAGGATATAAATTAACATAATCAAGTACTTTTTTGTATCATTTATTAATTAGGATATGCATCTCCCCATTAATACAAACAATAGAATCAAAAACCACACCTAGGATAAAAACATGTACCATATCATTTCACATTACCATGCCATTGCTATTGTTACATATCCATTTGCCATTATCAAAGATCCCAACCATTTACCCCATCACCTAGGGGAAAACCATCTTAAAATTTTATCTAATCTATCCAAACAACCATTATCCTAAAGTAATGCCATTCCTTCTTATCATTCCCTTCCTATCTAGACCAAAGCCTATTTTTAATCATCCTACCCAATCCTATTTTGATCTTGGTTCATTTATTTCTTCCCATATATTTTATGGGGGGATTCCAATCAAGTTTAAAAAATCAATCCAATCTATGTTTATAATGATAGTCTGTGAAAGTAGTGTGATAGTTGATCTGGTAAGATAACTTTCATCCTATATCCATATTTATTTATGTGAGCTTGATTATAACTACCTATGGTAAAATCAATGTTTCACTAGTCTTGCTACTAATTATAACCACCTATGGGTAAATTAGTATAATTAACCTATGCTATAGTAATCTTAGCTATAACCACCTATGCGAAAACTAGGGGAAACACTTGTTTATCATGCATTACTGCATCACCTTACCATTACTATTTTCATTTGATTGGCCATTTTCTAGATTATGAGAACTTGTTGGGACCTAGTTTGTTTTTCTTCACCTTTTGTGTGGATGAAATTGCTATGATTTGAGGTCATTTTAAGACTATGTGGGTCATGATCAATTCATGTTGAGGTCACCTCAGTCCCCCTTTCTATACGGTCTCATCATTTTGTAAGCAACCTAAGCCAAACACTCTCGTTGCATTTCAAGTAGGTATCTTGTCATTCTTGATCGAGTTAAGATACCTCAAAATGCCAAAAACATTCATAATATTTCAAAAATATAAAAACATTTGTCTTTTCTAAGCCTATTCAATTATCCTTGATCCACCTTAATGGGGCATTATTATTGTTAGCATGATTTTTTTTGCATTTGTTTTTGGGATTTTTATTTGTTTTTTTATTTCAAGTTGTTTGTTTGTTTATTCACTTGCCTATTTGTTTGCTTTTAGCACTATTACCTAGACTCGATCTATATTCATTCATTAGGTGATTCCTTGAGCACATTATTCTTGAGTCTATCTATATTCATATGTAAACATTATCATCATGGTTTTTATCATTGGTGAATTATTTTCAAGTGTTTATTGGATATCAAGAGTCAATCCTTATGCATATTTTGGCCAAGTCTTCATGGTGTTCTATCATGAAGCCTACCATTACATGATATAACAAAAATCAACTTCAAGAAGGTCTACAATCAATGGATCCATATAAGTTTCTCCTTATCACCTCGGGAAATCCTCCCACCCACCTTGATCAGTCAAACCATTAACAATTCTAGTTGTATCATTGTTAATTAGGATGAACATCTCCTCATTGACATGTATAACTGAATCATTCACACTAATCAATCTTATTCTTTTATTCATCTATTTCATCACTTTGCACCTTCTCATCTCTAATCTATATTCTAATTTATATCCTTGAGTTATGCTTGTTAATCAACCATAATTGAGGCATAATCATCTTTATCCAATCTAGGTCCTCTTAATGATTATAACTGCCTATGGGTAAATCATTATTTTGAATTTTAACCCTGATTATATTTGCCTTTAGGCAAATTAGTATTCTTTTTACATCAATGAATGCAAGAATTTTCTCATTTGGATTAATCTTAACCATGGGTTAATTCCATACTTCTTCTTGTTTCTTTTTGAGGGACTATCCATCAATAAATATGACAGCCACTCCCTCAAGGGGGCATCATCATAGGCTTCACAAAACCATTTGGAGCTTTGCTATTTAACCATCATCTTCTTTTTGGCATATAGGCCATCTCTCATTATTTGAGAAGACATTTCTTTTCCTATGGTTTGTAATATCTTCCAAAATAGGGGCAAACTGTAGACACCTAAATCTGGCCATCAATGACCTCCAACTAGACTTTTGACCAATTTCCACTTAAAACACACAATTTTTCCTAAAAACACTAAAACATTCTAAATGATGTGAAATTGACATATTTAAGTGTCAATTTTGACTAGGGTATCATTAAATGTGGCAATGGAATTTGTGGGCCAACTAACTTTGGTTAGATCATTCCGAGTCAAAATGGCAATTTTGCACCTAGGTGCTCTGGATTGCTCTTTTATATCAAATCTCTTACATGAGACACATGCCTTTTTATTTTCTATTGGTAAAATCCTAAATGGGAATATAGTTCCAATGCATCTAACATTGTCTTCCAATTCTAATCTAATCAAAATTTTTACTAATAATAAGACATTTTGATCAATTTGTGCACAAAGTGATTAAACATGCTTAAGAGCTAATTAACCAAAATCAAGGCATAATTAATAATTCCATGGAAACTTGTTGAATAATTTGTCTTGGAAATGAATATTGAATATCTACATCATCAGTTGACTTTAGTTCTTGGGAAGACATCCCTAGGCCATAAATGCCACAAATATCAGGATTCATACCTCCCATGCCTCATCAAAGCCCTCCATACCTCTTAACCCAAATATTTATGATCCTATTTATCAATTTTAATTACAAAATTAGATTAATCCTTAGCCACACATCTCAATCTTGAGATGGATTGTTCAAGTTGATTCTAGACATTCTAAAAAATCTATAAATATGAGTCCTCACTACATGAATTTAAAGTCTTGATAATGCAAAGTTATAATGCACAACTGATTCCAAAATCCATTATAATTAGTGTTACCATGCCAAATTGATTATAAGCCAAGCCACAAGCCAAAGGTGCCAAGGAGAGATGGAGGTAGCCAAGCTTCCATTTCCAAGTACTTCATGAGCACAAAGCTGAACAAGCCACTATAACAAGCATTTTGGAGCATCTAAGGAAGGTTAAAGAAGGTTTCTTTTGCATTTTAGTTGTGTGTTTTATTCATGTTTATTAACTAAGCTTTCCCTAGTGTCTAGGCCTACAGATGTTATGTTAGTGTGTTTCTTTCTTTTTTTTTTCATTTTGGAACTAACACCATACTAACCATCCTCTCGTGAGTCAAATTACTAGATCCATAGGTATGATGGCCATTGATCGATGACATTTATAGTATGGTACCATGTCTTTTGTGGGTAGAAGTCTATTACATGATCTATGTCTTGTAAAAGGTAACTAAATCATTTTATGCTCAATTAGAATGGATAACATGGTATTTGAAATATCTTATTATGTTTTGATCTATAAAATTTATTGTGAAGCCTTTTGATAAGAATCTACATTGTTCACATGATTAATTTGAATTTGACCTTTGTAAGGTTAACTCAGTATTTTAAGCCAAGAGGGGTGTATGGAGTAACAATAATTTGCATGCTCATCTATTATTTTTGTTTACCCTTATTGGGATTCAATTCTATGTTTTTTGGAATTAGATTTACATTATATGTCCCATGACTCATAAGTTTGAATAGGCTATGTGATAGGTGATCAAGTGGATCAAATTTTAAGTTTCACATTTTCTCATTTATCATATCATAGGTTGTATCATCATCACTATCATAGTAATCTAAAACATGGACATGTTTTTACTTAGTATTAACTAATAAAGGAAGATCAAATGTTAGGGTGTCTTGTAGTTTTAACAGCTCTTTTGGTAATGTTTAGTTTTACACATGCATATCTATGTGCACCTCAAAGTTTAGTGCCTTATTTACATTTAGAGATAAAGGAATCATTACACTTGAATCACTTATTTAGTACATATTTATATGATCAAGAGGGATGCATTATTTAGGTGCTACCACTGTAGGGATGCCTTCAGTTTTAGAATGTATCATTTCGTAAAATCTAAAAGGTTCATCATTAAGAGGCATAAATAATAAGGTCCCCTCATGTATGAATTTTACAAATTAATGAATTGTATATGGGAGATATTCCATTAAATT
This sequence comes from Torreya grandis, assembly GCA_037957365.1. Classification (NCBI taxonomy): domain Eukaryota; kingdom Viridiplantae; phylum Streptophyta; class Pinopsida; order Cupressales; family Taxaceae; genus Torreya; species Torreya grandis. Next base: position 1,391,853 of record JARHVA010001869.1, read on the forward strand.
TATCTAAAGTGTACCCAAAAGTAAATTATAATGTAAGGATTGAGTCATGACCTGAAAAGTGGTTGAAATTAATTTTGGTCCTAAGGTCACATCCAATGTAATTTGACCAACAAGAGGGCTATGTGAATTTTCAAACCCTTTTATGTGAATAACTAAGTTTTAAATACTTGTGTTAATACCTATGGTGGCTAGGAATTGTATGTTAAAAATGTTTAGGACTAATCTATTATCAAAAAGCACCCTTTTGATAACTTTATTTTACAATTTCATTTATATGGATAAAGGAAAATTTTGGTCAACAATATCTTTGGATGGTGAATATTTCAGATCAAAGGTGATTAGCTTGTTATTATTCTTGAAATCTTTCATAATATCTAAAAAATAAGTAGGATCAATATTACTTGGAACTTATGTCTCATGCAATGCCTCGTATAGGATATCCTTATAAATATTAGATTGATGTAGGAAATTATGGATTGAAATTTTTCATGCATATTGATCAATTTATCAATAATGTCATATCCCTTACATTTTATTACTATTTTAGGTTTATGAGGCACCTTTTATATATTAATAGGTGGTAGTATGGGTTGATCAACCTTACCTCTTTGAGTAGTAACAACATGGATACAAAACCCAATATAATCCATTGGAAAATAATGGGTGCAAGATGATAGCTATAATTTGAATAAGACATAGTTAGAGAAAAGGGTTGAGATAATGCACATTGTCATCTAGATACTAGCTTTATAACATTACAAAGATAATTTTTAAGAAAGATAAAGTGTTGTTTTCACTTTAAAACCCTCTCATTATTGCCATAGATTGACTTAATATATTTAATAATGAAACTAATGTAATAAACCATAACAATTGTAAGATATTGGACCATGAAATAATTAATAGAGATATCCATAGCAAAAATGATTACAAATTTATATCAATCAAATATCAATAATAGAAAAATTATAAAACTGTAATTGTATTAGGGTTTGATGTTCAAAGATAAAGTTCACCAAATGTTTAACCCTAAAATGGATATGGATCCTAACTTTGGAGTATCTATGGTTAAGATTATAGAAATGATAATGGAGAAGGGTGATAATAATATATAAAATATGATCATTGGGTGATAAACACAAATATAAACATACACTAAATTTATTATATTGAGAATAGGATAAATATAGAAATTACAACTAATTTATGTATGGACATGACAAAGAAGTAATATACATAGCCAGTTCAGATGCTAACATAGTGTTGGAAATCAAATAGATAAAGAGTAGGATAGAATATGATTTTAAAAATGTTAGATTATGGATCTAATGTTATTATAACTCTAGACACTAAAATTAGCCTAGGAGAGTTATGTTGATTCTAATTTTTATGTTAGACATAAGTGTTTGTAGTCATATAAAATGTCCAAAATGGTAGTTTGAGTGTGACTTGTGACACCCCATCCATAGGTCCTTTTTACATGTTCTTAAGACCCTTATAGACACCTTTTTTCTCATTTCTAGTCATATAGAACCTTATAAATAGTCATTCTACCTCAGACATATAGTATTACCCATGCCAATCCTATTCTCTTAAGTCTTGATATTATAGGATAGGAGTACCCCATTTGGACTATAGTTCCACATAGAAAAGTATCCCTTTTTTAACTATCCTATCCATTTTCACTTTGAGACTCAATGATAATTATCATCCAATCCTTATCCTTAAATAGGTTGGCATAGCATGAATACATCTAACCCATGATTAATTGTTCCCTATAAAATCCCACTCAAAGCTCATTTATAAGAGAGGTGACCAAACTTATAAAGAAAACAAGAATACAAATAAATCACTAAGGCAAACATCCTTATTATTTGCACACAATCACCAAACACATCTACAAATCTACTCAAATCCTCATACCAATCCCTAGCCACCTCAAACACTATCAATTTGGTATTTACATCTACATCACACTATTGCATAAAGCACACTAGGTGGGAGAACTACATATGGCTTGATCCCTCTTTACATTATTGGTATGTAGGTAATGTGCCCATACAAGGGGTTTGGATTTCACATTTAGTACATCTTACACACTAACCCACATCTTTCTCAAGTGACTCAAATATCATTTTATCAATCATGATGGAGGGTTAGGGTTTGAAGACAAAATTATCTCCTCAATGAGTTCCATCAACAACTAGCACTTGATTTTTCATAGGCACACTCACACAAGCATACATAACTACACAAAAAATTTCAAGTCTATCTAATCAATTTGGATAATAGTGCCAGGAATATACAATAACATTGAACACCAAAGCATCCACTTTTTGACAGTCCTATCATTTCACCCAATAAAATCTAAATTCAGGTTTATGATACATTCCCCATCTTTCATAGCCATTTTAAACCTCTATATTAGCCATCTCATTCTATTTTTAGCTAAGTTATGTTTCTTCTTCTTTATTGTTATTTTTAGAAAGGTGAAAAAGACAAATGATTACATAAATCAAGACTGTATTTAATGCTATATTTTTTACTAATTTATTAATCTAGACCCTTAACTAAAATAGGAATAAAAATCCATTATTCCCAAACAAGTTAAATCATTTGGTGAACCCAACTTTGTTTGTGTAAAAAAACCCTAGAAACCCTAGGGAAAATTCATTGTTGGTTTTAATAGTACTTTTCTAATTTTTTTATTACATATATAAATCAAAATTTCACATTTAATTTTTAAAATTCACCATAGTAATTTTAAAAATCATTTATTTCAAACCCTAGTTGAATATACTAGGTCCCTATCATTTTGAGGTATCACCTTACATGTTAGTGAGATTTTTATCCTTTTTATGTGTATTTCAATTTGATATTTTTAGGACTTTACATTTACTTTATTCATTACCTTCATTCCATCACATTTTTATTATTACAACTTATTGTAGAAAATTCAATCCTCTTTTGCTTTATTTTTCTACTTTATTAATGGCCCAATATACCATCTTTGATGAAACTGATAAGAGGGAACTTCAAGACCTTTTAACTAAAAATCTTGACATACAAGATGATATGCTTAAAATAGTCCAAGAAGAAAAATAAAAATCAAACAATGGTTAATCATCTCAAACCACATAACAACTAGTTGCAAATGACACTATGGGGGCAACTATGTCTCAACAACCCCCTATAGCAACCTAACCTTCATATGCGGCACCACTAATTATGACTAGTACATCTTCACCTCCTGATATGGATGCCATTATGTAAGAGATTAAATCTATTCAATATAAGGTGATACATCTTGAGCAAGGTACCTCTATACCAACATAGGCTTTGGACTCTTTTGCTTTACTTCATACATCATTGGCATGCCATATTGCTTCTACACCATTTCCACTAGGTTTTGTTCAACATAAGCTCACTCTATATGATGTAAAAGGTGATATAGAGACACTTGAGAGATTTTCACATAGCATGCTTGGACTATGTACCAAATGACTTGTTATTAACCAGGTTATTTCCATAAAATTTAAAGGATTATGCACTACAGTGGTTCTATAGCCTATCAAATTAGTCGATCAAAATATTCAATCCTTTAGCTAACATGTTCCTATCTCATTTAAAAATTAACATATGTGACAAAGTTTCTTATGCCCAAGTTACACAACATAAACAAAGGTCAAATGAGCATCTCATAGATTATGTTCTTAGATATAAGACTATCTTGGCTAAAATGAGTATCCCCATGGCTGATCAAGAATTCGAAGATCTATTCAAATAGAGTCTTTTTACATATTTTTATAAGTCAATAATTTTCAAAAAGAAAAAAATCCTTCATTGAATTATGTCATAAACAAAAGGAAAGGGAAGTCAAATTACCTTTAATGGGCAATCTCAAGCACACAAGCATATCAGAAACAAAAATCAAAAGTAACAGTAAAGTCCCATATAAATTAAAGGTTAATGATATAAAAATTCAAAACCAACCTATAGTTAATATGGCTTTAGATCCCCCTCAGTGAGTGTCTTTATCAGTGCCTCCTTGGTGAGCCTTTACCAATCTACCAGTATCTCTAGCCAAAGTCTTACAATAGCTATTGGAACACAATGTCCTATTTCTCCCTCTTATTTGATAAGTTGATATGATAAAGCCTCTTCCATGTGGATATGATAAAAATGAATTATAAAAATTTCATAGGGAATCAATCCACATAATGAATAGATGCATCTATTTATGACACAAGATACATGACTTGATAGATTTCATCCTTATTGATCTTGACACTCCCCTCCTCGAGAAAAATAAACATAGGACAAAGCTCTAAAAATTTTCTCAAATCCTTTCCCATAACATCATAAATAGGATACAAGGGGTACATTAGGTGTTTACCATGCATATCATACACACCTCCACCAACTACATACTAGACACCTTTAGTTGAGTCACATCCTTTGAGCAACATGATTAGTGTGTATAATTCTAGAGTTCTATCTAGACCTTTGATCTCCTTCTCAAAGTAAGAGATAGTTAGGAATTATTTAGATTACTATGCATTATTTATCATTGCCTAAATTAATCACCATACCATTAAGAGTGTTATCATAGACAATAAATCTAGTGTGAACATGTGCACTATGACATTACTTCAGCATTTGGGATATTTAGAGTAGGATATCACCTCGACGGACATAGCTATTAGTAGTTTTAGTAGACATATAGAAAGTTCATTGGGTGAGATTGTACTTCCTCTACAAGTTGGTCCAACACATTTGGCCAAACTAGTTACTATTATTCTTAGTGCAAGAGTCTTCAATATTTTTCTTGGTTGACCATAAATCTAGAAACTTCATGCAGTACCTTTTATAGTTCACAAATGCATGAAATACATTCACACTAATTAGTTTTTTATAGTTGGTGGAGCTTTTTAGGAGTTACCACTCCCCACTTTAGATCCATCTAATACTCTATAGTCACCAATTTCATCTCTTTCACCAATTATAGTTCTTCTTCCAATTAAGATTTAGATAGAATAGAGGCCTCCCCCACTAGCATAGAGAGTTCATACACTTCCATGGAGGCATCTCTTAGAGTTACCACTACATTAGTGATAGTTTCAAGACTCTAGATAGCTTTTAGCTACAATATTCATATCTAGGGTAGTATCATTGAGATCTCATGCCTCTACACATAAAACACATTTTAGAGAGCTTATTCTACTACTATATGGGTCTTTAAAATCTCTATAGTTCTATCCAATTCTTAGAGTTATAGGGGGACCCCATAGTTGGTTTCCACTATAGAGATTTTAGAGTAGTTACAACATACACAACTTTTATATTCACAATATCATCTCTTTCATCATTATTTACGATCACACATGATCCTTCTCCTTGATATAGGACACCATGATAGGGAGTCTCTTATGATAATCATCGGTTAGTATCATTTATTCTCAAGATTTCTTGTACATAATTTATTAGCTTACTTGTACATAGTGTCTTTTTGATTAATTTTACATATCTTATTTTAAAATACCAAAAGTAATACAATATTTCAAAATACCAAAAACTATATAACATGTCAAAATACAAAAACATTCAAATAACTCAAAACACCAAAAAAAATTCAACTATATACATTATCCATGCTTTACATTTCTACGACCATGCTAGACTTATGTTTTACTATTCTATGTTATTATTTGTCAATTTATCTACATTACCATACTTCACTTGATCTTATTTGAGTTTGTGTAGTGACACCCAAATCCTTGATTGCTTCACTCTACCGATTGAGGGGGAATCTTACTTTCACATTCAAGACATACATCAACATATCTACCCACCAAGGGCATCTTCTACATGACTAAACCATCTAGGTTATGTCATTCCTACACCACACACTTTATTTATCATGTTTATTTACATTAATTAATATCTTACATAGATTATTCTTTCGACACTCACTAGTATATAGCACTTGTGTATTTCTTAGCGTCTACCTAGTCCTGTACTACATGTTTTGCATACTTTCACTTGTTACTTTGATTAGTTATATGCAATAGTATTTCCAAAATTTAAATTTCTTCCTTTCTTGCTTTTATTAGCTAGATGTGATTGCATTTATAGTTCCTATTTTGTTCCTTGTATGTGCTTTAGGACATTTTCCAATGTCCTTTGCTTATACTCTTGTATGTGCTTGTAACCCTCATGCCAATCTTACGTGTTTGAAATTGTATGTGTATGTGGGAGTTTTAACATGCCTTATATTTTTTATTTCATAGTTTGAATGACATGTACCCATATCCCTTATTTTATTTTCCCCTTGGCCTCTTTTATATGCTTCTTGATTCTTCATTTGTGTGTTTGTTTGCTTATTTGCTTCTCAGTTGTTTGCAATACCATGATCCACATCATGAATTATCTTGCCTTACTAGATGCCATGATGGACATCATGATCCATCCCTCCTTAAAAACTAGAAAAAAAATTAGCCTTAGTATACTACACATGTTATTACATTGTTACATCTATCTAGGCATACCCCTATTGATCTAACAATCTCCAATAAAAAATATGCTATATCTTGAGACATATTATGGATTATCATTGATATATCATGTATTTAACAACATAATACACTTTAAAGGCTATTTTTTTTCAGGGTATTCATTATAAGGTCTTGATTCTTACCCTTAGAAGAGGGGGCAACAAACAAGGGTTTTGTCATAAAGATCAGAGCCCTCTACCAGTCAAAAATTAGTTTTTAGAAAACTTATAATAGTAATTAGAATTCAAAACATATAGAATAGACTAGAAAAATATGGATGAACATAGAAAAATCATCATAAAAAATAAAGGACAAGATAACCCCATTTGGACTATAGTTCCCAATAATAAAGTGTCTGCTTTTTGGTGCTCGTATCCAAATAACCAAAAATCCAATTTTTTTAGAAATAGATAGAAAGATAAGGTCAATTACAATTTTATCAACTATGATCTAGTTTATATTGGGTAGTTTGAGTATAGTTTCACTAAAATTATCTATATATATGGGGAATCATGTGTGACATGATGGCTCTCACTTCTAGTTTTAGATTGGGTAGTTAGTATAACTTCGAGATCAAAATCCATGTTACAAACACTAGTGATTGGGGGTAATGTGTGTGGTATATTTTTCTTCTTTTCTTTATAGTTCATTTTATTACCTATGTATTCTCAATATTTATGTGCCTTATTCTATTTGTAGGTGGTTGGCATCATTTTGAAGTGGCTTTCATACAAGCCTAGTTCTTAGTTTTAGAGTGACTTTAATACAAGCCTAATCTCCACCTTTTAGAGTGACCAATATTGGCCTAGTTTTTAGTACACATTAGACTATCCATGACACATTATCATATTATAGAGCATTCATGGGATTAATGAGCCATATCATATGACACACCTTCATATCAGTATCATTTCATAGTTCACACATATTGGGAAATAATGGAGCCAAAGGACTAGTTAGCCTTTGTATTCTTGATCCACCTACTTAGAGGGATTTGACACATAGTCCAAAAATTGACTAACACATGTATAATCACATAGATTCACTACATAGTAGGTGATTATGGAGCCAAAGGTCCAACCTTTATATTCTTGAGCCACCCTTAGGGAATTGAGTACTTAGCTTCATTTGTGATATTAATTTTGGTATAGCACATACCCAACATCAATCAACATCACAATAGGTTTTATATTGGTTCACATACTTGATGAGGTGTATTAATTCCTTTCTATTCCTCTCTCTTTTACTCAACATTTTTAAGATCTTATTTTAGACATAGAGTGTCTAATAAGAATTGATCTACTCCTTATTTTTTCTTGCAAATTTATGCTTCACATTAGGTTCTCTCTATGCACACTCAACATCACACATCTTCATGGGTTTCACCCTTATAGGTAAGTTCAAGTATGTTTTTTATTTTAATTTTATCCTAGTATTTTGATTTTCTACATCACTAGAATAAAGGAAGGAGAATTATAGTCGTATAAAATATCTAAATTGGTAGTTTGAGTGTGGCTAGTGACACCCCATCTAGAGGTCCTTTTTGCATGCTCTTGAAACTCTTTTAGACAACATTTTGCTCATTTCTAGTCATCCAAAACCTTATAAATAGTCATTCCACCTTATCCAAATAATATTCCCCATGTGAATCATGTTCCCCTAGGTCTTGAGCTTGTAGGATAAGATCACACCATTTGGATTATAACACCACATAGAAAAGGGTCATGTTTTTGGTGGTCCTATCCATTTACACTTTGAGGCCCAATGATCATTTTCATTAGGTTCTTATCCTTAATTAGGTTGGAATAGCATGAATACATATGAACCATGATCATCTATTCCCTATAAAATCCCACTCAAAGCTCATTTACAAGAGAGGTGACCAAACTTACAAAGCAAGAAATAATACAAACAAAACACTAAGGAAATTTTTTTGTTTTTGTAATTTTTTTAATTTTTCTTTGTTTTTTATGAGAAAATATAGAAATAAAAGATGAAAGGTGTGTACATAGTAAAAATGTGATCATTGATGACCAGATGAAGAGATAACTCCTTTTTGTCTTGGTAGGAATACCTATAATAAGACAATACTACCACAAACTTGTTGGTTAAACAATGATGCAGGGTGGAGCACCTAGTATATACTAGATCCAAGAAGTTAAAGCTTCCTTAGATGGTTTCCATTCCACTCCCCTAATAAAAAATGAAGATGATTAACAAAAATGTAATTGAATTTTTATTAATGATAAATTAAATGCTAAGTATAAAAAGAAATGAAATACTTATTCAAATAAAAATGACTAAATCTAGCACATGATAAAACTAGTCAAGGCAAGGCCATAGTTTTGGGGTTTTGGTAAATTATCAATACTAAAAATATAAAAAAAGTTTAAATGGATAGATGAATCAAAGAAGAGAATATGCTGAGTGTGGTGAAGAGGTGAAAGAGGTCAAGTGACGAATATGGAAAAGATGAGGAAGAGATGAAGACAAGAATGGTGAAGGGAGTAAAAATGTTAAGGTAAGGGAGGAAAAAAATAAATAAATAATGAAATTAAAATAACAAAATAAAATATTACCTCAATTTTTGGAGATGCTTATTGTTGAAGATGGTTTGTTAAAGATTGTTGATAAATATGTCTTGAGGCAATTTCAACAAAGCTTCATTACTTTGAATTCTTTTCCTCCAAGATTTGGAAGATTAAATGACCTCCTTGAAATGGATGAACACCTATAATAAAATTTTGGTATAAATACTCTAACTTTTCCACATCTTCTTTGGGTGAAGGAGGGGGGTATTGTAGTTTTTTTGTGAGGAAATATGCCAAAAGAGGGCTTGTTGGAAGTATGGAACATTTTACCCCAAGGTCAAGGATGGGTTTTGTGGAAGATTTATATGGGGGTTTTCAAGTCTCCCTACCTTTCATGTAAGTCCAAGTTTAAAAGGAATTGTGCACATGGCTTGAAAATGGGACCGAAGACTTTGTTACACCCTTATTTGTCTTCATTTATGACTTTTAAGAGTTCTCACACCAAATATGGTGCCATTTTCAAATAGGGAATGGGTGAGTCAAGGTGAGGAGGGTGAATATTCCAATTTGGGCTGATAAGTCTCTTATTGGGGCCAATAAGTCTAAAATGGGGGCTCTTTGTCTCTCCCAAGGTGTGAAAGGGGCAGGTAAGTCAATTTTGAAGGCGATTTTCATGTGAAAATGCAAAACCAAGTCAAATGAATTACCCTTGAGAAGAAATTAGACCCATTTAAAGTGGGGACCCTTTTTATGCTTAAATGAGGTCAATAAGCATCTTGGAAAATGGTACTAAAGGTGGGATACCAAGCCATGTCACTTTGCCACATCATTTTGCCATGTCACATGCCATGTCATTTGTCATGTCATATGCCATGTCACATACTATGTCACATGCCATGTAATTTTACATGTCACTTTCCATGTCATATACCATGTCATCATTAATAGTGAAAGTGGGTCCCACAGTGAATAGTGATAGTGAATAATGTTTCATGAATAGTGTTTTATGAATAGTGATTTCAAAAACTATTTTTGAATGGTGTTTTCAAATAATAATTTTTGAATAGAAATGGGTAGAATATGGAATTTGGTTAATTTATGAGGGTGGTAGAAGGGGTTAATAATGTTTTAGTGGGATGTAAGGTGGTCTTGAGGTATTTAAACACATAGAACTACAAGTGTGTAGTTTTTTAGTGTCTACATTTTACCCCTTTTTATTATGCAAATTTGAATTAATAAGTTGTAAAATAAAAATAAATTATTTGGTCAAAGTTTAGGGTGCCTTGAGTATGGGAGTTAGTGTTCCCCCTCAAATTGAGATTTGATGATTATAGGTCAAATCAAGTGTAGATTTGATAAGCAATTGGTGGGGAAGCACTAGGTGTTGTTGTAAGGTAGTGAGGCATGTGAGATGCCAATAAGTGCATAAAATGTGACTAAGCATGGTATTAAAGATTATGAAAATATGAAAGCTACCAACATTGGTAAAATAAGTTCATTTATAGGAAGACATGTGACCAATAGACCTTATGATCATTATTGTGATGGCTAGGTACACTTTTTAGCCTTCATAACAAAAGGGGTGTTGTCTATGTGGGTATCCAAATTTAGGAGTGATCCCATGTGTGGGTAACTAAAATTGGAAGTGATCCCATGTAAAAAACCAATGGTTAGGTCATGTAATGGGTGGTGCAAAATATTAAATCTTTAAATGTTCAACATGGTAAAATCAGTTGGCATGATCAAAAAGACTACAACAAGGGCATCATAAAACATGCAAATAGGTTAGGTCAAAAATATCCAACATCAAGGTAGACGTGGGAAAGGTAGTTGGGTGGTTGGAATGGGGTGGTTGAATGGATAACATATAGACTAGATAAGTAGATTCTACCTACATAGCTCCATGGACATAATGTCCAAAATAAAATTTAGGCCTAATGTAGTTCTTTTGAGGTTGGGAGTGTTGGGTAACTAGTTGCTTTAATATGAAAAGGTGGCAAGTTCATAGATAAAAATGAAGGTAGAAAAGGATGGGAGAGTCTAAACATGGGTAGGACAAAAAAAGTTCATAATAAAATAAAGGGGTAATAATTCTAAAATTTCTACCACTAGAAAAATGGGAGAAATAAGCTATACCAGGTTGTAGGAAATATAGTACTACTCAAATTGTCATGGTGATCTGATGAGGTCTTTCATCACCTTAAAAATAAGCTAACATTATGTATAATCCATAATAATGTTATGAATAGGTTATGGAATGAGTATGGTTCAATGATTTAGGGAAGCAAAATAGTAGAGTGGGTAAATGTGTCATGGTAAAGATTTGAACCCTGACACTTGAGCCAGTGGGGTGCCAAAATAAGCAAGCATTGAGTTTTTAGAGAATTTTAATAAAGATTATGAGGGGATTTAGAATATTATAAAATATTAATTAATTGAGGGAGTAAGTTGTGTTCCCACACATATATCCCAAATCTCCCATTTGAAGATGGTTTTTAGTTTGATTCCAACAATGATGAAAGAGAAGAACAAAAGGGATATAAAATGAGAAAGATCAGGGAGATGGGGAATTAAACTTATTCTAAACATTTGGTGATGCTTACACAAGTTTTTTGGTCACATGACTTGTGAATGAGGCAAAAAGAGAAAGCACTGAAAAGTGTCAAGTAGAAAGTGTTGAAGGGCTGAGTAGGAGTAGATGAAAAGAGAAGTATCGAGGCAACCAAGGGGGATGAAAGGAGCCAGTCATGGTTTTATGGATGGAAAAAAAGGAGTTCCAGGTAATGATGAAGAGAAAAGGAAAATAAAAGGTATAAGTGAAGAAATGAAAAGGATGGAGAATGAAGGATGGTGAACCTAGTGGTCAGGTGGCCATGAAAGGCTTGAAAACAAGTCTAAAAAGATTGGTTAAAAGTATTTGGTGATGAAAATGAGAGAGAAAGAAAAGGGAAACATAAGGGGTGAAAGAATGAGATGAGGAAAAGGGATAAAAATCAAGGATGATAAAAAGGAAGAATTGAAGTAGGGATATAAAACACAGATACTCACACAAATGTAAAAGACAAGTGAGTACCAAGATGAAAAAAGGAAAAAGGGGAATGCAAAAGGGCCATAGGAAAAAAGAGGTAAGAAGAAAAGGGGAATTATGGAAGGCTTCTAAAAGGATAAATACCCAGGGAGAAACTAGTTGTGGAGGAAAAAGGGGATGATAAAAAGGATGAAAGGATGGAAAAAAAAGCAAACAGGAAGAATGGAAAATAGGTATAGAGGGAAGAGTGGAAAAATGGCAGAGAGTGGTGATACATGTAAAGAAAAATTATAGAAACATAAGAAACAAAAATCTTTCAAGATGCACAGTATGAAGTGGAATGGGTAAGGAAAAGAGAGTGATAAAGGGGGTATGACAAATATCCAAGGGGGAGGGGAGATGATGAGGATGGAGAAAGAAGTTTAAGGGGATAAAGGGAAAGGTTGGTAATGAGGTGAAAGAGAGGTAGAAAATGAAGAAGGTGGGTGGGGAAGTGGGCCATAAATCATGCATAAGGAAATATGATGGGGAGGCCAATGAAGCAGAGTAGGAGGCAGATTTATGGAAGGTAAGGGGGCTAATGGGTAATGTTGTCAACCCTTGTGTTAAAAGAGATTGATAAGCTAGAAAAGTGATTAAAAGAGATTGACAAGCTATAAAAAATGGTAGATAAGGTGGGTGGCATTAGAACGCAAGGGCACAAAGAAAAAATGTTCAAGGTGGTCTTGGTTTAGGACACCCTAGGTAAGGGGCATGGTTAGTAGTGGAAATTAGTTAGGAAATGGGGAGTTAGTTGTTGGTGGTTGATCTACCTCTGAGTGGCACCTGCATAGTCAAAATGGACATCAATCCAATGTAGTTTTATTAAGATTATGGCTAGTGGATTATAAATGAGATGCCCTGATTTGAAAGACCATGAAGTTTAGGTCAGGTTGGTTGGATGCAAAATTGGTAAGAGGTCAAAAATAGTTAAGGTTGGTTTTGGTTTGATCAAGGTTGATGTGAAGGGAAGGAAAGGGAAATGTTAGTGGTTGAGATGCTCCTAAGTGGCACCTACATAATCTGTGGACATCAGGCCAATGTAGTTCTAAATATGGGTTGAGTTAGTGGTTTCCAAGTGCATTGTGCTAATTGGATGAACCACATGGGTTGGTTTGGGATAATGGTAGAGGGTTTTATAGCATAGAGGTGTTAGGTTATGGTGAAGGTAATGTTGAAAGTCCCTAATGTGAATTGGTGAATAGTTACTATAATGATCCCACATGTCATTGGATGAGAGACATGGATGGGTAAGGTAGGGTAAATAAGAAGTGAATACCAAGCCTAACAACATAAACAACCTTCAATGGAACTAATCCAAAGAAGAGGTTTGTTTGTTAAGAGGTTACACCTTCTAAAATTATGTGAGGGTAGGAGTTTAGAGATAGTGTTTATCACTATGAGCTGAGTTTTAGGAGGTGGGGATCTATTTGTATCTATAGAGTTATTGTGGCCAACGTTCATCATTGTTATGAGTCATGTTTTAAGGGAAGTAGTGATGTGAAAACCTGTAAAGAATTTTTTTGATAGTTAAGTAGATTCTATAGGTAAAGAAGTTATCAGTGTGGTGAGCAACAGAGGATGGACCTTACCTACCCTAAGGGGTACATGGGTAGGCTAGACAAATGGTGGCCATGTTTGCATCCTCACACCTAACTCCATGGAACCAATGAATTATTGGTTTAACTAGTTTGGGCCTAACTAACCAGAGGTTACATAGTTGGGAGAAGATGGTAGTTCCCTTGTTACAAAAGAACATTTAGCTAGCACAAAAGAAAAGACTGCCATGTTCAAGTAAACACTGCCAATGGTTGGGGTCTGATGCTTAGAGCATGTGGTAGTGGGCTGGTAGGAATAAGAGGGAAAAAGGGGAAATAAGGTGAATGTATCATCATAAAAGACCTAGAGTAGAGTATGATTCTCACTCTATGGGGATGAATGTGGGAGAGGAGAATAGAGTATACCCTTTAGGGGTTGCTAAGATAGGGAATGCTACAAATTACATATAAAGATAGTTGAACACAAATCTAGAGTCACCAAATAATAGGTCTAATGCATAGGTAAGAGAATAATGTATGCCTATGTGTTAATAAATGCATGTGTAATCTAATAAAATATTTCATGTGTTATGCGACTTCTCACACCCTAAATAAAATATTGCATAGTTTGACATAAACATGTATAAAATGTGTTAGATGTTTTTGGTTGAATGTTAGGGATATGGTTATGAATGGTATGGTAATGGTTGTTGTATTATCACTCATTGTAAAAGGAATGACTATTGTTATTGCAATGTTAGATGGTAAAAGTTGTGATGAAAACATCAACCAAGCACATTATGATGAGAATAGGGAACGATGCTTCATTTTTGACAAGGACTAAAAATGGACCCAAAGTGGGATCAACTTAATGAATATAAGCCCTTTAAATGTTACACATGAATGTTCATTAGTTGATAAAAAAATTCTTGATCATAGGGTGTCAATTAAGATCTAAATCCCTTGATTTATAGATAGTCAAAAGGGAAAATGGGTGATGGGTTGTGTGAAGGGTAATGGGTGATATGTATGATAAACTCATGTGAATTAGTTTTCCCCTTCTATATGTGACCTAAGAATGGTATTAGATAAGTCCATGTCATATGTTATATGTAGACTAATCAATGCAGGAAGTCTACATGGGATATTTGATTATGGCTTCCAACTTATTATGTTGCTTGAGAGTTGATTACAGCTTTAGAATTGGTTTTGATAGTGGGACTTTTACTTTATTGTTGTATATGGGAATCTGATCAATGTGAAAAGCTTCTATGAAATTTATCTACTTTTCACAAAGTTGACTTAGCCATCCTTTAATGGATTGGTCTAAGCTTATTGGCTTTGTTTTAATGTTCTTGATAGCTATCCTTTAAGGGAACAATCTACCTTACATGTGGCAAATTTTTTTTGGGTAGATATCCTTTGAGGGAGTAGTATACAATGCTTAAGATATTGAAACAATTATTTTTTTCAAGATGAAATGTGTTTAGACATGGACTAGTATAATTAGGTTCAAAGGTTTACCTTTATGAGGGAAAAACTTTACATAAGAAGGTTAATGATATGTGAAATGGTGTGGTTTTGAGAGACAATGACCATGGGATTCCATCTTGTTAGAGATGAAAAGTATCCATGAGAACCATGTTATAGGTAGAGTCGTGGTACCCATATTTAGTATTAGGCCATGACTATCATGGTGAATCACATGGTTCTATGTTGTAATCAATTGTCCTCAAAAGGGGAGGAAGAAGGTGGGTGAAGGTTAAAATCTTATAATCAAGGGATGATCTTAAGTTAGACAAATAGGTGAGATTGATCCTTCTTTAAAAAAAAAGAAGTTGTAGATGTGAAGCATTGAGAGGCTCAAGTTTTGGTTTACCTTCGAGAGAGGACAAATGATAAGCTCCTAATCCATACTTATGGGTGATGATGTATGGTCTAAGCCAATCGAAATAAAAATTTCTTCATTTACAATTCTCCATTTTGGTCACATGTTGGTTTTAATTTAGGATGAAGTATCCAATATTTAAGTCCTTAGGTTTGAGGAAAATTTGGTTAGGTTTGATGGAGATGGGCAATATCCAATGGTTTGATGGGAAAATCTATATTCCAAATAGGTCAAGTGGTGTCCAAATGGGTTTCCCCAATTTGATATACCAATTTGTTCAAGTTGGATTGATGGATAGGTTTGGTCGATAGGTTGAGGGAAAAAAAAGCCAAAGATTAGTTCATTTAATGGTTAAGGTATGGTTGAAGTTAATAAATGGTTAAAGCTTTATGGAAGGAAAGTTACCCTAGTTTACATTTTGCATGGGTGGGAAAAACATCCCAAAGTGAAGGTGTTTATGGTTGGGTTTAGTTAGAATGTTGAGATTTCAAAGGATATATCTGTGGTATGGACATTTTAACCTTTCATTTCTCATTTTGTTGGACATGAGAGTGGGTAACCCTGCATATGGTGTGGATAAAAGGAAGTGTTAGTTTAGTTTATTGCTTCAGTTCCTTCTTATTCTTAGGTGAGAATGAGGGAATAGGCAAGCATTGGGTAGGTTTGGTTGATGTTTGGGTTGGTAATGGGTTTAACATAGGTTCATTTGATAACATATTATCATTTCCATAAATCTGGTGGATAATGGTTGTAAGATCCTTGTAATGTTCTATATCATGGCCAAGTATCTTATGGTAAGAGCACACATGGTGGTCATTATACCATGATAGTTTTGGGAATGAGGGGTTGAAATTTTTGATAGGGTCAAAATATTTGATAGGTGGTAAGGTTAAGGAAGAGGTTTTCAAAAACCTTTGTAAAATGGTTGAATAGGATTCATGCAAAGGTGTTGGAGGTAATAGGTTTTTAGTTTTGGGAGCCTTCCTAAAATTAGTTTTTATTGTGGAAGTTATGGGTGGTGGGGTAGTTATGGTTTGTCAGTTAGGTTGGGTTGGCTTGGTTAAGGGAGGTTCATATGATAACATATTATCCTTATATAAGTTTTGGATGAATGCTTGGAGATATTTGTAGTTCTCAGTGTCATGTCCTTATGCCCTATGGTATGCACAAACTAAGCTAGAATTAAATCATTTTGGTTGGGGATGTGAAGGGTCAAAATTTTTGATAGGTTGGAAATGTTTGATATGTGTTAAGGTTATGGAAGAGGTTTTTAAGAACCTTTGGAGAATGGTTGAGTATGACTCTACTAAAGGTGGTAGGGGTTTGGTGGTTTTTGGTTTGGGTGTTGAGGTAGAAGATTATTTGGAAGTAGTTTTGGAGATAAGTACTTTTAATTTGGTATGTTTACTTGAAGTCTTTGGTTTAGGTAATATGTTTTATGAGCTAGAAGGAGAGGATGGTAAGTTAGGTAGCTTAGGTATTGTTAGTGTTGGTAGGAGAGATGTTTTAGAAAAGAAGTGTGATGGTGTAACTAGTAGAGGTGGTAGGGTTTTGGTATAAATAATGGGCTTCATGCTTGAGGTAAACGGATGAGGACCCAAGATGAAAGGCAAGATTGATGGAGGTAAAATTTGGGATTTTGGATTCTTTTATGGTTATAGCACCATGGTTGTTTTTGTTTGTTTTGAAGGAGGTTTAGATACTTTATTTGTTTCAAGCGGTTGAGGGTTGGTTAGTTTAGCAAAGGTTTTAGATGGTTGGGTGGAGGTTCCAGAAGTGCTAGGTTGGTTCACCAAAGTAGGGGTTGGGGGTTCTAGTTTGGTTTTCTTACCCTTGTCTTGGCTTGTGGTAGAAGGTTCCATAATTAGAGGTTTATTGGATGAGGATATCTTTTCTTGTGAGATAGCCTTCAAAGAGGGAAAAAATGGTTCTATAATAGGGGAGAAGGTGTGGAATCTTTTATTGAAGGTTTGGGTATGGTTACTCTTTCTATTTAGTTATTCAAAGGGGTAGAAGGTAACTCTACTTCTTTCATAGGTGGAGGGGAATTGATGGGTTGATGAGTAGTTTTTTGTCATTGAGCATGTCATGAACCATGTTGATGGTATGGGTGTTGGGAGAGAATTCAATGTTATTGCTCTCATTTTTGGTGGGAGAATGGTTTGGAAAAGGCTATCTAAATATGTTGAGAGCTTTATTTGGTGGAGCATTGGGGTTATATAATATAATATCCTCCTTGTCGATGAGGGATTAGAAAAATATTCTTAAAGGTGTTACATATGTTAAAATCATTCCCTACGACCTGATGAAACACACAGTGGTCATTCTCATTAGACCATCCTAACACGGGGTGAGAAGGATCAAACTATTGAGGTGGTTTAATTGGTGGAAGTTGAAAGATATTAGATTTTAACATTTTTTCAAAAATAGATGCATATGGTTCTCTAAGTGGAGTTAATTACTTCTAATTATTCCACATTTGGTTTCTTTGGTTTGAAGGATTTGAGGAGTTATAGGTTTGGTTCTTCAAGTTTAGTTGGTTGGTAGATGGTAGAGGTGTGGCTTTGAGGAGAATAGCATTGGTGGTTGCTTTATTCTTAGTATTGATATTGGTTTTGTTTTTGAGTTTGGATGAAGAGGGATCATTGGGTTTGTAAGTTAAGTTTTTATTTTTCAACTTAAAACTTCCCTTCTTCAATGCCTCTATTTTCTAGTTTATGAGCCATGGTAAAGGCTTCATCAAATTTCTGAAAACTTTAGACATGGAACATGGAGGAAATGTGTTTTGTACATGCTCGAGTAAAAATATCTATGAGTTCTAGTTGAGGTAAGGGGAAGGAAATTTGGTTTATTAAGCTTCTCCAATGACTGACAAAGTTAGCAACAGACTCATATTCATATTACCAATTAGAGTAGAGGTTGACAATGGAAACTTTCTTGGAGATATTGATTGAAAAGTGTTCCAAGAAAGTTTGGGCCAGTTGAGCAAAGGATATGATTGAATTCTTAGGCAAGGAACTATACCAATCTAAGGATACTCCTACTAGAGACATGGGGAATGTGTGAATAAGTAAGGAGTCATCATGGGAAATTAAGTAACATGAGTTTTGAAATTCCCAAAGATGTTGTTGGGGGTCCTCCTTATTTTGGAACTTAGTAAATTTTAGGATTTCCCATTAGGGAGGGTAGGCATGGATTGGGAGGGATGTATGGATGGGTTAATTACATATTTGGTCATAGGAAAGGAGTTTTTTTTATCTTGAAAATGAATATTCAAGATTGTTAACTTTGTCGATTAACATCTTTACCAAGTCAGTTTGGGTTTCGATTGGAAGAATGGTATAATTGATAACTAATAAGATGGTTGAGAAGAGGGAATATGGTGGTAAGAGGGTGATATTTTTTGAGGGGGTACCCCATAAAAACTTTTGGGTATGAATGAAGAGGTAGGGGAGATATATGGCTTTATGGGTTAGCCACATATTGATAAGAGGTGGATGATATTTGTTGGGGAATATTTGTGATTGGGGGAATGGATGTATGAGAGGGTTAGGTTTGAGAGGTTACCCAAGTTTGGATAGGAGGAAGTGTTTGGGGTATCTAAATCACTAGGTATTGAAGAGGGGTGTTGGTTGGTTGGATAGTGGTAAGAGGGGAAGAGGAACGAGTAGTGGAAGTTTGACCTATGGTTAGTAGGGTATCAATGGGAAGGGGCACACTCACCTCCATGTGAGATGAGTCAGTTAGGGTTGAAGGTGCTTTAGTAGTGGTCAATACATTTGATTGGGTTTGATCTATTGGAGGTCCATGAGTCGAGGAAGAAGCATGAGAAGTATAAGGTTAGGTAGAGGTGACACCCATCATGAGGTCGTATGACATGCCATAAGGTAGATTCAAGAGAAGGATGGAAGAGGTTGGTGCATGAAGGGACAAGGTGGTAAGGTAATATTGTAAGGCCACTGAGTTATTATCTAGATGGGTGGTGAAGTTAGCATCTCCTTTTAGGAGAATTGAGGGTCTATTAGGTGAATGAGACATATGAGGAGAATTATAGGGTGTCACCTCGACATTTGAGACATACTCTATGGGTAAAGACAAGGAAGGAGGTAGGGGTAGGTTGGTTTGGTTTTTCACCTATATTAAATTTAAGACCATGTGAGAAACTAAAGAGAGGAATTCAAACCTCACACTTCAAACAAGAAGCTGTTGAAAAAAGAAAAAATTCAAAATAAATCAACATGCTCTAGAGAACATTAAGCCCTAGAGTTTTAATTATCTCTTATTATCTTAAGTCTTAAATGAGTATGAAGTGAATTGGATTTAAAAATTCCTAAAAAAATCCATCTAATTTTAGTTTTGGGATATTTAGGCACTCAAGAGTCAATTTTGCACTGAACCAGGTATGTGGCCTGGTACTGGGGGCTTGTTCCTTACACTTCACAAATCCAAAGCTGAGTTGGGCCACTTAACCAAATTATACCATTTATTTAGATTTTATACTCTACCAAAGAATGGAGTTGATTAAACCCTTGATGATTAAATTTGAGTACAAAAACTGAGTAGGGTTAAGGTCGCTGCTTGGTGATGAAATCCAAGTCAGACCTTGTCTCAAGTATTATTTTAGTGTGTTGATTATGAAAGTGGTTAGGTTACTGTGTGAAGAATAAAAGTAAATCCAAAATTAATTTACCTATTTAATTAAAGCTACATCAGCTAATTAAGCAAGCAAACCATGAATGCACTTGATTTTAAACCAAAGGAAAATTTTGATGTCTTTGAATGAGCATAGAATAATGCAAAGGTTTATTTTATGCCAAAGGAAATTTTAGATTCCAAATTGATGAGAATAAAAGAATGCAAGGGTTTATTTTATGCCAAAAGAAATTTTGGATTTAAATTTCATTTTATGAACATAAAATAATGCAAAAATTTACTTTGGGCTAAAAGAAATTTTGGATTCCAAATTTCATTTAATGAACATAAAATAATGTAAAGATTTACTTTATGGCAAAGGAAATTTCAGATTTTAGATTTCATGAGCATAAAATAAAGGAGGAGATCATGAAAATGTAAAATATTAAAAATTGGAAGAAAAGGGCACCCAGATGATGCTAGGTCCCACCATGCGTGCCAAAATGTTTTTTTTAATTTTTGCTATTTTCTTAGTTTTTTATGAGAAAAGATAGAAACACAAGATGAAGGGTGTGTACCTAGTAAATGTGTGATGGTTTATGACTATATGTAGAGATAATTACTTTTTTTCTTGTAAGTAATACTTGCAATAAGCCAACACTACCACAAGCTTGTTTTTTAGACAAAGATGTAGGTGGACCACTTAGCATATGCTTGATCCAAAAAGATAAAGCTTCGTTGGATGGCTATCAATCCACTCCCCTAATAAAAATTAATATGAAAAAATAAAAGAAAGTTAATTGAATTTAAATTAATGATAATTTAAATGCTAAGTACAAAAATATATTAAATACTTATTCAAAAAAAAATTACTAAATCTAGCACATGCTAAAACTAGTCAAGGCAAGGCCATTGTTTTGGGGTTTGAGTAAAATGGAAAGGGTCAAAAGGATTATTTTATTGGATTGGGTAAATGATAAAAACTATAAATAGGAAAAAAATTAAATGGATACATGAGCCAAATAATATAATATGTCAAGTGTGGAAAAGAGGTGAAAGAGGTCAAGTGAGGAATATTGAAAACTGGCAAAATGGGGTAAAGGGGTAAAAGGGTAAATGGTAAGATGAGGAAGGGATGAAGAAAATAATGGTGAAGGGAGTGAAAAGGTTAAGTGAAGGGA
The DNA here is from genome assembly GCA_037957365.1 of Torreya grandis. NCBI lineage: Eukaryota > Viridiplantae > Streptophyta > Pinopsida > Cupressales > Taxaceae > Torreya > Torreya grandis. The sequence continues at coordinate 1,413,244 of JARHVA010001869.1, forward strand.
GGCCAAAAGGAAATAAATAAATATAATTAACAAAATAAAAGATTACCTGTTTGGAAATGTTTATTAATGAAGATGGTTTGTTGAAGATTATTGATGAAGATGTCTTGAGGCAATTTCGACAGAGATTAATTACTTTGAATTATTTTCCTCCAAGATGTGGAAGATTAGTGACCTAATTTAAATTTATAAACACATGAAATAAAATTTGGGTAGCAATACTCTAACTTTTCTACCTCTTCTTTGGGTGAAGGAGAGGGGGGGTGGGGGTATTTGTAGTTTTTTTGTGAGGAAACATGTCAAAAGAGGGCATCTTGGAAGTATGGATTATTTTTCCACAAGGTAAAGGATGGGATTGGTATAATATTCCTATGGGTTTTTTCAAGTCTCCCTACCTTTCATGCAAGTCCAAGTTTAAAGGAATTATGAACATGGTTTAAAAATGGGACTGAAGACTTTGTTACACCGTTATTTGTCCTCATTTATAACTTTTAAGAGTTCCCCCACCAAATATGGTTCCATTTTTCAAAGGGGGAATGGATGAGTGAAGGTGATGTGGGTGAATATCTCAATTTGGGGTGATAAATATCTTATTGGGGCTAAGAAGTCCAAAATGGGGGCTCTTTGTTTTTTGCAAGGTTTGAAAGTGGTAGATAAGTCAATTTTGAAGGCTATTTTCATGTGAAAATGTAGAACCAAGTAAAATTACTTATGCTTTAGGATAAATTCAACCCATTTCAAGTTGGTACCCTTGTGATTCTTAAGTGAGTTCATTAATCATCTTGGAAAAGGGGGCTAAATGTGGGGTACCAAGCCATGTCAGTTTGCCACATCATTTTTCCATGTCACATGCCATGTCATATACCATGTCATTTTTCATGTCATATGCCATGTCACATTCCATTTCACTTTCCATGTCATATGCCATGTCATCATGAATAGTGAAAGTAGGTCCCACAATGAATAGTGTTTTGTGAATAGTGATTTTAAAAACTATTTTTGAATGGTGTTTTCAAATAATAATTTTTTAATATAAATGGATAGAATATGGAATTTGGGTAGGATATGAGGGTGGTAGAAGGGGTTAGGAAGGTTTTATGGGGATTTAAAGTGATCCTGAGGTATTCAAACACCTAGAACTACAAGTGTGTAGTTTTCTTTTGTCTAAACTTCCCTATGTTTTACACGCAGTCACCCAACATAGCTATAAATCTAATAAAATCCTAATACCAGTCCCTAACCACCTCAAAAACTATCAATTTGGAATTTGAATTTTAATTACACCATTTCATAAAACACACTAGGTGTGAAAACTACATATGGCTTGATCCCTCTTCAGAGTATTAGTATGTAGGTAGTGTTCCCACACAAGGGGTGTGGATTAAACCTTTATTAAATATTACACACTAACCCCCCTATTTATCAAGTGACTAAAATATAATTTTATCAATCATTATGGAGGGTTAGGGTTTTAAGATAAAATCAACTCCATAACAAGTTATATCGGTAATTAACACTTTATTTTTCACAGGCATCCTCACATAGGCACAACATAACTACCCAAAAAGTTTTAGGTCTCTATGATCAGTTTAGAAAATAATGGTAGGAATGGATAAGAGTGTTGGACACTAAAGTTTCCTCTTTTTAGTGCTCCTATTCTTTCTCCCAATGAAATCTAAATTCAGGTTTATGACACCTTCCTAATCCTACACAGCTATTTTCAACCTCTGTATCAACCATCTCAATTTGTCTTGTAACTAAGTTATATTTCTTCTTATTTATTGTTATTTTTAGAAAGGAGTAAAAGATAAATATTTACACAAATAAATATTATATTTATTTCTATATTCTATAGTGATTTATTAATTCATACCCTTAACTAAAATAGGAATAAAACTCCATTATTACCAAACAAATTAAAATAGTGTCTTATCCAAAATACCTAGTGGAAAAGGATGAGACCACCTAGATGCTTCTAGGTTTTGATTTGTTTTCAATATATTACATTTAAATCTAGGTCATGGACTATCACTTATGAATTTTCAAAACCCTAATTTTTCATATTCATAGTGACCATGGGTAAAAATGGGTTTGTGGGCACAGTGTAGAGATAAACCCAAAAACCCCTTTGTTAATGAGTGATGCCTACACATCCAATAATGTGAAGAAGGACTTAGACTAATGTATTTCTCCCCTATGTTTTGTATTTCTTGTGAATCATGAAATATCTGCAAAACAAGTATAACAGTGACCTAGATTATAACATGGAAAATATACCTCTTGGGTTGCTCCTTGAATAGTTTAGACCTATAGATGTGTAGTTCTTATGATTAATATGGAAATAGGTAATATTTTTTCAATTTAATTATTGATAGCGTGTTTTTTTCTAAGTTTACTTGGTATCTCTTGGTCTTTTATAGTTTTTTTAGGTTGAGAATGAATGAGGTTTGATCTTTTATTTATATCAATCCTTTTGGAGAAGTAACTCACACTAAATTGCTTAGGCTGACCATTGGGATAGGTTTAATTTACAAATTAGATGAATTTAGGGCATTGGACTCTTATGTTAGAGTAAGTAGGACACTTGTGTTGACACATGTTTCAATCTCATAATCCATTACCTTGTACCTATTTTCTTAGCCCTAAAGCATTGCTGAATATAAAAAAATTTATTGTTAAATATAGTTTTAAAATCCCATTACAATTCTAATTCTTATTTTTGAAATAATTTGTCAAGAAATGAACCTATTTGGATACTTGTATCTAAACTATCTGAGAGACTTTAAATTTTTCTCCTACTTAATGGATTTCTCATAAACTTGATCCATGGTATTAGGTCCATGCACATCTACTTCACACCCAATCTATGGCAAACACATGATGAACTTTATGATACATAAACCTTCAAATTTTTGGTCCTAAGGAACATGCTTAAGGAGTTTGGTAAATTTTTCCCAATAATATATCACTAATAGATATACTTTATTTATATTTTATAAATTTATCAATTTCTTCTTGAAATAGAGTTCTAGTAACCAATTATCCATAAACAATGTAATAAATTATTCTCAAATGGTGGTGGTGGAGTCAATACCCATTTCCAAATTCTTATTGGCCCATATTTTAACCCTAAATTGGATTAATAAATCCTTAGGTAGATAGGGTTAATAATATAGAAATGACAATGCACAAGTGTGGTGATGAGATTTATAGTAGGCCAATTGGGTGATAAACTTAGATATAAACTTACAATCAACTTTTAAAACTAAGATAGGATGAAAATAGAATGTAAAACCAATCTAGATATGGAAATTAAAAATAAGAAATGTGCATATCATTTTATGATTCCAATGCAGTTTTATATCTAGATTAGGCAAGAAGCAAACTAGAAGAAGATTTTAGAATAGTCATTAGATTTTGATTTAGGTGCTTCTAGATCTATGGACACTAATGTTAGCCTAGGATAGTTTCATTGATGATATATTCTAAACTTACCATAATTGTCCTATAAAAAATACCTACTAGAAAAGGATGTGACCTCCTAGTTGATTTTAGGTTTATTTTTGCCTTTTCTTTGGTGAATTCAAATATGGGTCATGGAATGCTGCTCCTCATGAATTTTTAAAACCCTAATTCCTTATATTCATGTTGACCTTGAAAAAAATGGGTTAGTGGAAATATGGTGTTGAGTTAACCCCAAAGACCCCTTTATCAATGAGTGTTGCCTACATAGCAAATACTCTGAAGAGGGCCTTAGACTGATGTAGTTCTCCCCTATGTGTTGGCTTGTGTGTGAATCATGAAATATGTGTAGATTAAATACAATAATGACCTAGCTTGTAACTTGAAAAATATATCTCTTGGGATAATCCTTCAGTACTTATATAAATGTGATGTCCCTATGATTGATATGGCAATAGTGAAGCTTTTCTCAATTAAATGTTTGATTGAATTATTTTGATAATTTGCCTTGGTTTTTAGGTATATTATAGGTATTGTAGGTTGGGAATGAATGAGATTTGTTTTTGTATTTATATCAAACCTTTTTGATAATTAATTCACATTAAATAAATTAATCTAAACATTAGGGTAAATTTCATTTGCAAATTATATGACTTTAGGGCATTGGAAACTTGCATTGGAGTATGAAAATAACATTAACACAAGTGTTTGTCATGGATATTAATGTTGAGAGAGCAATAAAAAAGGTATTGTATACACAATATTTTAAATTTTATTAATTATTGATACACACCTTAAATGGTGCACCAAGAAAGAGGTTGGAAGGCCTTTTGTGATTTTTAAGATTATTGTTACCTATAACTTCACCTAAAACCAATACAAATATATAATATATATTTCCTTAAGCTTTTACATGTACCTTACACTCATCTTCAAATAATTTATTACATCAAATAGTCCCTACCTAAGCCAAACCTCTTTTTACCACCCTATGAATGTAGTCAATTGGGTTGACTTAGTTTTAGGAATCAATCACTTTAATGAGCTAAGTCAACCCAGTCAACTTAGTTTGGGACTGAAAAAAATCTAATTTCTTAAATAACTAGGTGAACTAGGTTGACTACATCAGAAAAAATCTTGAAAGGGTTTAGGGTCAAATCAGGGTATATATACACATCTTTCACCTCATTTCCAATAGAGAAATAATTCATTTTTACTTATTTATTTGATTATCCACCATTCTACTCGAGGAGTAATTAATTAGGGTTTGATACTTATTTTGAGAAGAATATTATCTTGTGGGAATTTTTTTTTGGATGCATAGGAGAAGTCTTGTAGCCTAGAGATAACTTATCTTTGTTATCCTTATGAACAAAAACAACTTGTTTCAAAGCACCATTGGTCGAGAGAAAGTTGAGGATAGATGGGTTTGTATTCAAGGTAAGTATTCCTAACTCTTACTCTTATATTTTGGAAGACATATCTATATGTATAATTTATTATGAATGTATTGTCTCTCCATGCTTATGATTATATCTACATTGACTTGAGTATTCTTTTCATGTTTATTCCCCATTTGTGCCACAAACTTAAGTGAGAACTATATTAGATTTAATTGACTTTGTTATAAACAATAGGACCTAGGTAGGGTTATTATGTGGTATTACTCTACTAGAGGCTTTGTAACCCTTTCTAGTGATATTTTATGGTAATAAAACCTTAATTAGGTCTAGAAGATCCATATTGGTCATGAACCTAATTGTCTAAATGTACCAAAAAGTGAAATGGCTAGTGTGATTTATCTTCACCATGATAGGGTTTATTTATATATTATCTTCACTTTATCTTGTATACATTCTGGTGAACCCAATTGGAAACTAACCCTTGCAAGTTTTTCTTCACACTTTCATTAATTTTAATTTTTTATTTATTTCATTTTTATATTACTAGATCGACTCTATCAACTCAATCTAACATTATGTGCATAGGTTTTAACACATAATTAATCTAATCTACTCTATTTGGCTTTGTGAAGGTCATATTCAATTACAGATAACTGGATTGATCTAATCAACTCGATTTACTTGTTTGCATACATGTCTTTAGACTTAGTTGACCCAATTGACCCTGTTAGTAGGTTAAACATATTTATCTAGATGATACAATATAAAAATAACAATTCAACATTTTCAAAGAAAATAAAAATTTATAATTAAATCATTAGGTTAATTCTAACCAACTTAGTCATTTTTATTATTCATTTTAGTCATTTTTTCATAGTTTTCAATCCTATAAAACTTTAACCCTATAATAAAATAAGTCAATTGGATTGACTTAGTTATGTATTTACTTCTTGCCCAGGAGACTCAGTCGACTTGTTTGACTATATTTATTCAGGTTATTCTTCAATAGAAATAATAGATAAAGTTGATTATGTTATACAATATTTGCATACTAGGTTAACTAAATCAACATAGTAATTTTCAAGAAAAAGTAATTAACTCACATTAGTAGTAATTAGTTCATCTTTCATTTTGCTACCTGCTTGCTTAGAGTAGCACACATAGTATAACTAAGGTATTTTAATTTATCAATTTAGTCACATTTATTTTTATTTTATTCACACACTAAAAAATAAAAATTTATTAAAAATCTTTAAATAATTATATCTAATGTCTACGTACTTGGATTTCATCAACAAAGGCGAAGCTGACTCAGTTTTCTAATTGAGTATAAATATGTGGTTGATGGTATATATTAGAAAATCACCTGACACCCTTATCATTGTAAGATTGTGAAGTGATGGGTATGTTCCCATACCAAGATAGTACAATCACCAATATAGACCCCTTTTAGCCTTAACAAATCAAAACCATCCTTAACTTACCTCTTTCTCATTCCTTTTTAAAACCAAACACCTTATCACATTTCTTTTTAAAAAGATAATTTAAAAAATTCAAGAATGTTTTCATAGATTATAATTTATATTATTATCATTATTTATTTATCTTTATCAATTATATTATATATTAAAAAACTTTTATTGGCCAAGTTGATACAAGGTTTTTGTTGTGTGTCACAACTAGCTTGACTATGTCAACCTAGTTGCTTGTGTGTTTATTTCAATTTCACTTCCAATGAACACTAAATTTTAAAGAGTAATAATTTTTAACCTATACTTATCCTTAGTAAATAATCAACCCACTTTATCATATCAATTATTTATTTTGTTTCCACAAAACATAGTCATTCTGTCGGACCTAGTCTCTCATGGGATGATCTTTTTATCCCTCTTACAGAACATAGTAGTCATGTTAAATCTAGTCTCTAATAGGTTATATATTTTATTTACCTTAAACAAATATTTAACCTATCTAATTGTGTGTCTCATAAAAATTCTCAATTTAACCATCTAAAGAACATAGTTGACATATTGGATTTTGTCTCTTACAACCTATCCTGCTTATTTTCTTATAGAACAATGTCGATTGATTTGACCTAGTATCATACCATTTTATCTTATTTTATAATAGGTTTTTATCTTTCCTCCCTTATCATGGATGATATTTTTGAAGATAATACATACCTGAATCAAACCAACATGATGATTTTAACTAATCCTAGTAGACTTCCTAAAACACATTTTGTGGTACCTAACATGGATCAAAGTAATGTCCATGTGTTTTAACCTTTTAAGACTTAGTGAAATAAAATCATATGTTGTTAAAGATATGAGTATAGTAAATTAGTGTAAAAACATGCAGTAAATATAGCCACTAATTTATTACAAAATTGAATAAATTTGACCTTTATAAAAATAGTAATAAATAATATTATTGAGAATTTAGTTGGAAAATGACTGAGATAGAAGATATAGAGGATGAAAAATGAGGTAGAGGCTATTTTTAGTGTCAAAAACATAATATAGGTATCAAAAAACCTCTTGGAAAGTAGTACCCTAATTGGATAATAGTGCCATATGGTGCTAACATACCTATTTTGGTGGTAGTGTCCTCTATGTTGCACTATTATGAGCTTATAGGTGCACCTATGTCTAGATATATCAAGTATATTATTGGGTTCATGAGTTTTAGAACCCTATATATGGCCTATTTTGATTGATTTTATGAGAAAAACCTAATTCTCCATGTAGCTAGGGCATCTGGTTGATACAAGATAAAAAGTGTGTTTATTAGTGGGGTAGGCTAAACATCTTCAACACCTTACTATGATGAGAATTACCTACATAGCGATACTCCAAAGAGGGATTAATCCTAATGTATTTATCCCCAAAAAAGTGTTGGTGAAAGTGAAACTAAATCTAGCATGATTTCTAACTTGATTTATTTGAATGTGCTTGAGACTATAAATCTAAGTAATTTAAGTTTAGGAATGTTATAGATGGTGGTATGAAGAAGTATGGCAAAATAGGAATTGATAACCTTAATTATGAATAACTTATTTTGAGTTTGTATAATTTATTTGTATCTCATTTCCATCTAGTGGTTAGAGATCTAAAATTCATGTATATATATTGTTATAGTACTTATGTAGGTACTAAAATAGGTCTAGGTTGACCCTACGAGGTCTAAGATTTTAAAGGATATCTATTTTTGAAATTAGAAGGGAAAGGATAGTAGTTCCAATATTGGGACACTAGCACCATGTGGTGTTATTGTCCCTATTATGATGCTAGCATCCAAGTGGTATAAGTTGAGGCATGAAGTGCTAGGATGTAATAATGAGTGTCTAAGATTGATTTAGGGATGACTAAGGATGCTTGTGGACTACATGAAGGTTGGATATGTGTTAAAATAGGCCCTAAGAGAGGTCTTAGGATAAGTTAGGTATAGGTGGTCTTAAGTATCACACTCAACACTCAAGTGTCATTTTTAGGTGATTACATTTGCCCCCCTTTTATTCTATAAAATTAAAAAAGTGAAATGACTAGACTTACCTAAATGGTGAAGCACATGAATCTATATTTGAGTATGTGAAGCATGCTCCATTACCTGTGTTTCAATTTAAATGTGCATAGATCAATCCTTAATTAAGATATATCAAAAGTAAAGACAAAACTAAGTAAAGAAGTAAACCAAGTAGAGAGATACAACTAATTAAAGAGAGAAGAAGAGAATGAATACATCTCACTAGGTACACAACCCAATGCATAAACCTAATGATAACCTCTTTATGTGTGTATATAGTGATCAATCAATGAATAACTTTGAATAAGCTCATGGCTTACTCAATCCTCATGTGTGGGTGGCTTAAGAAATAAATACGGTTTTGACTCCATCATTGCCCATCCCTATTTGGTAGATCATAACCTATGATTAGCTTGGATTGGACTAATATTATGTCTAACCCTCCCATGCAGGTGGCTCAAGAGATTATGTAGATTATGAATCCATAATTTCATATCGATGTTTAGTACATGCATCTGAAACTAAAATTATGAGATGTAACAATAAATGTCTAGCTAGAGATGTCATCTCTACAACCACTTAGATATATTAGACAACTTTGGGCCACTTGGGAATGCCAATCACTAGAGATGGAGTAAGGCATGAAGATATTGTGAAACATGGAATATTATATTTGATGAAAACAACATAGATAATGGCATATAATTTGTCATTCCATCTAATCAAATAGTGTGTAACTGAGAATACAAAAATTAATGTGTCATGTACATACCACCAAACTTTTTATCTAAGCATATAGATTCTAGACTGAGTCTTAATAATATGTATTTGACAATATGAACTCAAAATGGGAATGGTCATGCCATGTATGAGTCCCCCAAGCTAAGTAAATTGGTATGAATATGAGCTAAACTGGTATGAATCTGAGCTAAACTAAGCAAAACTAGTAAATATATAACTAAACCTATGCAAACCTAAATTGTACCTATTATAATTATTTAGCTAATCTAAAACTTTTAAAACTATAATGATTGGATAGTATCACCATATATTAGATATTAGCATCATGTGGTGCTAGTATCCCAATTTAGGTGCTAAGGTCTATCTATTTTATTATTTTTACAAATATACTAATCTCTGTGTCATTGTTTCCCACTATGTTTACCTTAGTTTAATTTCTATAATATAAGCCTATGTGCTAAGAAATTTATGTTGTGATTGAATTTTGATAGCTTGATCTCTGTGACAAACCCCTATAAATGGCCTCTATTTTGAGGGGAGTTGTTGAACCTATTCAATAACTATACTCAAAATAAAAACATCTACAAAATATGTGTTAGTCAGAGCGTACATGATATCTACATAATAATCCAATATAATGTGCATACATAACATTGGAATGTAAGATGATCTAAGAATATGTTTGTAATGTGTAATGTATGTTATGTATAGCATTCACAAGGCTATAAAAATAAATAAAATGATTTATGTAACAATAAATATAGGTACTAACTAGGGGAATGGGGCATGATGTCCATCATGGAACCCAAGTATGAAGGGGAGATGCATGAAGTACCTCATGCCATCTAAAATTGGATTGTCTAAAAATTAAGAGATAAGTGTCATGACCATGACACATATAAGAAATCATACATAAAACACACATAAGGCACACAACATAGGCCAAGGTGCAATAATATAAGGGACATAGGCACATGTCATTAAATTTGAGAAATCAATACATATAAGGACATGTTCAAATGTCCACATACATAAATATCGAATAATTTGGCTTAGAGACACATAGAAGGACATGCTCAAATGTCTACATGCACAATCATGAAATCATAGAGAAGGACATGGGTACATGTCCAAAGCACATATACTGTATGTTGATCAATTTTGCCCATAGGCAAAATTTTGGTCACTTTCTTCCCCTGCTATTTAATGCCAGTCATCTTCAGGTTGCACAAGTTTAATGAGTTCGATTCATGGCCTGGTTCAAGTGGTTCAGTGACCTTTGGTTCAAAAGGTTCTTCTTCACTTGGTTCAAAATCTTGATTTAACAAGCGTTGAATCTATTGAACCATTGAACCATTCTTGGTTCAACGGCTTGGTTCAATAGACTTGGTTCAACAGGTTTGGTTCAACAGGAAGGTGCTAGCAGAAAAGTGAAGCTATAGAAGAAATCATATGAAGACCCAATGACATTGTGATAGGGACGGTGATGTCCTGGAGGACGTCAAGTTTAACAAAGTCAAATAGCTGTTGGTTTTCAAAACATGATGGCCATATGAACGTCAACTTTTACAAAGAGAAATGGCCATTTGTCTTCAAAAGCAAAGGAAGCGCTAGCCATGGAAAAGGAGCTCAGAGTGTAGTGACCCACCAAGATCTCCACCCCAGGGGCTGAATGAGCTAGATAAGACAAAACTGAGAAAAGACAAAGTGACAAGCAAGGAATGAGTAAGCAGTTAGTCCAAGTGGTGGTAATTTGAGAAGTGACTCTGGCAGGTGAAATAGTGCCAGTGAATTGATCATTTGGGATGCAAGCAGCTAGCAGTGCAACCAGTTCCTCTATTTCACATTAATGAGTAGACAAACCATGTACGTCACCTACAAGAGAAAAGTAGATTTCAAGTAGAAAAAGCAGATGGCTCATTAATGTTTTGAGTGACTTGATCTTCCCAATGAAGGGATGTGATTGCCACTTGTAAAGAGGGAGTGCCAAATGGACTTCCTAGTTTTCTCATATATATTATGAACTTGTCATTTTTGAAAAAAGATCTTCCACATTTTTCTAAGGCGTAGCCCTAGCGAAATTTCCACTTGAATCAAATAAAAGTAGTTTTTACCTCCATTTGGATAGATATTTCAGAGTATGTGACTGAGTGTTGTTTGTGTTCAGTCATTGTCTATTGATGCTCTCACAGGTCCAACACCAACGTACTTATTGTCTACAAGGTGCCATTTCTACAGTCTAAAAGGAGAAGAGCTGACATTTAGAAGACCAAAATAGAGGAAGTTACTTACAATGTGCATTTCACAGCACCTCAGTGATTTTGTATTTCTTGTGTCTTCATGAAAGCCTCCCTACCAGTTTCTTATAGCCTGGTCCTTCTTCCAAATGTGTAGTGTATGTATGTGTTTGTCTAGTTTTAGAGTGGATATGTGGAGGTCAACCTATTTTGGTGCATCACCTCTTTAGAGTAGTTTTGTTTTCTTGCATATTTTTCCCTTTTCATCCCCCCCTTTTATATACCTATATACGTATGTGTTAGCACTTGTTAGAACAAACACGATGCATTAAAGGGAGCTAGCCCTTATCTAGAGACTCTCCCCTCTAGCTTCACCAGTCCCACAGGCAAGAGGGGAGTTTCCATTATTGTGTGTGGAAGGTAGGAGTTCAGCCTCCTGCCCATGGGTGCAATCCACTGTGTTAATAGTTTTTGGCATGCCCGGTGGGACAAAAAGTGGGACAAGTTTTGTCCAAAGAGTTGAAGAATTTTTGGTGTATTCTTCAACTGACCAGCCTTTAGAGGCTTCTACATCAAACACCAATGGTGACTCTAAGTTAAATTAACTGGTTAAGTAGTTCTGGTGCCATACCATCAAGAAACAACATTTTGGTATGTATAATCCCATCGTTCAAAGCCATGGACCCTATTTTCCTTGGCTAGCATGGCTATAATCCTTACCAGCCTTATGTTGATCCTTATCAGTTTCAATATTTCTATTCCTAGCCCTTTCATGAGATATATCTGCCTTATGCCCAGTCTTCTCATTATGTCACTTCTCCCACTCAACCCAGTCTCTTTGCCAATCAACCTATTTCTGCCTTCAAGCGAGCACTACTGGGATACAAAAAACATGTAATAGATCTTGACACCAGAAGAGGATGTGGCCAAGAAATTCTTGATCATATCATCCATCAAGTGAGGAATGTATTAGTTTAGGTTAAAAAGGAATGGGCTCCTATTGAAAGAGCCAATTAGCACAGTCTTATAGGTGAGATGCTAGATGTGGGTGGTTTGATCACATCTTTGGAGGAGAAGCTGAGTGTTCATGAGAGGTAGCCTTACCAAGTCTATCATCCTGCATACTTACTACCCCAAGCATCATATTAGTCATATACGATGCTTGCTCATAAGCCAAATCAAGCCTATCAAAGTCCTTTCCCCAATCATGTTGAGGAGAGTTATAAAATGGCAAATCTTGTGTTTAAGGTTAATCTTGATAGACAGATCAAATTGTCAAACCTTCAAGTGTAGCAGTCCATTTTGGTAGTGAGGGAAATGGAATCTAAATCTTTGCTACCCTCTCACACTGTGGCCCCATCACCCCCAAAGGAGATGCCCAGTCTAAATTTTTTGAGCTGGAATCAAGTGGTTGAGTCATGGAACAGCAAGGGGGCAAAAGACATTATCCAAGAGTGTGAGGTACAAGATGAGGTTAGTCCTTTTCAAGTTCCCCCCACCCTTCTTTAGGAAGCTCCTTGCATTTCATGGCAATCTTTATGCACTCCCCATCTCTATGGTGTTTCCCACGAGCTCCAAGAAGTACAAAATGAGGATAATATAGCTAAGTGGATTGAGGAATTAGAGGCTAAGATGAGAGTACTGGGAGAGAGAAAGAAGGAGTTTTTAGACCTTGTAGAGGAGTCGACACCAACAGACACCCCTTCCATCAATCCACAAGCTAATTTCAATATTGATGAAATGTTGGTAAAATGGAGGAATGAAAATCAAGAAATTTTGGCTCAAGGTCTAGCCCCTCCTATTCTAGAGAAAACTCCCTCTTGTATGCCAAATCCTTTCTATCAGACGGCACTTGCTCATTTTGACTTATCCGATGCATCAATTGATCCTACCCTCAATCCCATGCACCTATCTTTTTAGCATGCCTCTTTTCAAACAATTCTTGCTGTACATGAGCATACCCTCCCAAAACCTCCTCAAGTCTTTTAATGTGATCTCCAAATTCTAAGTTGGAAGAAGGAACATCATGAACCAGCTCAAGACCTTAAAGAGGATAAAGTTGCTGCCTATTCACAGGAGTAAGTTTCCAATCCCAAGATCATGAGCTGGAAGCAAACAATGGAATCTTGGGGCAAAAAGGAAGAAGAAGAGAAAGGTTTTGCTCAAAACCTTGAAAAAGATGGGGTTGCTCCTACTCCTGATGATAATTTTGACTTTTGAGAAAGGCTTTTCCATGAAGATATGGATAGGTAAATTATAGAGTTGGAATCCAAAGAGAGATTCCTCAGCCAGTGTGTGATGGACGATTCGGACCCAACAACATATTCCATGTCTAAACACACCCCACCTACACATCCCCAAGAGAGCTATCAGGCCATGCCTGATATATGTGAAGTGCTAGCCAAATGGAAAGGGGAGAATCATTCGATTCTAGTTCAAGGACTACCTCCTCTTCCACATGAGTTCATCTGTCAGCCTTCCACTTCACCCCTTCTCGAGGAGGAACCTATCTTGAGGGAAGCAAGTGAAGAGGAGTATGCTCAGTTCATGACTAATCAGGGAGACTTCATGAGTATGAATGAGGAGGAGATCACCTTAGGTGACATAGAGGAGCATGGATAGTCTCTTGTTCATGTTTTGAATGATTTGTTTGAAGTCATTGGGGTGAGCTACACTGTTCTTCAAGGAGGATATGAGGTAGATAAGAGTGGAGAAGGTAGCATTGGGGTTCAAACAAGTTTACAAGGGGGCTGCAAGCCTTCAAATTTATCCCTCTGGGAGGTTAGTGGATCTAAAGATATCTTCTTTTAAATCATCAAGGAGGATAGTCATACCATGGAACCTAAGCATGAGGAAGAAGAGAGCAAGTCAATCAAGTGTGTGTATCAAGGGGCTTATGGTGATGAGCCGGTAGTAATCGATTTATTGATGAGATACACTAACCTAAAGAACCAATAGGATGTAAGCTTCCAAGAATAAATAGAGTATGCATACGTTGGAACCATGTTTGAATATGATCCACTTGGATTCCAACCAACTCAGGTGACAGGCAAGAGGAGTAGGTCACCAACTCTCTTTTTTATTTAGCTACTTACCTAGCACCATAAGTCTTCTTACTAGGAAGTGAACTTAAGAAATTTTCCCTTTGATCCAGGAGGGAGGTGAGAATACCTGGTTAGCTGTATATAGTAGTTTGTTTTCAGTTTCTTTTCCTGCTTTCCCTAAGAACAGTTTTCATAGGTAGTGTTTTTTAGCCTTGTGTGTTTTCCCTTTGCATGTGGGGGTAAAGGCTTCATGTTTGATTCTCAAATCTCTGGGGCTATTTTTAACTCTTTCATAGCTACATCTGACTCCGCACCCAATGGACTACAAGGCAACTAGGTTCTAAGCATATCAGGCATGCTTCCCCTGTGAGTCGCCAATCTGTTGACCAATTTTACCCATAGGCAAAATTTTGATCACCTTCTTCCCCTGTTGTTTAATTCCAGTCATCTTCAGGTTACATGAGTTCAATGAGTTCGATTCATGGCCTGGTTCAAGTGGTTCTGTGACCTTTGGTTCAAAAGGTTCTTCTTCGCATGGTTTAAAATCTTGATTTAACAAGCGTTGAATTGTTGAACCATTGAACCATTCTTGGTTCAATGGCTTGGTTGAATAGACTTAGTTCAAAAGGTTTCATTCAATGGGAAGGTGCTAGCAGAAAAGTGAAGCCATAGAAGAAATCATATGAAGACCCGATGATGTTGCGACAGGGACGGTGATGTCTCAGAGGACGTCAAGTTTAACAAAGTCAAATAGCCATTGGTTTTCAAAACATGAAGGCCATATGAACATCAACTTTTACAAAGAGAAATGGCCATTTGTCTTTAAAAGCAAAGGAAGTGCTAGCCATGGAAAAGGAGCTCAGAGTGTAGTGACCCACCAAGATCTCTGCCCTAGGGGCCGAATGAGCCAGATAAGACAAAACTGAGAAAAGACAAAGTGACAAGCAAGGAATGAGTAAAAAATTAGTCCAAGTGGCACCAATTTGAGAAGTGACTCTAGTAGGTCAAATAGTGCCAGTGAATTGATCATTTGGGATGCAAGTAGCTAGCATTGCAACTGGTTCCTCTATTTCACATTCATGAGTAGACAACCCATGTAAGTCACCTAAAAGAGAAAAGTAGATTTCGAGTAGACAAAGTAGACGAATCATTAATATTTTGAGCGACTTATTCTTCCCAATGAAGGGATGTGATTTCCACTTGTAAAGAGGGAGTGCCAAATGGACTTCCTAGTTTTCTCATATATATTATGAACTTGTCATTTTTGAAAAAAGATCTTCCACATATTGCCAAGGGGTAGCCCTAGCAAAATTTCCACCTAAATCAAATAAAAGTAGTTTTTACCTCCATTTGGATAGATATTTTAGAGTATGTGCTGAGTGTTGTTTGTGTTCAGTCATTATCTCTTGATGCTCTCATAGGTCCAACACCAATGTACCTGTTGTCTACAAGGTGCCATTTTTGCAACTAAAAGGAGAAGAGCTGACATTTGGAAGACCAGAATAGAGGAAGTTACTAACAATGTGCATTTCACAATGCCTCAGTGATTTTTTGTTTCTTGTGTCTTCATGAAAGCCTCTCTACCATTTTCTTGTAGCCTATTCCTTCTGCCAAATGTGTAGTGTATGTATGTGTTGTCTAGTTTTAGAGTGGATATGTGGAGGTCAACCTATTTTGGTGCATCACCTCTTTAGAGTATTTTTGTTTTCTTGCATCTTTCTCCCTTTTCATCCCCCCCTTTTATATACCTATATATGTATGTGTTAGCACTTGTTGGAACAAACACGATGCATCAAAGGGAGCTAGCCCTTATCTAGAGACTCTCCCCTCCAGCTTCGTCGGTCCCATAGGTGAGAGGGGAGTTTCCATGTTGTGAGGAGAAGATAGGAGTTTGACTTCCTATCACTGGGTGCATTTTCCTGCATCAAAACTATAAAAATAAGTCATGTAGAGCCAAAGAGAAATGGTTCTACATATGTATGAACATATGTACAAAATAGAGATACAATAAATTCTAAACTAGGAAAGATAGAAATGAAAGTCTGTATGAACTTGTAATAAAAATTTGTGTAAGAGACAAGATGTACATATACTAAGTCTAAAGTATTATTAGTCATAAAAAAGTCTGAGTGAGTGTAGCATGATCAATAGCAAGATATAACAATTTTATATCTATGATGTAGAGTTTAGAAAGATGTAACCTAACAATCAAAACTATGTATAGGGTGCCCCCAAAATGGGTTAATATGTCAAATGAAGAACCTATGTATCTATGTATATGCCCCCAATGGGTAGATAATAGTTAATCTGGATTGGTGTAGCCAAGCTAAGTCCTATAGTAATCTATAAGCACTCAATAATAGCAAGTGAAACATGTATGTATGGTAAAATCCAACTTTATGAAGATAACTAACATATGTAGTGTCTAGAAAATATAATAAATATAAACACGATAATGAATATAATTTATGATTTTATGTATTTTTGAGTAAATATTTTTATGTTTATTGTGTTTTTTAAATATTTTATTATTTTTCTATTTCTGGATATACGCTATGTATAATCAACATGAAAATGAAACTATATACAAGGATCAAGCAATAAGGAAAGTATATACAATAAGGGAGAAACAATACTAACTAATGAGTCTCATGAGAAACTCACTACTCATGTGGCATGTGTTAAATAAATGAACAATGATTATGCATGCTGTATGAAAAGGTAACTATGGTCACATGACCTACTATACTAAGTGATCTATATCTAGAATCGACTATGAAGTGCTACTAGGAATATGTGGAATTAACTTTGGATTCATATGAATTATAGGGGTCTTAGGGACCCATTTGGTATAAGATGTTATAGATGGTATAAGTGACCTATCCTAAAAAACCTAAAAACTTAATAAAATTGATCTCAAAATAAAATGAGTAGAGGGAGGCCCTATATAATATACAACATATTTGTGATGTAGAGGTCTCTCTAATAATGGTCTTCATAGGAGAGTATGCATATGTAGAAACACTGTAGGAGTAGACCTTACATTCACTAGTGTCTCTATGAATTGGATGGTGTACTAATAGGAAATATGGTCAAAGCTATAACTGGTAATTTATTTGTAACTTATAATGAAGATGTAACATGTAACTAAGGTGTAACTACCTTTGGTATAGATAGAGGATACTCATATGAAAGACCCTCAACTATGCTCTCCTAATTTAAAATTATATATTTGAGTCATCTATGCATGATGGATGGGATGGCTCATAATTTTTGTATCCATGTCCTACCTAATAACATTTAAAATATGCCCACACTATGTACTACTAATAATATAGTGTCTACATGTGTTTATCTAACCTATAGTGTAAGGACAATATCCATATGGAGCTTTGAACATGGCCATTGAGACTATGAATAATTGTTTTTATAGGAGATATATCCTACTCTAAATACCCCAAATGATATAGAAGTGTGATAGTGCACATGTTAATAATTGATGTAACAACTGCAATGGGTTTTACCTAAATATAATATTTTTTTAAATAAAACAATTACACATATTCATCTTACAAATTTCACCATGATAAATATAATTAGTGATCTTTAACTAAATACATTCATTTAGTTAACCATAAGCTTTACAACTAATCTACTTCGCTAAGGATCACTATGAATATATATAATAATCATGAATAATGGTAAATAAGAAATAATTATTACATCTAATCATTAATGAAATAGTAAAAATTCAGCCACAATTGATACAATCATTACAACCACTACTATAGAAGTATAATGAATAAATATTTCAGTTTTCATCAATAAATAATATATCAACTAATAATACATGATACAAATCTCCATAAAGTGTGAGTCTCCATGACTCAAGTATAAGTCTATAGTCTAAAGTTTAGTCTCTAGTGTAGTACTCCAACTGGAGGGAGAGCATCATCTGATCACTTTTCTACACCAACCATGGACCATAGATCCCCCAAACTATCTGACAACAAGGGCATGACCCTCCTTTCATGTATGGGTAGATAATGATGGTGTGGGAATCTAGAGTGACAAACCAAAACCCATGTGTTATAGATATCTAATACATAATGTGTATCATTAAGAAATCTATTCTAACATGACATCACACAAATATGAAAATTATATCAACAAATGAAATGATAATGTTTAATTAAAACATTACTTTGGAAAAATCTTTCAATAATTAATGATCTCTAAGATCAATCAATTTCATACACACCACTTAATCAAATTACACCTCATCTTGCATTCATGGTGCTAAGTCAGTGAATTCATCTACTACTCATTTAGAGCAATGAAAGAAAGATTCATTTAAAATTTATAATAATAAAAAAACCAATAGATTCGTTCAAAATATTTCCCTTTAGTTGATATAAATATGATTACATAGATACTAAACACACACATTTAGTCCATCAAATGTAATGTACTAAATCCAATACCATCTAGTCTACTATAGAATAATAAACAAAGAAAAATAAATCTTGAATATAATATACCATCTAGGTAATGTTCATAGCTAAATTGTTAGTTACCCAAATTGCAAGTAACTTATAATGCCATTTCATCCTTGAAACAATCATTATAACACAGGATTATTTAATTGTTCATATCCCACATATATAACAAAATCCAGTCCAAAACATATTAATATGCTCTATATTTAAATATCATAGATACCTTAATGTAATGCTTCTATACAAACACTAAAATATATAAAATCACCCATATTCACATGGTTATGATTATAATGGTTTCAAACATAACACAACTCTCTCTCTCTCTCTCTATATATATATATATATATATATAAAGACAACTCAGAATGACATCAATGACAACTCCACGCATACCTTAGAACCCATTCTCAACATTTACTATATATATTAAAGTATTTTTATGGTATTAAAATTATACTTGAGAATTTTAAACACACACACCACACACACACACACACACACACACACACACGTATGTATGTATGTATGTATGTATGTATGTATGTATATGTATATGTGTGTGTGTGTGTGTGTGTGTGTGTGTGTGTGTGTGTGTGTGTGTGTGTGTGTGTGTGTGTACACATATTTATATTCATATTTAAAATTCTCAAGTACAATTCCAATACCATATAAATACTTTATTGTATACAATAAATGTTGATAATTTGTTCTCATGTATGCATGGAGTTATCATTGATTCCATGAAATTGTCATTGATGTCATTCTGAGTTGTCTTTGTTATTCTTGAGGCTAAGTTCAAAAGTCATGTACTTGAAAGACCTAGTGAGAAGGTGTAGGTTTGGTGCCATAGTGAGGTGAGTAGGCTTAAGCTTGTAATAAGTTGGGTGGAAGTGTGTGAGAAAGGTATGAAGTTATATGACATGAGAATGAGATGTTGAGAATAGTACAAGAGGTTTTAAAGTGTGTTCAATGTCTAAGTATGACTAATAGTTTATGGCCTAATGTGCAAAGAGACCTAGTGTGGCCTAATAAGGGGTCAAGTTCATTTCCTAAGGTATGAGATATTTTATGAGAATTTTCATAGGTGTAAGAGGTTGTATAAATTTTTTTGACCAAGTATGAGGTGAAAGTCCGAATGAGAAAGCATGAAGATTGTTGTTGAGGTTTTTGTGTGCATAGAATGAGGTATTATAGACCTAAAAAGTATTTTATTATGATTATTTTCACATGAAACCTTTGCATGAGGATCTAAGAAGCTCATGGTAGTTTGGGAAGGGTCATATTTTAAATTTCCTAGCATTGGTTTTGGATTTGAGGGTCAGTCCTTTATGAATGATTGTTAAGAATGGAACGCAATCTAAACCCTCATAATGACCCGATAAAGAAGATATTGTTGGAAAGTGATAATAATGGTTTGGGTGATTTATTATGATGATTTTAGGTTTTATTAACTCTCCAAGGAACATCCATTTAGTATTTTTCTATCATAAGAGTGAGTGGAAGCTACAAGAAACCCCTTATTTCTCATATTTTTGATGTAGTAGGTAGGGTTGACTAGGTCAAAGCATGAAAATGATTGGAGGATGATCTATGAAACTTTTAGTTTGTGAAAATTTAATTTTTTTATCAGGTTTTATACATTAAATATGCTAAATAGGTCATGGAAGTTGACATATCACTAACTAGACCTAATGAGGAAGATGGTGAGAAAACTAGACAGAAGTGAGAACTAGGTTAGGAATGGGTTAAATGGATTAGGTATGGATAAAAATACATGGGGTTATTATTAAATACCTATATCAAATTTATCCCTTGAATATAATATTTGGAGATGCTCATATACTAGTAGAAATTTGCTCTCAAAGTGACTTCACTAACACAGTGAGGTCTGTGTAGAGTGAAGAAATGAGATTACTTTGTAAGACCAATATTTCTATTAAACCATGTAATATATATATATGTGTGTGTGTGTGTGTGTGTGTGTGTGTGTGTGTGTGTGTGTGTGTGTGTGTGTGTGTGTGTGTGTGTGTGTGTGTGTGTGTGTGTGTGTGTGTGTATGTATGTTATAATAATTTTTAAGGATCATATAAACTCATTTAATGTTCATAAAAGTGTTCACATAGGTGTTCTAGGTCTTGGTTCTCACGATTATGTTTTTGGAGCTATAGACAATTTTTTGCTTATGAGTGAGAATGATGTTCCTAAGTATTTTTGCATAGATTTTAAGAGTAAAATTCACATTAATTTATTATATAATTATCATAGGTTCATTTTAATATATTTATCTTCATGATAAATTCCTATAAAGGTGTGAAAAGTCAAAGGTTCTTAACTAGGTTCTCAAGGCCTCTTTGCAGTTCTAAGTGAGCATATGAAAGTGGTTTGTTTGAGGTATTTACCATATATTTTTAAATATTTTGGAATTGGTTATGAACCTAATTTCATGGTGGTTATATCCTTGTGATTCTATAATATGGTTATGTGGTAAAGTTGAGTGTATGATTGAGATTTTCAAGATAGACTTTCTGGCAGTGAGAAGGCCTAATTGTGAGTGTTGGCCATTTTGGCCCACATGCCAAGATTCTACCTAATTGATGAGACAAACAAATATATTTATGTAATTATTGGTCCAAATATCTTATATTACTTACAAATCATTTTAAATACTTTAAGTCAACTTAAACTACAATTTGTTGATCTTTAAGAGGTAGGACTTGAAATAGGTCTAGAGTTGCAAAAGGGAGAAGATATAGTAGGTTCTCATGGTATCTCAAGAAATAATGGAAATTAAAAAAGTTTAAAAATTCTCAAAAACTAATTTTGAGCCTTGAAAATTCAAGCACAATATTTAAAGAGCCATACCATCATCAACATGTCATCTAGAAACAATTGGTCAACTTGATGTTATATTTAATAAGTATTCTTATAAAGCCTCCCAAGGCTAAAATATTTCATGGATGTGAAATTATTTGTGCTAAGATCATTCTCTAAAAATTTCATGTCTTGATGAGCTTGTTATCTTAAGATATAAAGCTTCAAAGTTAGACTTGTAGAATGAAACAAGCATGCAAATGTCAAGTTTAAGCTCCATAAAGTAGCTATTAGAATTCAACTATACCAAGGTTTAATGTGAGAGTAATAAGTGTCCAAATATCAAGAGATAAGGCCAAGATCCAATTTCAAATGTTGATCTAACACATGTTAATGGGTCCCAAGATCTAACAACATGTATTCAATCATATCAAAGAAATCAATGATGAACATCAAGTCAAAATGTTAGTGTTAGTGAGAATATGACAAGTGGAAATATCTTGAATTTACTAAAAAAGATCCAATAATGTTTAGTTATTTACAAGGTTAGTGGTCTAGATAGATCAATGGTGAGCATGTAATCATACAAAGTAGATCAATAGTGAGCTATGAGTCAATAGGTCAGTGGATCTTGAAGCCAAATGAGAAGCTACCAAGTGTCACAACTGTGTTAAACTAATAGAATATAAATGGATCATGTTTAATCATATAGATCAATATATATAGTGTGTATGAGGTCAAAAAGTCGAATGACTAAAAATAGGATCCTATGGGACAAGTGAATAGATGATAATTAGAAAAATATGGGGAGCCTAGATTATGACCAATAGTTGAAATTAAAACTTGAAAGCTATAGACTTCTATAGATAAAAAATTAAACCAAGTTTGAAATAGAGGATGCCATGAATGTATACACATTAGATAAAGAATCTCACCACCTTGAGCAGCTAAAAGACATAAATGCAAGATAAAATGTGATATGGATAACTAGGAATGGACTCTATAGAGCCATCTAATACCATTAAATCCCCTATAAAAGCTTTTTGAGGGCTTATATACATAGGTTCTACATATTGTTCATATATAAGAGACCCTATCCTAAGGATCTTCATTCACAATCATAGATAAATGAAAACTAATGGGGTGATTGGTTTTCATTCATAAAAGATCTATATTCATGATATATAAGTAATGGCAGAATGGTGATTACATAAGGAATGTTAGAAATAACATCATGAATAAGATCAATTAGTTACCTAGTAATGTGAAACATATCGAGCATGATTGAACAGGAGAGTGAAATACATTAATGTTGAGGAGATCGAGAGAGATTCATACCATGGTGGAGATTGTTTCCTACAGCCAATCTTAATCTTCACATTCTCCATCATGCCAATAAAATACATAGTGACATTAATGCATAGGGAGGCTCAAGAAGGATTATGGTGGTAGCTATTCTGAGTGGATTTGGGTTCATTAATGACCCCTTCAACACCAATGTTTCTCTCTAACCTTCTTTCTTCCTATAAATATTGGCTTTGAGATCTTAATTTCCATCCCTTGGCTGAGAATAACAAACCTCTACTAAAATCACTTTGTTCACTCTTTGAAGCAATATAAGATAAGTTTATATGCTAATTAATTCTAAGTGTGCTTTATTTAATTTTGATTTATATAAGACTACTAGCCACATCCTTGAAAATCAAATACCTATAATGGTATATAGGTCTAGATATTGTGTCAATAAATACTTGGGTTGAGTTTGGTAAGTTCTTATTTAAACATTTTGAGGATAGAAGTGACCATTTGTCACTTATTAAACAACTTACCTCAATCAAGAGGGCACCCAAAGAATCTATGGTTGATTTCAACTATAGATTCCAAAAGACTTGGGATAGAATCCATATAATCATTAATCCCACACCTAATTATGCTTTTATTTACTATATGAGAGCATTGAACTCAAACATTATAGTCATGATTCAATGTAGTGAAGAAAACTATTTGATATAGGTAGGGAAACTCATGCCAAGACTCCTCATGCGACTTTTTCCTAAGATTTAGCCAACCCCACCTATCATTTCTCCATTTCACACTCCAAATAATCAATCCCATCCTAATGATATTCAAATGGATAAATTTGCAAATATTGAGAGATTTTTGAAGGTACTAAACAACAAATTAGTGGATTTGGAGAGACACCAACATAATTCATATAGGCCATACCAAGGCCCCTTCTAGGTCCAATACCCTACTCAATCCTATAATATACCCCCATATTAATTAAACCAATAATCCCAAGGCCAAATTACACAAGGTAGATATTATAATAGTTACAACCCCAAAAATTTAAGTAACTCAAGAGCCTTAGTCCCCACATAAAACAACCTTGAATAGGAAGGCCAATGGAAATCAAGAGGGTAGTCTAATGAGATGGTAATGGATACAAGTGTGTAAATGTATCAATATCCTAGTTGGTAGAATGATCTTTCATTCCAAGGCCATGACTCAATTCCCCCTCCACCATAAGGAACTCTAATGAATCAAGGTAATATGCCTACCTTGACACCATTACAATCTTAGATTCAGTAGCAAGCAAGCATGGGTAAGGCACCAAATGACACCACATACATAAATTTTTAAGAAGGGCATCATATGTTTGAGCATGTAGAAGTAAACATGGGGAAATCTAATCAAAGGGAAGATGAACTAGTTGAAACTAATATAAGGGTTAAGAGGAGGATGTTGGAAGATAATTTAGGTCAGCCTAAGGCTTCCTTAACACTTCCACAAGCCTATAAACAACCTATCACTTTAAATATAGTTGTCAAATATATTACAACTCAAAAAATGTCTCAACATCATAGATATAAATATAAGTCTCATTTTTTCCATCTTGTCACTCAATTACCAAGTGATGCTTCTAATTTCAAGGTGCAGCTCAAAGGTCTTAGTCTTCCTTTCAATATTTTAGATCATATGAAAAAGGATAATGTCACCATGTCTATATATAATTATTTGTATATTCTAGGATAGAAATAGATCCTTCAACAAGATCTTTTTAAGCCTTCTCATTTCAATAAGATAACTAATAATGTGAACATTATTTTTATAAATGGTAGACAACCTAGTTAGATTCAAGTTCCTAGTCAAGTTCCTATCCAAGATCAATTTCATAATGATGTTCATCCCCCTAGGTTTGTCAAAACCCCATCATTATACTTGTCTATCATCATAGGAGACTGCTTGGTACATAATTATATGATAGATTCAAGTGCTTCAAGCTCAGTTATGCCTAAAGCCATAATAGATAATCTTGAGATTAGGTTTGTGCCTAATGAAAATAGTGTTCTACAATTGGATGGTTCTCCCACTAAAATAATAGGTATATTGAAATATCTTAATATCACATTGGTATCCTACCTAAATTATGTCATCACTAAGGATGTTATGTTTGTAGACCTACCCCCATATTTTTCCTTATGCCTATCTAGGGACTTTAATACAAATATTGGGGGCTATTTATCCTCTAACTGGTCATACATGGTTTTTAGGACCAAATATGAGACTAAGCTCACTATTAGGATAGAACCTATCTCTAGGTTCCACCTAGATCCATATATGCCTAGGCTTGCAAATGTCAACAATACAATATTTAAAGAGGATGAAAAATTTAATAAACAAGAGCCTCAAGACCCTCTTGAAGGCATTATAGACCTATACTTGTATGAATTGGCAATTGACAATCATGGATATTATCACTACATTATATATTGAAGAAAAAAACATAGGGGTGTGTTCTATGCATGAGGAAGGTGCTGATATACCTTGCCTAATGAACACCAGTCAAGAAGGAAGATGGTCTATGGACTCTATTATTTGATGGATCAAGATCAAATAATAGTAGTGAAGCTAGAGCCATGTTGGTTTCACCCTTATGTTAGAATTATTATTCAACTAAAATATTTAAATTTAGTTGTACTTAAAACACATTTGAATATTAAGATCTTTTACATGGTTTGTAAGAGGCATGAAGAAGAGGTGTCAAACTTCTACAAGTCAAAGGTGATAGTGATCTTGTTATGTAATAGGTGAGAGTCATGAGTTCAATCAAAAATCTTACAATCACTGTGTATGGGACCTCATAGAGGACTTCTTGGCATTCAATATACAATCCATATTAAGAGAGGCAAATCAACATGTAGATAGGCTTGTAGCCATTGGATCTCAATATGGGGTTGTAGAAGGAGTTAAAGGTAACTAGAAAAAATACAAGATTAAAGTCATATGTAGGTGAGTTATATCTGATAATGAGGTGAGTTAGAATTTATTTGATAATGATGACCATATTATATGTATTCTAATGCAAGAGGTAGAATTATGCCATAAAAACCAAAATAAATTCCAACATCAATATCATGACTAGATAGTGCAGATAAGATCAAAATAGTTACCTAAGGGTCTTGTGACATTATAAATCATCTTCAATGAATATGACCAACTGAGAAGAGGCAAGGCATGTATCTCATCCAAGGAATAACATTATGAAAGGATAAAGATATTCAAGTATTAATTGTTGAACTTAGGGAAGATCAACATAATAAGAGAGAGAGCTACATTTGTTTCCCTATGCTAAGAGTTATTTGATTTATTTCCATGGGAATAAAAAATATTTGAATGGTTTTGGTCCTAAACTTGCACAACATACCATTGAATTAGAGAGTAATGCAAAACTAGTTAGGTGGAAACAAAGGCCTATCAAACTAAAACTGAAGGAGTTGATGAGAAGTGATGTGTTCAATTTTATTGAATCAAAGATAATATTCCCCATAAAACATTTATCATGGGTGGAAAACTTGTGATATTGGGGATTAATAATGGGGAATACATCTATGTGTTAACTTTAAAGACCTAAATAAAATGTCCCTAAAAGACCATTATCCACTACCCTCAATGGATCAGATTCTTTAAAAGGTGACATGTTCCCAGAGATTCTCATTATTTGATGGATAATATGGTTATAATATGATTATGGTCAAGGAAGAAGATAGGCATATGACTTCCTTCACCACAAAATGGGCCACTTATGTATACATGAAAATTTCCTTCAAACTATCCAATACTATAGAAACTTTCTAGAGGGCAATGGATGTTGATTTTGAAGATTTGATCAATGATATGGTGCTCGTATACATAGATGACATCACTATATTCTCAAAGGACCCAACTGATCACATTGATCACTTGAGGTTAGTATTTAAAAGATGCAAAGAATTTGATGTTTTATTGAACCCTAAAAAGTGTATATTTGGTATCCATAAAGGTATGTTATTAGGACATGTAGTGTCCAAGGATGGTGTTTACATAGACCCCAAAAGAGTTGAGTTCATCTTATCCTTACCATTTCCAAATCAAAATAAGGGTCTATAGAGCTTCTTAGGAAAGATTAATTTTATAAGAAGGTTTATCCCAGGCTTCACAGAGTTGGTCAAGTCTCTTACTCACATGTTAAGAAAAGGTAAAGAATTTACATGGGCCAAAGAAGGAAAGAGGTGTTTTGAGGCCATCAAGGAGGACATATCTCATGACCCTAAACTTATTTCTCACTTTGATAAATAATTCTACTTGTATTCCTTTTATGCATCAAATGCAATCTTTACCATGTTGGTACAGTAGAATGAATAATGTTTGGAATAGCCTATTAATTTCTTTATCCATGCCTTAGAAGGGTATGAGGAGAAGTATATTTTTGTAGATAAGAATGTACTTTTATTAGTGAGAGGTTTGAATAAATTTAAGCACATGGTATCTAATATTAAGATCATACTCATGGTGGTACACCTAGGTATTAAAGAACTCATACTCAATAGGGACCTCAATGAGAAAACAACTAGATGGGTAACAAAATGCATAGACTATGACCTTGAATTCAAAGTTACAAATATTATAAGGAGTAGAGGCTTATGAAAAAAACTTGTAGCAGAGGTAAAACATGATAAATATCAAGTGTTGGTAGTCCATGACAACCAACATGCATCTATAGATAACACACCTTTCAAGTAGACACATGATACAGTTAGATTTTTTAAGTCAGGCCAATGTCCTATGGGACTAGATAGAACCAAGAAGAGGCACTTTAGATTTTAGATTGTGAATTATATCTTAATATATGGATTAATTTTCAATATAGACATAGGAAATATTATTCTAAGGTGTGTGGAATCATGTCAAATAGACAAGTTATTTGAGTAGTTCTATGATGGCCCAATTGATGGGCACTTTATTGCCAAGACCACAACCTCAAAAATTATTAGATATGAATAATTTTGTCCCACAATTTTTATATATGCACACTTTTTGGTAATGAAATGCCCAAAATGTGCAATGTTTGTTGGTAAGTAGAGGTAAGTTTCGCTTCCCTTACAACCCATATAAATAGAACAACCTTTCATGCAATAGGGCTTAAAATTCATAGGGATGACACACCCCCTTAAATTAAATAACATAAATTTAGATCATAATAGTGGAAAATTAATTTAAAATGTGGGTTGGAGTAAATACTCTCAAGGAAGCTAAATAAAATTTTGTTATAGAATTTTATGATAGTCTTGTAACCTGATTTGGTATGCCTTATACAATCATTCCTAACAATGTGTTGGAATTTAATATAAATAAGGTATGTGAGTGGGATATTTCACATGGAATTTATCTCAAGGAATCATCTAACTATTACCCATATGTCAATGGACTAGTAGATTCCACAAATAAGAACTCGTTGAGGATTATCAAGAGAACTATGGATGATAGTCAGAGGGAGTGGCATATTAGATTGAAGATTTCTCTATGGGTAGATAGATTAATACCTAATAAATATAATATACACTCCAAATATGTTATATTATATGGGAAATAATCAAAACTATTATATATCTTTAACTTCTTGCATTATAGCTTGCATATTGACTTGAGCTCCTAGAAGATGATGCCATGCAGGTAAGGTTGAATGAGTTAAGATGATTGGAAGAGATAAGGGAAACTACTATGCAAATTATGTGGTCTGATAAAAACTAAGTGAAGAGGTCAGTTAATAAGAGAGCTTCCCTTAAATCATTCCAACAAGGTGGCATAGTACTTAAGTGGGATGACGACTATGCAAAACCATGAAAGCACTCCAAGTTTGATAGTCTTTGGAGTGGGTAAGTTGTAAAGAGAGAAATGCCTTTGAGTATTTTAGGTTGAATGAAAAGATCCCTCCCATTAATATTAATAGGAATTAAATTAAATTTTTCTATCATTATTGTTTTATGATCTTTTTATATAAGTGGATAGGTCTATCTTTACCTCCAAGTGCTCTTACACATTGCTCTATTTATAGATTTTTTATGTTGTTTAGTGTGTTTTGTTGATTTCTAATTATTTTTTTGTGTCACATTTTATTAAAGGTGTTTCCAAGAGTTAGGTAGAGTCCTTTTATAAATTATTCTTCATTTTTATAGTAATCATGAGCAAGCTTGATCAAATTCTAAGTTCCATGACCAGTACGCTAGTCAAGCTAGTTGAGTCACCATAAATTTTGGACATTTTAGCCCACATGCCAAGATTATACCTAAATGGATGAGATAAACAAAGTTATAGATGGAATTAGTGGTCCAAATATCTCGTATTTCTTACAAAGGTTTAAAAAAACTTTAAGCAAGATTAAAGTGTAATTTGTTGATCTTTGAGAGGCAGGACTTGAAACAGGTCTAGAGTTACTAAGGGGAGAATATATAGAAGGTTATCATGGTATCTCAATAATTAATGGACATAAATTAGGTTTTATAGGTCTCAAAAATGCACTTTAATTCTTTAATATTCAAGCACAAGCTTTGAAGAGCCAGACCATCGTCAACACATCACTAAAAATAATTGGTCAGCTTGATGGTGCATTTAATAAGTGTGCTTAAAAAGAATCTCAGAGTAAGCATATCACATGGAAATAAATTTATTCATCCCAAGATCATGATCTATAAATTTCATGTCTTGATGAGCTTGCTATCTCAAAATATAAATCTTTAAAGTTAGACTTGTAGAATGAAACAGGCACATGGACATGAAGTTTAAGCTCTGTGAAGTAGCCATTAGAATTAAAATATCCCAAGGTTTAATGCAAGAGTGAAAAGTGTCCAAATCTTAGGAGCTAAGGCTAAGATCCAATAGTGAGTTTTGATCTGACAAATGTTAGTGTGTCCCAAGATCTAATGGTGCATATTAAATCATATCGAATAGATCAATAGAGAGTATCAAATCAAAAGGTTAGCATCAAAGAGAATTTGATAAGTGGAAAGAACTTAGGTATCCTAATTAAGTGTAATGGTGCATGATGACTGATAAAGTTAGTGGGTCTAGATAGATTAATAGTAAGCATGCAATCATCTAAAGTGGATCAATAGTGGATGATGAGTCAATAGGTCAATGGATCATAAAGACAAATGAGAATCTACCAAGTGTCACAACTGTGTTAGGATACCAAAAGATTAATGGCTCATGTTTAATAATACAAATTAATAGCCATGGTTCACATGAGGTCAAAAAGTCTAATGACCAGTAATAGGATCTTGCAAGACAAATGAAGAGAAGAAAATTTTCAAAATATGGGGAGCTCAGATTAGGATCAATAGTCAACATTAAAAGTCCAAAGCCAAAGACTTCTATGGAGATAAAATTTTACAAGGTCAAAGTAGAGGATGCTATGAAAGTAGAAATGTTAGATAAAGGATCTCAGCACATTGAATAGGTAAAATACATAAATGCAAGATCAAAAATGATTTGGATAACCAAGAGAAGACTCTATAGAGCTATTTAACACCATTAAATCCATTGTAAAAGATTTTTGAGAACTTACAGACATAGGTTTTGCATCTTATTCAAATCTAAGAGACCTTAGACTATGGATCTTAATTAAATATCATATTTAGATGAAAATAAATGGGTTGATAGGTTTTCATCCATAAAATATCTATATCTAGGATATATGAGCAATGACCAAATGATGACTATTCAAGGAATGTCAAAAAGAACATCATGAGAAAGCTCAAGTAGCTACTTTGTAACAAGAAAAATATTGAGCATGATTAAAGAGGATATTGAAATGAATTAATGTTGAGGAGATTGAGATAGATTTATATGGTAGTGGAGATTTCTTCCTATATATGATCTTATTCGTCACGTTCTCCATCATGCTAGTAAAAGACATAATGACATTAATGTAGAGGGAGGCTCAAGAAGGATTGTAGTGATAGATATTTTGAGTGGATTTGGGTTCATTAATGATCCCTTCAGTGCCAAATTTTATCTCTTTGACCTTCTTTCTTCCTATAAATATTGGCTTTGAGCTCTTGATTTGCATCCCTCAGCTGGGTATAGCAAACCTTTGTTAAAATCACTTTGTAAACTATTTGAAGAAATATAAGATAAGTTTGGATTCTACTTAATGATAAGTGTGTTTTATTGAAGTTTGATTTATAGAAGTTTATGTTGTTTATTCATCATCTATAGGTACTTCATGTACCTTAATTTAAGATCATTAGTTTCTTATAGTTTGTATGAATTATTATCTAGTAAAGTCTCTCTTGAAGTGTCATAAGTCTATAGTGTCTTGCATAGACCTGTTTCTTTCCATTTTTCAAGTTATAGACCTCTTTTCAACCTTCATACAAAACATTTATGTTTAGAACTCTATCATAAAATCTAATGAATCTTTATCCTCATTGTATTCATTAGTATTCATAAAAATGTCTAAGCTGATAGTGGACCATTGAGAATTGGTGCATCACCACACTTAAGGTAGGTTTCATTCATGAATTCTCTCCCCTTTTCACCCCAATACATCAAGTTTCAAGAAGAGGATTCAAATAATCATATCTGAGGAGCTAGCCTCATTAAAAATGTTAGAGGTCTGACCCAAAATTTGGTAACCCATAGCCTAGGTTCATTCGCATGTTGTACTATGTTTAAGATTAGAACTTGAACACTTACACTTTAAACTAGGGTGTAACCTAGAACCTCTAACAATGAGTAGACCTAATAATGTGGTTTAAGGAGTGAAATAAGTCAAATAGTGTTAGGGACATAAGGGGATATTAACATAGGTCTAATTGAAGTGTGTATGAAGTGGTTGATCTATTTATGGAGGTTAAAGGTGTTCCAAGGTCATCAAGGTGAAATGTGTGATTTGAGAAGGCCTAATTGCATTAAGTCTCTATTAGGCCTAATGGTAGTTTTGGTCCTTATGTTTGATGACCAACCTATGTAATGGTTGTTTCACTTATGAAATGTGTTTTTTGATCTATTCCAAGGTTGATACAATTGTGGATAGGTTTTTAGATGACCAAGGTGGGTGAGAGGTAGAGTCAAGTATAAAAAGAAGTTATAATAGGCCTAATTTGACTAGTTAGAATATTGAGGAATTAAGTGAATAAAATAGATGTTTAGAAACTAGGTACAAGGATCGAAGACCATAAAATAGGTGTGATGAATATGTCATGAATATTTAATATATATTCTATAGATGATGATCAAGGTTATATGACCTAAATTTGCAAAAAAAAAGGCTAATTGAGTAAAGAGATCTAATAGGTTGTGTGAGAGATAAAAGTGTATGAAGAATAAAATAAGGGTATCATCATCAGATGGGTGAGAAAAAGGTGTCCAAATGTGATCAGAGGTTATAGGTGGCTATGTTGGTACTGAGTTATCTAGGGGATTGTTTCCTCCTTTTAAGTTGGTGCTTACTAAAGGACTAGTTGAGTTGGTGCTTGACTAGTGAGGGCTTGGGCCTCCTTGTGGGGTTAGTGCCTCACTAAATTTTGATTCATTTCTTATAGGACTATAGTAAAATCTATGTTTTAGTGAGTTTTATCCACCATTAGGGTTTCTAACATAGATATTATATTCATGTGTTATATTCTTACGTCATGCTCATATGAATGGTTGATTATGCATTGTTATATCTCTAGAATTGTTTGAATGATTAATGAATGATATATGGAATTAAATTCAAGCTTTGTACCTAGATTCACCCCCCTACTCTCAATTGTTTTTCTTCCAATAATTGGTATCAGATCAAGATCCCTTGTAAATTACTAATAGTTTAAGGGAGATATTTGAAGTGCAGGTATGGATTTTGATAATGAAAGTGTTTATTATGATTGCAATGATTATCTATCAACAATCAATGAAAAATCTTGTGAATGTTTCTCAAAAGAGAATAATCATATGTTAGAATTTACCCATGTTAGAATGAAATTATAGACTTTACAGGGACAAATTGAGCAAGATGCAATCAAGATAAAAACATATTATAAATTTAAGGAGAGAACCAAAAAGCTTATAAATATTTTGGATAGTCAAAGGTCTTTTCATAATATGATAATTCTTGGATTAAAATAAAAACAAATGGAGTTAAAGGAGAGTTAGTTTACAAAATTCAATGATCTATCAAGGAGTGATAAATATGGTAAAATAAAGACCTATGTAGAAGTGGTCAAGTTTGAAGTCAATCACCTACAAGCCAAGAATGGATTTGCTTTATCAAAAGATATCAAATCAAGTGGTGTATCATTAAATGATTATCAAAAGAAAAATAAAGTTAAACAATCAAAGTATGTGGATTCTTTCATTGGTTATTATTTTTCTTATGGTCAATTTGGACATAAATATGTTGACTATAGATGGAGAAGTAGATTCTTATGTTATAACTGCAACCAAAGAGGACATATTTCAAGAGAATGTAAAACAATATCTATAAGGAAAACTAGTCTTGTTAAGAAGAGATGTAGTCATGGTATTAAATAATGGATTAAGAAAGTAGACCCTTTAGGTAAGATAAAAGAGAATCATGGATATAGAGGAGAAGAATATATGATAGCCCAAACTACCTTTCATACTCAGAATGAATATTTGAAGTGGTACATAGACAGTGGTTGTTCAAGTCACATGATAGGAGACAATAGAAAATTAATCACTTTGAATAAGAATGCCATAGGTTTAGTGAGGTTTGGAGATAACACATCTACTAATATAGTTGGTAAAGGTTATTTAAGCTTAGATAATGGGAATACCAAGATAGAAAATGTATTGTATATATATATGTATTAAAACACAACTCGTTAAGTGTAAGTCAAATGTGCACTCAAGGACACACCCTAACTTTTCATGACAAAGGATGTAAGATAAGGAGAATAAAATTAGGGAGGTTGATTTCCAAAGATAAGATAACTAGAAATAATCTATATGTATTAAATGAGATCACAAAATACAAGTGTTTTATGATCAAGATAGATGAAATTTGGATATGGCATAAGATGTTAGGTTATATAAACTTTGATAATCTAGTCAAGATCAGCTCCAAGAGATCTATGAAGAACATGCCTAAAATTTATAAACCTACAGATGCTCTTTACAAGGCATGTTAAAATGGTAAGTAGACTAGGAGGAGATTCAAATATAAATAATAATCTACTACTAGACCTTTAGAACTAATTCATATTGATCAATGTGGTCTTATAAGGATTTAAATCATTAAGGGTGATAGCTACTTTATGTTACTTATAGATGATTTCACAAGCATGACTTGCATTGCATTCTTGAAAGAATAGTCAAAATCTCTAGGTAAGTTTAAAACTTTCAAAGATTTGGTTGAAAATGAGATGAATGTGAAGATCATGTGTTTTAGGTCTAACAAAGGAGGAGATTTTTGGTCAAATGAGTTTGATAATTTGTGTGAGGTCAATGGAATAAAAAGATAGTTCTTAGCTTCTAGATTACCTCAATAAAATGTGGTGGTTAAAAGAAAGAATAAAATAGTTAAATAAATGGCAAGGACCATGTTGAATGAGTTAAAGTTGTTTGATAGCTACTAGAGAGAAGTTGTGGGTACTACAATTTACACTTTGAATAGAGGACATAGTAGGATCAATGGTGATAAGACTCCATATGAATTTTGGAATGGTATACCTACAAGTTTTGAATATATTAAGGTATTTTGGAGTAAATATTATATCAAGATAGATGAGGAGGACTTAGGAAAGTTTGACTCAAGGTTTAATGAAGCTATTTTCTTAGGATATTCATCAATTAGTGATGCCTATAGATGTTACAACAAGAGGTTGTAGAAGATAGTGGAGGGCACAAATGTGAAGGTTGATGAGACAAAGAAATCATATTCTCAGTCAAATAATGTTGAAGGAGAAATATAGATATATTAGGATTGAGAATAAATTGAGGAGATAAAGGACTCAAAAGTTCCTTTTAGGTAAATTCAAAAGGATCATTCTGAATATCAGATCATTGACAAAAAAAGTGTAGGTATACAAATAAGAAAAATGGTGAGTGATGTTAATCAAGAGAATACTACCTCAATATAAAAATTTGAACATAAAATATATGTATAAAAAAGTGAATATAAGTTTTGTATAGATTCAATGAATTATGATTTAAATCAAATTGAGAATAATGAGACTTGGGAGTTAGTGCCTAGGCCTAAAGACAAAAACATCATTGGTACAAAATGGGTGTTCAAAAATAAGTTTAATGAGAATGGAGAAGTCACAAAATAAAAGGATAGATTAGTATACAAGGGATATGTTAAAGTATAAAGAGTGGAATTTGAGTAAACATTTTATCTTTTAGCAAGGTTAGAGGCTTTAGGATGTTTATTACCTATGCATGTTTTAAAGGCTTCAAGATATACCAAATGGATATCAGGTCAACTTTCCTAAATGATAAATCTGAGGAAGAAGTGTATATTTAGAAACTTGAGCGTTTGATATGGAATGATAACAAGGAATATGTATGTAGGTTGAAGAAGGCCCTCTATGGTCTAAAAAAATCCTCTAGAGCTTGGTATGATAGAGTAGACAAGCATATTTTTTACTAAGGTTTCAAGAGAGGAGTTGCAGATAGTAACTTGTATATCAAGACTAAAAATGACCATTAGTTGATAGTGGTATTCTATGTGATGCTATTATATTTTTTGTAACTAAGGAGAACATGAATAAGTCCTTTGAAAAGGTGATGAAGTCATAATTTGAAATGTCTATGCTTGGAGAAATATACTTCTTTCTTGGACATCAAATCAATAAATATTAAAAAGGTATGTTCATTTCATAGATCAAGTATATAAAATAAATGTTAAATAATTATGAACTGGAAGATTGCAAGGTTGTAATTACACCAATGGTTAAAAAATATAAAATAAGTAGGGAAAATTAATCTTCAAGAGTCAATCAGACAAAATATAGATCAATGATTGGGAGTTTGTTGTATACTACTACCTCCAAACATGACATGATGTAAGTAGTAGGTCTTGTGGGAATATTTCAAGTAGATCCTAAGGAAATTCATATAAAATTAGTCAAGTGGATACTTAGGTATCTCAAGGGAACTATGGAGTATGGATTATGGTACCCAAGGAGAAAGAAGTTTGATATAGTAGCCTATGCAGATGTAGATTGGGATGGGAGTCTAGATGATAAATAGAACACTAGTAGAGGAACCTTCTTCTTAGTTAAGTGCCTAGTTTCATAGATAATTAATTATCAACCATTAGTGGATTTATCTAATTATGAGGCTAGGTACATCATAACAACTTCATGTTATACTTAGGTGCTATGGATAAGACAAACCTTAAGAGACTATAAGGTGGAGTTTGATGTTCCTATTCTTATTTTTTGTGATAATACTAGTGCCTTAAGCGTTTTAAATAATCTTATCATGCATTCAAGGACCAAGCATATTCATATCAAGTATCATTTCTTAAGAGAACAAATAAGTGAAAAAATTATTAATATTAAATTTATGTC
The DNA here is from genome assembly GCA_037957365.1 of Torreya grandis. Lineage (NCBI taxonomy): Eukaryota > Viridiplantae > Streptophyta > Pinopsida > Cupressales > Taxaceae > Torreya > Torreya grandis. The sequence continues at coordinate 1,449,809 of JARHVA010001869.1, forward strand.
TACTAAGGATCAAATTGTAGATATTTTGTCTAAGCCTCTTCCAAAGGCTACTTTTAAACATCTGAGATAGGAATTGGGTGTGATTTTTGTTCCTACCAGTCACTAATCAATTCAAAGTTATTAGGGGGAGATAATAATGAGGTGTTTTAGCTCCAAAAATAGGAAAGAAGTGCATAAGTTATGAGATCAAAGGGGGAGTCATATTAGTTTGTCAAGAAGAAGATGTCTAAGGTATGTAATGAGATAGGGGGATCTTTTTTATATGATCTTTCATTCATGTTTATTGAGTTTTGTTGTAGGTAGTGCTTTGCCATTAATCTCAAAGGGGAAGATTGATCTATATGGAGGAGATGTATCCCAATTAGAGAAGATTCTTTGAATGATTTCCATAAATGAGTCATTTCCATCAATGAAAAAAGGGAGTTTGTTGAAAATGTGTTGTAAGGTATGAATGGAGTTGTCATTTATGTCATGAAAGTGTCATTTATGTCATTATAAGTTGTCTTTGTTGTTCTTGAGGTTGAGTTAATAAGTCATATACTTGAGAGACCTAGTGAGAAGGCATAGGTTTGGTACCTATTTTTGCTTAGATTTTCACCCTTTGAGGAGATGTCAAATCTATCTTCATCCAAGTGACACAATGGAAACACCTCTAGGCCTGTGGGTAGCCTAAGTATGAGGTGAATATCTAGATAGGGCTAAATCCTTTGATGTGCCACTTTAGATCACACATACAACTAAACTTTGGGAGTGAAAAAAAAGAATGATAATTGAAAGAAAACTAACCTAAGGGAGGTGATACACAAAATAACATGATGACATCCAACCATATGCATGTTACACTTGAAATCAAAGGACAAACTGAACATAAACTTCTCCAATCTTCATCATCACACATCAATGTTACATTATGAGTTTATGGATGAATTTAAAAATCTAGGAGGACTAGACAAGAGGAATATGAGGGAAATAATGAATAGGATAACTCACTAATTCTTAGGCATTTTCTAGAACACTTAATATTCCCTACAAGAAGAAATTTTCCAACTACAAATAAATGATAGAATGAAATAACATGCTAAGGAATCCATAGTCTTCATTTGTGAAAAATCAAACATTAAAAATGAAAACACTAATAAAAATCATGGAGGAGGTAAAAATAAGTAGTATTATTGATTAAAAGGTATATATTTGATCAAGAATTTTCCATACTTAGGTGGAACATAGAATACAATGGCCAAAATGGATAGTTTTTATAGAACTTGAGAGAGAGTGGAGAAGAGAGAAGTACAAGGGTCAAAAGGAAAATTTTTAAGCTGATAAAATAATTTAATTTTTCATGATAATATTATATGAGATGAACCATGAAATTTTATAATCTAAAAGTGTCAATCCAAGTCACAAACTTCATGAAAAGTGGTAAAGAAACTCCTCATTCTAGCTCAAAAAATATTCTTGCATGATTATCCATATTTGAGAAATTTATAACTGATTTGTACCAGGTATGATGATTATAATGAATTATAAGTACATTATAAATTCCTATCCATGAATTGGTTGTAGGCCTGGTCATTTAGAATTACCTAGAAAGGGGCAATCATCATATGTTGTTAAGAAAATGGCTCTTCCACACACCCTACACACTTGGCCTCAAAATTAGCATCAATTATTCATTAAAATACATTTAATTAAGTTAATTATACCTTTAAATAACTTAAATTTCATTATAATCACCTAGTATGCCTTAAAAGACCATTCACTTGAAGTTTTCACACTTCTCCCTAACTTGTCTACTAGGCTAGTTTTGACTGGCTAAGTTGAATCACCTAATTTGGACACTTAGGATTTGTTTAAATGCATGATAATGATATAGGAAGTTATATTAAGTCTTTATATTTCCATCCATGTGATTTTAATCTCTTGAAATCTCCTACAACCTACAAAACACACAAAATAGTGATAGAAACCCTATTTTATGTCCCATCTATACAAGTCCATACATCCAAAGATCATGTGGAGTATATTTATGGAGTAATTTACATTTTTAATAGGTTTCATGCTAAAAATATACCATTATATTATCTTTCCAACTCCACTTTCTCAAACTAGTCACATACAAGGGTTTGCAAGGGTTTTAGCTTGTTTTCACTCTTAAGGTTCATTCAAAAAACTCTAATGTCCAACCTGAATAAAAATTCCATTAAAATTGAATTTAATGCCTCTATTAATTTCCTTTAACTCCCTTGGAACCCATGCAAATCCTCATGAAATATATGAGTTCTCAAACTTGTCCTATCAAGCTTATTTCCTTGTTTCCTACATGCCTGAGTTGTCTTGATGTCTAAAAATGGATTCATGATGTTTTATTTGCATATTATTATATTTAAAACATCCTATTTTACTCCAAAAACATTCCTAAATTATTTTTAATTCACATATCATGTTAAAGTGGTGGATGATCCCCTATTTGTGCATGGCCTAATCTTTGCCTAGTAGGCATGTTTTAAGTTTAAGCCTAAAATGACCTTTTTGATGTATTTCCTACATTAAAATGGATTAAAAATATAAAAATTCATCCCAAAACATGATATAATATGTTTAAATTCATGTCTAAGGCCAAAATTAATATTGGTCTCTTATTTGGACTTTAGGCCTAAACATGCCTAGGAGGGATAATTACAACCTTGACCATATAGAAAAAAATCTGGTTACCTTAATTTATGATTTATTTATCATGTTAATATTGATGTTTTCCAAATTTTCATAATTTCTTTAAGTGCTTCTCTAACTCCTGGTTCATCTCTTTTGTCCTACTCCATAAGACTGCATACTTATGCACCTAGGAAAGTGCCTTCTGTCTGAGTTAAAATGGAGGGAACTTCCCCTCTTTACTCAAGAAAACCAAGGATTTGAGGTGTTTCTAAATTTTTTAAGATTATCCATGCAAAAATTGAGCCTTTATTTATGTGTCCAAACCCCCAAACCTCCTCAATTTCCAAGATAGACCTTTTGGAGGGTAGACTATGCAAGGTTCTTTCATGTAGATTATTTTTGCTTATTTGAGCCACTCCTCTATTCCATATTCATTATAAAATATATATGTATGTTTTCATGGATATATTATAGTTGTACCAATATATATTCTAATACTTTGACCCCTCAATCACTCTCCATACTTTTTGAACTCACAAGATGATGATACCCTACCTGACTATGTCTGACTTATTTAATGACCCCTACTATAAGTAGAGTTTTATATGGAATATACCTTCAACACAATGTCTTTTACCCTCATTAAATCATACCTATTCATCAAACCATGTTTATAATCATTCATTTTTTTGAATGACACTAACACCTAGAAACATTACCTTATATTGCTTACTACCAACACAGTCATTTAGTTAGTTGTAGGTGTTCATGGAGATTTTGAGAGGTTTGTGTAAGTTTTATTTCTCTTGTGTATAGATAATGAAGTTACCATGACCTTAATTAATATGGTCACATTCTTAATTATCCATCCAAACTCCCATTTGGACTTCAACTTGCACTTTTGGTCACAACTAAACCCTCAACTGCCTGTTGATTGAAACACCCTAGTTTTAACCCCTATTGTAGGTGTTATTTCTGTAAATGAGACTAGTTATGATGTTAAAATACCTTATTTAACCCACCCTAAGGTCAAAAAAAACCTACATAACTTTCACTCACCTTGTATTCTCTAAGACACTACCAAAACACTAATGTTAGCTCATTGTCCATAGGTTCTATTATAGGTGTACATTCAGTTGTTTGTATGGATTGTGGTTACACATGAGGGTTTGGAACATAGCATATCAAACTCCTAAAGTGATAATTCAAGCCATATTGTGTTCCATTTAACCAATTTAACCATCCTATCCATGAGGTTATACTCTATGTTTCTATTTAGGGTGATAAAATACCATTCAAGCCTCAGACCTGTAGATTCCAATGAAACATTTTAGTGCTTTTTAAAGCAATTTTGAGGTCTCAAACAACCAACCTCCATTATCTCTATGCCTTTCCAAAATTTCATGGTATTTTTCATTGTTATATAATATAATATGGAAACATTTATATGCATGAATTATATTTGAAACCCTATCAGTAAAACCCTAGGGAGCTCTATTTTGTAATTTTAGGGACAACTTCCTAGAACATAGTCTTTTAAGCTTTTAAAGTGATCTCAACACAAATTTAAAATATTAAAACATGAAAATGTGTATATTATGGTCAAAATAATTCTATAACCTCAAATATTTTTTAATATCATGCTTTAATTCTCTAAAATGAACTCTCAGACCTCTGTCAAGGCCACTTGTAGGTGGTAATGGAGTCGTATAGGCAGTAAATGAGTTTAGGCAGCCAATGAATATGATTTTGATCCTATGATTAACTTCCTACCATTAAAAACACTCAAATTATATATTATGATATTAAAATCTTGAGGCAAACATCCATATCACATTTCCACATTTGAAAACTCTCCAAGTACCTATGTATGCATATTCATGGTACACTATGTGAAGATGTTGCTCATGACTGCATAGTCCTTCTTATTTGAATTAAATGAGGATTTATTTACTAATTATGATATTAAGAGACAAACCAAGGCTTAAAATCCTTAATATAACTCTGAATACATGACATACAAGTTTCATACATGTGTTGTACCATGGTTGCAAGTAAACATTGAGTAAAGTTGATTGTATGGTGTTCATAACTACATCCTCATAGAACATTGCCTTGAATAATGAGAGTTAAAGATGAATTAAAAATAAATAAAAATTTAAAAACATTAAAATTAACTTAATTCAACTTTATATATCCATTGAGAACCACAAAGTTCCTGAAAATGGTGAAAATTGCCCATTGCACTCAAAAGAGACTAGTCAGTAAATTTAATGTTATTGTCTCATCCAAACACCTAAAAATATGAAAAAAAATCATGTATAACATTGTATTAATAATTAAAAATAATTTGGGAGAAATAGTATCATCTATATTATATGGAATCTCCCAAACAAGATCAAAACCTATAGGGTACATGAAACAACTAGCAGATTTACACAGTCAACTTCATGAGGATGGTTCTATTAGTGTAGGTTTTTATTTTTCCCTATTTATTAATTAGGGAAATTGTATTTCTTGTGCATACATGGAGTTTTCCTAAATTTGTGGGATAGGCTAGCTTATGTGGAGGTGTGTGTCATAGGTATCATAAGAATGTCATAAGTAACTCCCTTGATGGGAGTTACTTCTCTATTCTTAGCACCTTGTCACCACCTTTCATGGAGGAGTTACTGACTATTTTTGGTGTGCCTTGTCCACCTTTTGTGGAGGAGTTACTTTCGTACTCTCCTATTTGTAGTCCTCATTTTGGCCATTCCATGCTAATTCAGATTTGGTTTCTCCATTTTGTCTTGTGCAATTTATCTTCTTATTATTGTCAAATTGCTTTAGCATCTATGTGGTGTGCACTTGTTCATCTTGTGTGATCACGTCTTCATTGCACTGGCGTTATCCAGATTTTGGAAACAACTCCAATATGGTATTAGAGCATTCTCGGTAATCTTGTGTGTGATTATGCTTCTAGCTTATTTTTTCAAATCAAGAGGAGTGGAGTTCATTTTTTTATTTTTATATTTCATCAAAAATAAAAAATAAAAATTTTGTCCATATTTGGTATCGGTTTCTTGGGAATCCTTGCCCTTTGGTTGTCTTCACCTCAAGGAGCAGCATTCAATAGTAGAAGGAGGAAGTTTGGTGCTTATTTCTAGTAAGGATCAGCAGTAACTTCATTCCTGCAAGGCACCTCATACAGTCCATTTTTTTTGGAAGAAACACTGTGTTTTGCTTACAGCTAACCAAGCCGTACGGCACAAGTCTGCACCCAGCTTTTGCAATCTGTGCATTTTTCCTGGTAAGAGGTCTACACATTTTTTGTTACTTGTTTTCTCCAACCTAAGGAAAAAGGTGACGCTGCCCAGTTCAGGCGCTGCCCAGCCCAGGCGTGTCCCAGCTACTTGCATGATGTTTAGGCATTGTTTTAGGTGCTTGCATGTTGTTTCAGGTGTTGCCATCATGTTTTAAGCACTGTTGTTGCTAGCAAACTCATTTTTGTCCATACATTAGGCATAGCACCCTCTGATAGCCATCAAACTTTGCATCGACTGAGGCTCCCTATTGACACATCTGCAACTGTTGTCTTCTAAAAAATGGTGCTCCTTTTTGGCTTTCAATGCCTTCTTTAGTGGGCCCTCTCTCTCTCCCTATTTTTTGGGTAAATCTGCCTTTTGATAATTATTTTGATATTCTAAAATTAGTGATTTGACTGTTTGTTTTAAAATCAAATTTGAAATTAACATTTAAAAAAAAAGGCAGTTTAGAGGTTTAATTTCACTTGTATCTTCGATCTATGAAGATGAAGGGTGAGGCTCGGGTTGGTAGGAGGCCAATTCCCCCTCACAAAAACCTCATTTGGATTCTTCATTTTGTGCCTAATCCAATGAGTTGTTGGAAGGCCACTTTCTCTCCCCACAACAGGCATTTTTTTAATGTTTTAGTGCTTTTTTTGCAAAAACACTAGTTTACAGGAAAATTGTAACTTTAAAATCTTGCAAATGGTAGCTCAGTTTTGGGTGCCATTTTTTGAAAAAGTGCTTGTAATTCAATTATCCACAGTGTAGACTTTTATTTTTCAAAAATGCACTAGTTTATAAAGTGCCAAAACTTTGGGTTTCTCGGGACACATTTTTGGCTGAGTCCGACGTCTGTTTGCATTAGTCTTGCACTAATTGCTCTAAGACACATTTTGGCTGAGTTTGACGTATTTTGAGCGTGCACTTGAATATTTGAGGGGGATCAATATTTTTGGGGGGGGGTGTGATTGATTTTTCACAACTTGCAAACTTCACTTTCATTCTCCTTTCTGCATACAATCACAACTTGCAATCAAACACAACTTCACCTAAATTCAACTAAAAAAAATGGATTATTTTCAACTTAAACCCCTAACACCCTTCAACTATCATGAATGGAAAGTTAAAATGTCAATCATTCTTAGAAGCAAAGGGTTGTATAGGATCACAATGGGTATAGAAGTAGAACCCAACACAGATGCTGAAAAGGTTAAGTGGTACAATTGTAGTGATGAAGCCTTTGGGTTACTGAGCTTGTCTATGTCTCTAGAACTTCTCTTCCACTTAAAATCCTCCCAAACTCCTAATGACATATGCGACACCTTAGAAATTTTTTTTGGGAAGCTTGATGAGATGAGAGGTCATGAGCTCAAAAACAAACTCATAAGTCTAAGTGCTAGTAACTTTGACACCCTACAGGACTTCTTCACTAAGTTTAAGGCCCTTAGATTGCAATTGAAAGAATGTGGGATAGAGAAGAAAGATGATCAACTCATTCTTTCTATTCTCACAAAGTTAGGTCCAAGTTATTCAGTCTTTGTCTCCACTTTCCATGCCACTAAAAGTGCCCTTGGCACTACATGGAAAATGCCTTCTTTGGATTCATTCATTGCCGACTTGACTAGGGAGCAAGATAAGCTAATTCAGATGGGCACAATGAAGTCTACTCAACCCCAAGATTTAATAGCTAGAAATGGTAAGGATAAGACTTCAACAAAGGAGAAGAAGAAAAAGAACAAAGACTAAGAGAAGAAGAAAGAAAACACCAATCCTACCAAAAACAACACTGAGACTTCATCTTCCAATGCTAAACCTAAGAAGGAGAAGGTTAAGTGTGCCTATTGTAAAAATAATGGGTATGATGAACAAAAGTGCATGAAGAAACAAATAGACCACCTAACTCATCTTCTAGAGAAGAACACCATAGGTGTTCCTAAGTCCATCAAGAAAAATTCATCTACCCAAGATTCTACTAAGGCAAAAGGCAAGGGTAAGGAGAAAGAAAAGGGCAAGGCCCTTGTAGCTATAGTAGATTCCACATTTTCATGGGTCATCGACTCAGGTGCTTCTCACCACATGGGCTATTCACTAGTTGAGTTTTCATCTTTAGAGCCTTGTAGCATGACTTCAATTAGTTTGGGTGATGACACATTAGTTTCCATTGCAGGGAGAGGGTCAGTTGAAATGGAAGGAGGAACATTCAACAATGTTCTAAGTGTTCCTTCTCTTTCAACCAATCTCCTATCAATGTACCAAATCACTCACATTGGTAAGGGCATGAGAGTTGAGTTTTCACCAGATTCAGTGTCTATCAGGGAGTTGCATATTGATACTACAGTGGCAGTGGGAAGGGCAGATCACCAAGCCAGGTTATACACCTTTTCACATTTTGCATCAGATTCTTCTCCTACAACATTGCTGACTCATTCAGATGGAGTTAGAAATTTGTGGCATGAGCGGTTTGGCCACCTTAACTACCACTATCTTGAGCAACTTTGTAAAAATGACATGGTCATTGGCTTGCCTCATCTCCAATTTCAAAAGGACTTTGCGAGGGATGCTCCCTTGGGAAGCATCCTGAAGCAAAATTTGACAAAGGCAAAGCTTGGAGGGCTTCACAACTTTTGGAGTTAGTCCACAGTGATGTATCGAGACCCTTTCCCAAACCATATTTCATAAGGGCCAAGTACATCTTCACTTTCATTGATGATTTCTCTAGGTACACTTGGATATATTTTCTCAAACAAAAGTCTGAAGTGTTTGAAAATTTTATAGACTTCAAGGCTCTTGTTGAGAAATAGAGTGAGAAATCCATCAAGGTTCTTCGAACTGATAATGGAAGGGAGTATGTCAGCATCAGGTTTGAGTAGTTTTGCACCACAGAGGGGATTGATTTTCAGTGCACAATCACTTACAGTCCTTCATAGAATGGGGTTGCAGAACGTAAGAATAGGTTCTTGAAAGAGATGGCTAGTTGTATGATTCACTCCAAATCCTTAGCACCACAGTATTGGGCCAAAGCCATCAATTATGCTTGCTACATTCAGAACAAGGTTCCTCAAAAAGCTTTGAAAGGGATAACACCCTTTGAATCTTGGCATAAAAGGAAACCTGATGTTGAGCACCTTAGAGTTTTTGGATCCCCAGCCATGGTCCGCATTCCAAAGAAGAAATGCAAAGCTATGGAACGTCAGTCCAAACCTTGCATCTTTGTAGCATATTCGAATGGTATTAAGGCGTATCACCTTCTAGATCCAGTTACTCATGAGTTGTTCATCAAGAGAAGTGTCCATTTTTAGGAGAGTCCTAGAGACTCAACACTTGACACTTCTTCTCCCTCATCGGATCTACTTCTTCATGATGATTCCTCATCAGATTCAGATCAGCCACAACAGGTTCTTGAGCTAGAGTCATCTTTTTCTTCTTCGAGTTCAGATAGTGAGGATAGTGATGCAGTGTCATCCACCTCTAGTTAGTTAGAGGATGAGGAGTTAGCACCTGACTCACCCACTTCTGGGCCACTTTGGCCAGACAGACACTTGAGAGTGTTGACACATGGGAAGGAAACCCCGTAGATGATAGATGTACTAGGGGGATTTTCAGAGAGATCCACATGCCTTCTTTGCTTCAGTTTTGGATCCACAAACTTTTTGAGAGGCATCGGGGGTACCTGAGTGGGATAGTGCTATAGAAGAAGAATATTCTTCCCTAATCAAAAATTACACTTGGGATTTGACTTCACTTCCTAAGGGAAGAAAGATGGTTCGATGTAGGTGGATATATTAGACCAAGTTTGCAGTAGATGGGTCAATCGATAAGTATAAGGTGTGATTGGTCACCAAAGGTTTCTCACAAGTGGTAGGCATTGACTACTCAAAGACCTTTGCACCCGTTGCAAAGATGACTTCTATCTGACTCACCTTGGCTATTGTCACAGCATATGGTTGGGATGTGCATTAGATGGATGTGAAGAGTACCTTTCTTCATGGAGACCTTGAGGAGGAGATCTACATGGAGTAGCCACCATGATTTGTTTAGGATTCTTCCTTAGTATGCAGACTTAGGAAATTTATCTATGGCCTCAAACAGGCCCCTCGGGCTTAGTATGCCAAGATGGATTCCTTCCTTCTCACAGTGGGTTTCACTAGGTACCATTCCAATCCTAATGTCTACTTCTTATGGCAGGATGATTCACTTCTGATTTTGGTTTTATATGTTGATGACCTTTTGATCATCGGGAGTTCTTCATCGGCTATTATAGCGGTGAAGGCATCTCTTCAAGATATATTTGACATGACATACTTGGGTTTGTTGCACTACTTTCTTGGCATTGAGATCTCATAGTCAGATTCAGGGATTTCACTTGCATAGCCTAAGTATGCTCTTGACTTATTGGCTCGGTTTCACATGGCTGATTGTAAGCCATCTCTGACTCCCTTTCTATCAGGAGTCAAGCTTGAGACTAATTGTTCTTCACCATTGGTTGATGCCACTCGGTATCGACAACTTGTTGGTAGTCTCATCTACTTGACTCACACTAGGCTTGACATTTCATACACAGTGGGACTTGTCTCCAGATTCATGTAAGAACCCCATGAGCTACATTGGAAAGCAGCTAAGAGGATCTTGCATTACATAGAGGGTTCACATAGATATGGGATTCACTACAGATTTGACACAGAGGTTGACTTGGTTGGATATACAGATTCAGACTGGGTTGGTGATTCATAGACTCGTAAGTCCACTTCTTGTTATAGTTTCTCTCTAGGTTCAAGTCCTATCAGTTGGTCTAGTAAGAAGCAGAATGCTATTGCTATATCATCCACAGGGGCAGAGTACAGGGGAGCTGTTAATGCAGCTACTAAGGCTATTTGGCTTCAGAGGATTCTTTCTAAGTTTTGCATTCCTATCAGGCAGCCCACCATCATTTATTATGACAATCAGAGTACCATATAGATTTGAAGGAATCCAATTCAGCACCAGCGGACCAAGCACATAGAGATTCACATGCATTTCATTCAGGAGCTTATTCATAGTCAGGTCATTGACTTGATATTTTTCCAGTCTTCAGAGCAAGTTGCAGACATATTCACCAAACCTTTCACTGAGAGAAAGTTCATTCACCTACGAGCTCTTCTTAGGGTGCGGTCTACATCTGCAACAACATCATCTTTAGGGGGCCTTCTAGCTTCTTCTTTTCTTTTATGTCTCTCTTTTGGGGGGGAATTTTTTCCTACAGGTTTTCTCCTTTTCTCTACCTTATGGGAGATTTTATTTGTACATGGGTACCTCATCAGGCCTAGTTGCCGAGACCTATTTTATATTTCCACACTTCCCACCTAAGCTGCGCTTATGGGGGGTATTAGTGTAGGTTTTTATTTTTCCCTATTTATTAATTAGGGAAATTGTATTTCTTGTGCATACATGGAGTTTTCCTACATTTGTGGGATAGGCTAGCTTATGTGGAGGTGTGTGTCATAGATGTGTCATAGGTGTCATAAGAATATCATAAGTAACTCCCTTGATGGGAGTTACTTCTCTATTCTTAGCACCTTGTCACCACCTTTCATGGAGGAGTTATTGACTATTTTTGGTGTGCCTTGTCCACCTTTTGTGGAGGAGTTACTTTCGTACTCTCCTATTTGTAGTCCTCATTTTGGCCATTCCATGCTAATTCAGATTTGGTTTCTCCATTTTTTCTTGTGAAATTTATCTTCTTGTTATTGTCAAATTGCTTTAGCATCTTTGTTGTGTGCACTTGTTCATCTTGTGTGATCACGTCTTCATTGCACTCACGTTATCCAGATTCTAGCAACAACTCTGATAGGTTCATGAAGCATAGGAAACAATTATTTGAAATTATTATATTTAAATGAAGGTATATAATTTTATTTTAATCTCTCCAAATCTTTTTCCCTAAAACATATTGAGTTGTCTGTACCAAGCAAAAACGTGAAAGTCACTTTTGTTTGCCAAGAAGGGTGAAAAGAGAGATGAACAATTTTGAGCAAGAAATGACACTAAAAAATGAAAAAATATCATGAAATTAACCATTTGGAATATTAAAAGGAACTTATTGACTATTTCCCATGTGGTACACTTCCCAAGAAGTCTATATAAGTGCCAAACTCTTTTTTTCCTTCACAAAAACTACTTTTTCTTCTTCATAACTTGACATATTTTCATTTTTTCAAGTAATTAAGACTTATATGTACATATGGGGCATGAAATAATATTTTTACACCTTCAAATTTCCCAATAAACCTATATAAAGCATTAAATACACCTTTTTTACCCCTAAAATGACTCAAAATGAGTAAAGGAACTAAGAAACTAATGACAAAGGCTAGTATAACCTATAAAACACCTTGTGACATCCACATTACACCCATAACAGACCAATAAAGTCAAAAAAATTACCTATAGGTTCCCTAATTTGATCTAAAAGTCAAATTTTGTCAACAAATTGGTGACTCATAGGGGTAGTATGTTTTCTATACTAATTAGACTAGTAGAATTATCAATATATTTGGCTTAGGAGTCATATTTATCTTGAGAAAAATAAGGAAACCTTTCACTATTGACCATAAGCTTGATAAAAATGAGATAACTAATGACTATCTCAACCATACAAAGCATAAGACACACACAACAAAGACAACAAAATAGACACATGCACACACATGTGCTCAAAGCACTTAGGGGAATATAAAAAAACTATTATTTACAACTAAAAATAATTCATACCTCCTTTTATATGATGAGAGAGAAAATTTCTTGAGTCTCCTTTTGCATGACATGGGTGAGGGTGCTAAGCATGTTGCTCTTTAGATTAAATACTTGATAGACCAGACCTATTCCTTGGCACTTCACTTGACCTATTCTCAATTATATCATCTTAAAATAGGTTTATAATGTATAAATATTCCTCTTGACCTTGTACACATACTTCATGTTGCTGCCCACTCTCTTTCTTATGATCAACTTTCATCTTCTTCGTAGGCATAGTCTCAAAAGTAATGATGTCTTGTTCCTTGAAAAATTGAGGAAAATAGAGTTTTGTCTTGACCTCCAAAATATTATGTTGATTTTTTTATTTCTCACATATGAAATTTTTGGTAATTTCATCTTAATCATCTATGACATATTGAATAATGTAATCTTTCTTACCATCACTTATAACCAACTCTAAATGAGTTATAAACCACTTGAGAGATTCAAAATCTTTATAAATGTCTTCAAATCTCTACCAAAAGTCACCATATTTAATTTTATCATCATCATGAAGGGTAAAAACAATAAATACTCCTTAATTTTATTCTTTATATTTCAATAGGACCTCTTCCAAGATTTCTTCCTCAACATAAGGATTGTATGCTTCACCATCAACTAAACAAGGAGATCCAACACAAGAGCTCACCTCTTTTTCATCACTTAGGACCTCTTGATGGTTTTAAAATTTTAATTTATCTATCACAATCTGATGTTTTTTTCCAAGGACTACAATATCTTCAATCTCCTTCTTACTGATGTTAAGACTAGGCATCTTGAAATCCTGTAACCTAGCCCAATAAGTCTGCCAAGGAGTTGCACTTTCTTCAAGTAAGATTTATGAATTTTCCTCAACCAATTAATCTTATTGAGGTTATCACACCATATGTCCATCAAGTAAAATGTTTATGGGATGAGGACAAAAATAACTAGTTGGTGGAGGTGGAAAATAGGGCTCAAAATGAGATTGAGAATACAAAGTTGGGAAATATTTTGGGTGCTCTTGAGGAAGGGGAGGTAGACCTTAGGCTAAGATAACTTGATTTTATTCCATAAATTTTACAAAAAATTAATTCACATCTGATTTATCTTGAGGAATATCTTGAGGAAGGGTGGATGAGGTGTGTTTAGACATGGGATCTTCTTTTGGGTTTAAACCTTCCATCTCACCTTGACTTAGCAATCTCATCTTTGCGTTTAACTCTTCAAATTTTCTTGGCTAGGTTCTCTTGGAAGATTATTTATTGAAGATCATATGAATCATAATGAGTATGATGGATACATTATGGTTAACATGAAACAAAATCTTCTTGAGGAAGGGTAGGAGGGACTTGTAAAGGATAACCTCCATTCTCTATTTCACACTCTTTGACAATGCTTCTATCTTCTTTCTTTCCCCATGATTCCAATATATTACTCTAGTTTAGGATGTTATTATTAGAATCCTTTTATTTAGGAATGGTAGGATAAAATTTCAAAGGCTCAACTTCATTCACCACTTCACATTCCTTATCAACTAAACCTTTATCCTCTTTCTTCCCCCACAATTCTACTATCTTACTCCAGCTTAGGATGTAAGGATTAGAGGTATATTTTTGAGGTGATGGGGATGAAATATGAGAGGAAAATGATGGATTTAATTTAAATTAGTTGGCTGATAACATGGACTACTTAAAATGCATATTATCAAACTTTATTTTCCTATCAAGACTAGCTTCAAACATAAGATTTTTCCTTTCAACTCTCTCCTTGAAGTGATTGGGAAAATGATGACTTTGATATCTTTGATTTGGCTCATGATTAGGGGTCATATATGTCTAATAATAAAATTGGGGAAGCGGATATGAATTCTGATAGGTTTGGTGAGGTTGCCTTTCATGAACCCTTAGCCTATCCTCTAAAGAAGAAACTATTCCACTCATAACAAGCATCTCACTTGTGAGCTTTTGCCAATGGGCTCTCTCAATAGGTACCCACTCTCTTTTGATCAACTATAATGATTCTCTCACCCTATGAATAAGATGACTAGGAATATTTAGACCACATCCCCTTTGAGTATCAATATCCAACATGTACCTTTAATAGCCCAAGGGTGTCTTCTTGAAGGTGGAAATGGGTTGGCTTGAGGAGTGGCTAGGTTGACTAGGAGCAAGACATGGGGAAGGCTAATTTTAGGATTGATATAATTCATGAATGGAATGATAAGGATCATATTGGAGCTGATGAAATTCATATTGAGACTAGTAAGGATCATGAGAATATTGACCAAGAACTTTTTCATATTGATAAGGAATGGCACAAGATTGTAATGTCTCACCAACCTATAGAGAATAAAACTCAACACCAAAGTTAGATATGAAAATTCATTGAAACAAAGAAAATAAATAAATACATTCATAAAAATATTCAAAGGATAACTATCTTGCTTGACTAGCTGATCTATCTTCAAAGTCACCATTGATGCTTTGATAGATGCCTCCAAAGGCTAAATGTTGAGAGACAACATAAAAATTCTCCCAACCTCTTAGAACAAGAGTCCCAATGAGCATACCAAAAAAATTTGTCACTTGGATTTTTAACCTTGAATTAGATGTAAAATTTCTCCTTATCTAAGTGGAATAATGGAAACACCTCTAGGCTTGTGGGCAGCCTAAGGATGAAGTGAATCTCTAGGTAGGGCTAGCTCCCTTGATGTACCACTTTAGATCATAACGACAACTAAAATGTGGGGATGAAATGGGAGAACAATAACCAAAATAAAACTAACCTAAGGGAGGTGATAAACCAAATAACATGATGACATCTAGCCATATGCATGTTACACTTGAAATCAAAGGACAAACTAAACATATACTTTTCTAGTCTTCATCTTCTCACATCAATGTTACATTGTGAGGTTATGGAATAATGTACAAAGATATGAGTAATATACAATGGGAATATTAGGGAAATAATTAATATGATAACTCACTAAATCTTATACATTTCATAGAACACTTCACATGCCCTACAAGAAGAAATTTTCCAATTGCAAATATATGATAGAATGAAATAACATGTTAAGGAATACATAATCTTCACTTATGAATTATCAGAAATTCAAAATGAAAACACTAAAAATAGTCATGGAGGAGGTAAAAATAAGTATCATTATTGATAAAAGGTTATACATTTGAGCAAGGATTCACCATACTTAGGTGGAGCATAGAATACAAAGGCCAAAATGGCTAGTTCTTATAGAAATTGAGAGAGAGAGGATAAGAGTGAAGTCCAAGGGTCACAAATAAACTTTTAAAGATATTAAAATAAGTTAATTATTCATTATAATATGATTTTTTATGAAAAATTCAATATTAAGTGGTACAAGTGTCAATCCAAGTCACAAACTTCGTGAAAAGTGGCAAGAAACTCCTCATTCTAGCTTTAAAAAACTCCCTACATGATTAACCCTATTTGAATGACTTATAACTGATTGAAAATATTTATGATGATTTTAATTAATTTTAATTACATTAAACATGCCTCTCCATTCATTATCTTTAGTCCTAGTCATCTGGAATCACCAAGAAAGGGGAAATCATCATCTACCTACTAGAAAACTACTCTTCCATGCACCTTGCACACTTGGCCTCAAAATTGTAATTATTTTCTCATGAAAATACATGTAAGGAAGTTAATGACACATTTAAATACCTTGAATTTCCATATAATCACCAATTACACCTTAAAAGGCCATTCACTTGAAGTTTTCATACTTTTCTCTAGCTTGTCTACTAGGCTAGTTTTGACTACTTGAGTTGAAGCACCTAATTTGGACACTTAGGATTTTTATCAAGGAATTATAGTGATATATGGATTTATATTAAGTCTTAATATTTTCATCTATTTAAACCTCTTACACCCTAAAAATAAACAAAATAGTGAAAAAAACCATGTTATATGCCCCATTCATACAATTGCATAAATATAAAAAGAATTTAGAGTATATTTAGTAATTAATTTCAAATTTAAAATATTTTTCATGGTAAAAATATGACATTATATTATCTTTCTAACTCTACTTTCTCAAACTAGTCACATGTAAGGGTTTACAAGGGTTTTAGCTTGTTTTCACTCTTAAGGTTTCATTCATAAAAATATGACATGAAACCTATTTAAAAATTCAATTAACATGGACTTAAATACCCCTATTAATATCATTGAACTCCATTTTCACCCATTCAAATCCTCATGAAAGATATGAGTGCTCAAACTTGTCTTATCGAGTTTGTTTCCTTGTTTCTTACATGCCTAAGTTGTCTTGAGGTCTAAAAATGGATTCTTGATGTTTTTTTTTTAATATTTTCATACTTAAAACATCATATTTGACTCTATAAACATTCATAAATGAGTTATAATTCACATCTCATGATAAAGTGGTGGATGACCCCCTATTTAGGCATGGCCTAATCCTGGCCTAGTAGGCTTGTTTCAAGTTTAAGCCTAAAATGACCTTTTCAATGTATTATCTACATTAAAATGGCTTAAAAATATCAAAATTAATACAAAAAAATTATATAAAAAGTTTAAATTCATGTATAAGGCCAAAATTAACATTGGTCTCTTATTTGAACTTTAGGCCTAAACATGCCTAGTAGGGATGATCGCAGCCTTGACCATATAGACAAAATTTCCTGGTTACCTTCCTCTATGATTGATATATAATTTTAATATTTATTTTTTATGAATATTCATACTTTCCTTAAGTTTTTACCCAACTCTTTTTTCACCTCTTTTGTCCTACTCCACAAGACTGCATACTTATGCACCTAGGGAAGTTCCCTCTATCTGAGATAAAACAGAGAGTCTTACCTTATTTTCTTAGGAAAAAAAAGTGTTTTAGGTGTTTATAAAAGTTATTATGATGATACATAACAAAATTTATACTCTTTTCAGGTGTATAGACCCCGAAACCTCCTCAATTTACAAGATAGACCTTTTGGAGGGTAGATTGTACAAAGTTCTTTCATGTAGATTGTTTTTGCTTATTTGATCCACTCCTTTATTCCATATTCATTATAAAATGTATATGTATGTTTTCATATATGTTTTATAGTGGTACCAACATCTATTATAATACTCTTACCCCTCAAGTACTCTCCATACTTCTTGAACTCACAAGATGATGATACCATGCTTGATAATGTCTGACTTGTTTAATGACCCTTGTTGTAGGTAGATTTTTGTATGGAATATTAATTTAATACGATGTATTAAACCATAATTAAATAATACATAGTCATTAAACCATGTTTATAATCATTAATTTTTTTTTAATCACACTAACACCTAGAAACTTTACCTTATACTGCTTACTACCAACACAGTCATTTAGTTGGTTATAGGTGTTCATGGAGCTTTTGAGAGGTTAGTGTAAGTTTTATTTATCTTGTTTATAGCTCATTAAGTTAACATGACCTTAATATATATTTTCACATAATTAATTATCAATCAAAACTTCCATTTTGTCTTCAACTTGCACTTTTGGTCACAATTCAGCCCTCCACTACCTATTAACTGAAACACCCTACTTTTAACCCTTATTTTAAGTGCTATTACTCTAACTAATATTGATCATGATGTGAAAATAATTATTGAACCCAAAATAATGTCACACAACACTTATATCACTTTAAATCACCTTGTATGATCTAATACACTACCAAAATACTAATGTTAGCTCATTGTTAGCTGGTTCTATTGTAGGTTTACATTGGGTTGTTTATATAAATTGTGGGTGCACATGAGGGTTTGGAACATAGAATATAAAAATATTGAAGTGATACTTCATGACATATTGTGTTACATTCAACCAATTTAACCACCCTATCCATGAGTTTATTCTCTATGTTGCTCCTTGGGGTGACAAAATACCATTCAAGCCTCAAACCTGTAGATTCCAATAAAACATTTCAATGCTTTTTAGAGCAATTTTGAGGTCTCAAAAAACCAGCCTCCATTATCTCTTTTCCTTTCCAATTTTGCATAGTATTTTTAATGTTTAAATAATACAATTTTGACACATTTGGAGGCATGAAGGACATTTTAAAACCTTTCACAAAACATCAATTAAACCCTAAGGACCTTTATTTTGCCATTTTAGGAACAACTTCCCAGAACATAGTCCTTTGAGAATTTTAAGTGATCTCAACTCCAATTTTCAAACTTGACACATTAAAATGGGTATATTATGGTAAAAATAATGATAGGACCTCAAATATGTTTTAATCTCATGATTCAATGCTCTAAAATTAACTCTCAAACCTTTGTCAAGACCACCTATAGGTGATAATGGAGTCATACAGGTAGTGAATGAGTTTAGGTAGGTAGTGAAGATGAGTTTGATCTTATGACCAACTTCATACCCTTAAAAATAATCAAATTGTATATTATTATATTAAAATCTTTAGGTAAACCTCCATATCACATTTCCATATTTGAAAACTCTCCAAGCACCTGTGTGTGCATATTCATGGTAAACTATGTGAAGATGTTACTCATGATTGTATAGTAATTCTTTTCATAAATTGAAGCTTGATTCACTAATTAATTATATTAAGAGACACACAAAGGATTAAAATACATTTTATAACTCTTTGAACATGACATAATTTTTTTTACACATGCTTTACCATGGTTGCACGCAAATAATGAGCAAAGTTGACTATATGGTGTTCATAACTACATCCTCATAGAACATTACCTTGAATAATGAGATTTAAAGGTGAATGGGAAATCAGTAACACTTTTAAAACATTTAAATTAATGTAACACAACTTTATGAATCCGTGGAGAAGTACAAATTTCCTAAAAATAGTGAAAACTACCCATTGTACTCAAAAGAGATCAATCTAAAAATTTGAGATTATTGGCTCATCCAAACACCAAAAAATATGAAAAAAAATGGGGACCATTTTAGGAATAATTAAACATCATCTAGGAGAAAAATTAGCATTGATATTATATATAATCTCCCAAACAAGAGCAAAACCTATAGGGTGAATGAAACAACTAATAAATTTGCACGGTTAACTTCATGAGGATGGGTCATGAAGAAAAAGACACCATTATTCAAAATTATTATATGTAAATTAAGGTATCTAAGTTTAATTTAACCTCCCCAAATCATTTTCCCTAAAACATCTTGAGTTTTCTATAACAACCCAAAACCTAAAAGTCACTTCTACTTGCCAAGAAGGGTAAAAAGAGAGATGAATGGTTTTGAGAATGAAATGACACTTAAAAATAAAACAAAGTGTGGAATGAAGAATTATGAATCTGAAGAGGCACCTTCCTAACC
This sequence comes from Torreya grandis, assembly GCA_037957365.1. Classification (NCBI taxonomy): domain Eukaryota; kingdom Viridiplantae; phylum Streptophyta; class Pinopsida; order Cupressales; family Taxaceae; genus Torreya; species Torreya grandis. Next base: position 1,469,861 of record JARHVA010001869.1, read on the forward strand.
ATTTCCCATGTGGCACACCTCTTAAGGAGGTAGTACAAGTGCCAAACATTTCTTTTCCTTTAAAAAAAACTATCTTTTATTTTGCATAACCTACCATATTTCAGTTTTTTCATTTAATTAAGACTTTTAGGGACACATGGGGAATGTAATAATATTTTTACACATTTATATTTCCAAATAAACCCATACAAAGCATTAAATACACATTTTTGACCCTTAAAATGACTCAAAATGACTAAAGGAACTAAGAAACTAATTACCAAGGCTAGTATAAAATCAATTGACCTTAATTAACCTATAAAACACCTTTTTAAATCCATATTACACCCATTATAGACCTATAAAGTCAAAAAAATTACCTATAGGTGCCCCAATTTGACCTAAAAGTCAAATTTGGTCAACAGTACCATAATGAGGTGAGTAGACCGAGGCTTGTAATAAGTTGTGTGGTGGTGTGTGAGGCTGTTTGACATGATAATTAGATGTTTATAATAGTAAAATATGTTTCAAGGTGTGTTTAAGGTCTAAGTATGACTAACAATTTAAGGCCTAATGTGCAAAGATACCTTGTATGTCTGAATAAGGGCTAAAATTTATTCTAAAGGTGATAGAGATCTTATTAGAATTGTCAAATGTGTGAGAGGTTTTATCAAGTTTTAGGTCAAAATCTGAAGGGGGAATCATGAAAATTGGTGTTGAGGTTTTTTATGTGTATAGAATGAGGTATTATAGACCTGAGAAGGATTTTATTACACTTTTTGGCATGTGCAACCTTTTGTATGAGGATACAAGTAGATCATGGTAGTTGGGTAAGGGTACTAGCTTAAATTTCCTATCATTAGTTTTGGAGTTGAGGGGAATTCCTTTATGAATGATTGTTAAGAATGGAAAGAAGTCTAAATCCTCATAATGACCTGATAAGGAAGATCTTATTAGAAAGTGATCATAATGGTCTGATTGACCTAATATGATAATTGGAATTTCTATTAAACTCTCCTAAATACCTTGAGGTATCATTTTTATATCTTAAGAGTGAGTGGAAGCTATAAGAAACCCCTTGTTTCTTAGATTTTTGATGTAATAGGTAACGTTGACTAGGTAAAAGCATGAAAATTATTAGAGGATGATGTTTGAGACTTGTATTTTGTGTCCATATAAGTTTTCATGTAGGTTTTAGACCTTAAATATGATAAAATAGTTATGGAATTTGACTTATCACTAAGTAGGCCTAATGAAGAAGATAGTGAGAAAACCAAGCAAAAGTGAGAATGAGATTAGGGATGGGTTGAAGTGGATTAGGGATAGATCCAAATGAATGGGGCTGTTTTTCAAGACCTATATCACATTTAATTCTTTAATATAATATTTTTCAATACTCATAAACTAGCATAAAGTTGATCTCAAAGTGACCTATCTAAAATAGGGAGATCTGTGTAGAGTGAAGAAATGAGATTGGTCTATAAAACCAATATTGATATTTAACCATATATATATATATATATATATATATATATATATATATATATATATATATATATATATATATATATATATATATATATTGTTATAATAATTCTAAAGGATCATATAAACTCATTTTAGGTTCATAAAAGTGTTCACTTAGGTGTTCTAAGTCTTGGTTTTCATGATTTTGTTTTTGGAGCTTCAGTCAGTTTTCTATGTGTGAGTGAGAATGATGTTCCTAAATATTTTTGAATAGAGTTAAATAATAAAATGAACATGAATTTGTTATATAGGTCTTATAGGTTCATTTTAATACATTTTTACTCATGATAAATTCTTATGAAGGTGTGAAAAGTCAAAGGTTTTTTATTGGGTTCTTGAAGCCTATTTGTAATTCTAGGTGAGCATATGAAAGTGGTTTGTTTGAGGTATTTTGGCATATATGGTGAAATATAATGGACTTGGTGATTAACCTAAAGTAATTTAGGTTATACCCATGTGATTTTTGGATATGGTTATGTGGAAGATCTTATTGAATGATTGATATTTTCAAGACAAAATTTTTGGTAGTGAGAAGACCTAATTATGAGTAGACCAAATGGTGTGGTTCAAGGAGTGAAATGATTAAAATGGAATTGGGGACATAAGGTGAGATTATTATGGATCTAATTAAATTGTGTATGAATTTTTTCATCTATTTATGGAGGCTAAAGGTGTTCCATTATGGTCAAGGTGAAACATGTGCTTTGAGAAGGCCTAAATGCATTAGGTCTCTATTAGGCCTAATGGTGCTTTTAGTCCTTATGTGTGATGACTAACCTATGTAATGGTTGTTTAACTTATGAATTTTTTTTATTGATTTATTATAAGGTTGATCCAAGTATGGATAAGTTTTTTTCTGATCAATATTGGCAAGAGCTAAAGTGAAGTATAAAAAGGTCTAATAGGACTAATTTAACTAGTTAGAATATTAAGGAATTGAGAAAATAAAATAAATGTTTGAAAAATAGGTACAGGGCTTGAAGAACATTAGAGAGGTATGATTAATATGTAATTAATATCTAATATATATTATATAGGTGATGATCAAGGTTATATGACCTAATTTTACCAAGAAAAGGGCTATTTGAGCAATAAACCTAATATATTTATTGAAAGAGATAGAAGAGTGTGAAGAAAAAAAGAAGGGGATTATAATTAGTTGAGTGAGAAATATGTGTCCAAAGGTGATCAGAGTTTATATGTGGTTGAGTTGTTACTAAATTACCTAGGGGGTTGGTGCCTCCATGTAAGTTGGTGCTTGCTAAAGGACTATTTGAGTTGGTTCTCCTTGTGGGGTTAGTGCTTCACTAAATTTTTATTAATTGAATATAGGACTATAGTTCAAGTTTTGTATCAGTGGGATTTATCCCCCATGAAGGTATGCCACATATATCTTGTGTTCATTTTCTATTTTCCTACTTCATGCTCATATAAATGGTTGATTATGTATTGTTATATCTCTATACTTGTTTGAATGATTAATGAATGGTAAATGGAATTGAAAGAAATTTTTTTACACTTATTCACCCCCCCTCTTAGTCGTTGTGCTTCCAATAGTATACTCTAAGAAGATATCCACTATCTAGTGACTTAGAGTATTATATTTACATAACGTATACATCTAGTTAATAAAATAACCCCATAACCCCTTTTATAATTAGATAAATACAATGTAATTGTATAAATAAAAACACACACAATTTCATGTGATTCACACTCATACACAACCAACCATTTATACCAAATCTATTTAATCAAATTCCTCAAGTCAATCAATTATAATTTATAATTAAATTAAATGCATATGATCAAACACATACACTCAATTGAATATTCCTAGCTTGGAATTTCTAATATAAAAACTCATATTTGACCACATAAACCTCCTTATTCAATTTTATATATATATATATATATATATATATATATATATATATATATATATATATATATATATATATATATATATATATAACCGCATACCCAGTCTTTTCACCAACTATGCAAAACTCTTACTCAGAACATAGACCAAACCAAATATGTAATAACAATAAACAATCATATACATAGCTCATATATAATGAATTCAACTAAATTATTAACTCTACCATAACATCAGTTACCTATTCATGTATATATCTATGTATAGAGATGAGTGCACAAACAATAGTTTGCTCATTCACTTACCCATATCTAGGTTATCTATTATGGATTTAATCAATTTGTTTCCAAACCCATATATGAATAATTATTCATGTTATAGGATCTAAAATTGAGTTGAATATATGCATACTATGATTTTAATTTAAAATGTATAAATTCATTTAAAATTTGAAGCTATAGAATTCCATTTGAATCCAACACTTCGATTTCATCTCTATAGGTATCTTATAACTATTTATATTTAACATATATAGTTTCCTTCAAAATCCCTTGATTTAAAAAGTAAAACAATACACACAAACACACACACATACATATACATATATACACACACAAATATTAATATAAAAATATATATCATTAGTTCAAACTATATATATATATATATATATATATATCACATAGTCTATTTTTGTATATAGAACCCTATATATATATATATATATATATATATATATATATATATATATATATATATATATATATATATATATATATATATATATATATATATATATATATATATCACATAGTCTATTTTTGTATATAGAACCCATACTTGTATACTCAAAATCCAATTAGGGTTACACATAGTTGAGCCCTCATAAAATCCCAAAATTCCAATCTAATTTATTAAATACCTTGATGAATATATATCAAAATTTTCTTGATAACAAAACTAGTTCAAGCCAAATAAAATATACCCATCAATAAATAATCATTCCATGATTGAATAAATATTTTTGAATTGAAAAAGGAGTTTAAGACAAAGCTTATTTATAGCCAAAATAACCATGACAATCCCAAAAAATTTACCCAATTCCTTTAGGTTTACCCTAGGTTAGATGTAAGTTTTTGTGGAGGTCGAGTCTTCCATAACGCCCTACATACAACCCATATGTTTTAATTTTCCATAACATATGGAATGAATAAAAACCCATTAACCATTTAAATTTAAAATCAATTATAAATTACACACATAAGATTTTTATGTACTAAACTAACCTATGATTATAATAATGCCAAGGAAGCCATATATAATATTCTTCCTTAACTTGAATTCTCCTTCTTCTCTTTCTATCTACTATTCCTTGTATGTGTGCCTCCTAGTCCTCTTTCTCCTTTATTTTATTTCCTTCCATCACCTTACTCTCCTCCACATTCTCCTTCATTCATGATAGACCAAACTGACTAAAAATATGCATGCAAAAATATTTTAACAAAACCCCCACTAAGCTATAGTCCACCATGATAAAGCCTAAAAAACAAACTTCCATCATGATTTTTGTGAGAATGATGGTTAACCCAAAGTCAAAAAGTGATTAAAAACCCTAACCATCTCACAGCTTCTAAATGACTCCATAAAATAATCATTAAATATTCTTTATAAAATATGCATCCCCTTGACTTAAAACTATTCCAACATCAACTTCACAAATCAGCTAAGTAACAAATCACAATCACCTCTATTATTCCATGCAAATGTCAACCATCACTATCCTTTCATGTAATGTTGACTATTGAATAATAAACATAATGAATATACGGCATGGGTAACAAATATGTATTAAAAAGTATATTATTTATTACTACCAGGTCGTCCAACTCAAAAACTTTGCATTTGAATTTAAACTATTAGCTAACCCTCTAGGTTTAAACAATAATCCATAGGTTTTAGTAACCAATTTAACAAACAAAATGATGTTTATATAATTAAAATTATATTATAAATAACACCTTGTATTATGTTAATAGTTAACAAAAATCTTATTATTCATAAAGTCATTTACAATTTTATATTACTATTAAAATTGATAATAGTAATCCTTTAAACGCAAATAGTTACTAACAATATGACTCAATTATGTAACAACTTACATATATTATTTCTAACAAATAATCCAAAGACGAATTTATAAATGAATATTTAACTATGTATTATACTTTAATAAATCATGTTAAACTAGTTAGATACAAATTTATCAAATCAAATAACTACTAACATCAACAACTAGATTAGTGAAATCACGTAATCATATAAAATGATCTAAAAGCATAAAAGATCAAAATAGACATTCAAACAAAAATCAAAACATACTAAAACTATCTTATAAAATAATTAATTACACAATATGAAATACTACTATGGTGTGTGTAGGGTTTCTAGTTTCAATCTCTATTATCCTCCAACATATCCATCTAAACTACCCTCTCTGATGATGTTCTCCCTCCATCATACTCTGATGGATGGATATGTCCTACATCCACCTCACAATAATGAAGGTAGTTAACCTAAAACATCTTTATATCCATAAAATATTATTTTATAATTAATAAATATGATCATAATGTAAAAAGTAAAAAGTATAACTATCTCATAGCAAATAAATCATGTAAATTAAGTAACACAAATGTGGAAACAACCTTTAAAACTCATCATAGTCCTACCAAATGGCACTATGTTCAAAATATTGGTCCCACTAGACCTTGAAATATGACACTTATCTATTACACAAATTGAATTTGTGAGTGTCAATTATTATTATTGGTTCTACCATGACCACACCAGGATCCAAAAATTTCAAAGCATTCCCATCCAACACATGTGAAGGATCAACAATATACTTTTTAAGATAATACACAAGAAATACATAAGGTAAAATAGATAGAGATGGTGGTAATTCAAGGCTATACACTATAGGATTGACCAATTCCAAAACATTTCAGGGTAGCACATATCTTGGTGAAGGTTTCACTCAATTCTCAAATTTAATTAAGATTTTTTAGGCTTAACCCACAAAAACACTTTATCACCTATAGAAAATTACTTAGCTATTTTCTTTAGATCAACATATCATTTTTGTCTACCATTATCCTTGGCTAACATATACCTAATTATCCTAACTTATTCATATATTTATAAAATCATCTCAGGTCTAAAGACTACTCTGTCTTCTAACCTATCCTAATTTATTGGTGTTTTACACCTCCTTTCATACAATGCCTCTAATAGATCTATCTTCAATGTTGATTGGTATGATTTTTTATAATAAAATGCAACCAATAGAATGTACTCCTTTCACTTGTATTTTTTATCCATGAAATACACATGAAAGAGATATTCTAAAACCTAGTTAACTCACTCTATTTATTAATTAATTTGTGGGTGATAAGTAGTGCTAAAATTCAACTCCATATCGAAAGTTGAATTTAAAGTCAACCAAAATATATAACTCATCCTTGGATCTTGATTTGAAATGATCTCCTTTGGAAAACCATGTAATTGATACACTTCTTTCATGAATCTCTTCGCAAGCATAAGTGCATCATCTATCAATTTTCCTAGTATGAAGTGGCCTATCTTACTTAATTTTTCAACTATAACCAATATCATGTCATGTCAATTTCATGATAATGGAAAATCTTGGATGAAGTCCATACTAATCATCTAGCACTTCCATTCTAGTATATCATGTGGATATAACATTCCATCTAAATGAATATGTTCATCTTTCACACAGTGACATTCTAGATAATGAGACATAAAATATGTTGCATCTCTATTTATTCCTTTCCATAAATAGAGTGGTATGATCTTTGCTATGAGATTGGTTACTCTTGGATATCCTAAATATGAGACAATTTGTAGTTATTTTAGCATTATGATCCTTATATTCTCTTTATCAGTCATATACATCCTATTATTTTACCTCAAAATATCATCACTCTCTATCTTTAATCCCTTATAAATAGGATTTTGATCATTATTATAAAATTCTTTCTTAACCTAGTCATAGAATTCATCTCCTAGCAAGAATTTGATTACTTGATCTCATAAAGTACTCCTCATAGTAGCCATGGATACTATGTACCTTCTACATCTTATAACATCAACTACTCTATTCTCATTTCCATTAATATAGTTAATATCAAAATCATAATTGGATAAGAACTCTAGCCATCATCTTTGATGAGCATTCAAGTTTGGTTGGGTGACAATATACTTGAGTCTCAAGTTATCAGTCTTGAACTCAAACTATTTCCCTAATAGATAATGCCTCCAAAACTAAAAAACATCCATAAGTGACATAAGTTATAGGTCATGAGGGGCATAATTCAACTCATAAGTATTTATTTTCCCACACTCATAGGCTAATATTGAGATATATTGTATAATAACTCCTCCAAATCCATCCCTAAATGCATTGGTGATCACTGAGAATTGACCATTAGGGTCAGGTACTCTTAGCACTAATGCTGAAGTAAGCCTCCTTTTTAGTTATTAAAAGAATACCTCACACTTATTTGACCAAAAAAAACTATGATTCTTACACTAAAGAGAAGTAATTTCATTAGCTATCTTAGAGAAATTTGGAATGAATTTTATGTATCCCATAAAACTCCTTACCTCTTGTACTTTCATTGGTGTCGGCCACTTCATTAGGGATTTTATCTTTTCTATATCCATTTAAATACCATCCATAAAGATAATATATCCTATATAATCCAATTTATTCTATAAAAAATCACACTTAGATAACTTACCATACAATCTTTGCTTTTTCAAACACTACGAAACTAGTTCCAGACATTGTAGGTGCTTTTCCTCATCCTTTGAATAAATGAGGATGCCATCTAGAAAGACCAAAATAAAATGATCTAGGTAATATTTTAATTCAATGTTCATAAGATTCATAAATGTTTTTGAAACATTTTTTAATCCAAATGGTAACATTGTGAACTCGTACCCATTTCAAGTTCTAAATGTTATTTTTGGAATCTCCTCTTCATAGATCCTCAACTAATGATACTTTTATCTAAGATAAATCTTAGAAAATACTATTACCCTCATATTTGATAAAAATATTATCAATGCATGGAAATGGATATATATTCTTGATTATTTCTTTATTAAACATCTTATAATCTATACATAGGCAAAGATTACCAATCTTCTTCTTGTTAAAGATAATTGGTACACCCCATGTTGACACACTTGGTCAATTCAGCCCTTTCAACAATAAATCTTGAATTCATGCCTTTAACTCAACAAATTTAGTGGTTTTCATTATATATGGTGCCTTATATAATGGTTTCAACTATTTATGCTATCAATCGAGAAATCAAACTCACACTTGCATGGTAGTCCTAGTAATTCTTCTGAAAACATGTCATGAAAGTTTTTTATAAAAGGATAATTTTTGATGGATGATTAATTATACTCTTCCATATCATTTATATTAATAATAAATTCTTGGCATCTCTTCCTTTGAACTTTCTTGAGTTGAATTATAGAAATCTATCTTAGCATCAACTCCCTTTTTTCACTCTAAAGTTGTGTCTAATTTTTAAAATAATATTTAAATTCAAGCTTCTTTAGATAAAATTCAACCTTAGATTTATGCTTTGTAATCCAATTGAATCCTAAGATTAGATCATATGACGCTAACTATGTTGTAAAAATATCTACTAATGTAATGAATTCAGACAACCTAATCTCTATTTTGACTAAATGCTTATCAACTTTGACCTTTGACTCATTCCCATAATGTACCAATCATGCATTTTCCAAAAATCAAACTTTTCTAGATAATTTACTAATCATCATAGGAGAAATGAAAAATTTTATAGCTCCCATGCCAATCAAAACAAAAATTGGATGATCGAATAAAACACCTGATAGTTTTATGGGTGAAGGTTGATACTTAGCCTAATGATTGTCAATAGCTACATCAATCCACTACTAGAATGTACCTTGCTAAGAATAAAAACCATTATTATTAAACTTATCCTAAGGACATTATCAATCAAAATGGTCACCTCAACATATGAAGCAACCTCCAACTAGTCCTTTCTTTTTAGACTATTGGTTTCCCATAAAACCACCCTTAAAACCATTACCAGGTTTTATGCTCCCTAAACCACTATTAAACTTAGTGTTTTGATTCTTAAACTAACCCTTAAAGTTTCCACTCCTCTACTTCTAGTTTTTCTTTTTATACTTATCTCTAACTTGGGTAATAGATTTTATTTTATGTTATTTCTTGAGAACCTTCTAGAAAATTTGATCCATGGTAGATAGACCATGCACATGTACTTCAAAACCAATTTGGGTTTTCAATCCCATGATTAATTTATTGATTTTTTAACCTCTTATTTGCCTAATACTAAGGTACATACTTAAGGATATCTATGAATTGCTACCAATATTCATTAAATAATAAGTCCCCTTATTTAATATTATAAAAATATATAAGACTTTGATTGAATTATAGCTTTGAAAGCCATCATGACCTAAATAGCATCACAAACTATTTATAAGTGGTGGTAGTTGAGTTCAGGTTCATATCAAGATTCTTGTTTTACTACCAAGTTGATGCTTCACCAATGAGATTATAAGCTCTCCAAACTAATTTCATGACTTTAGAAAAATTTTGAATCTTTAAATATTTAACCATTTATATTAGCTATGTTTTAGCTCCATCTCCCAATATAGTTCAGTCAATCTTAGGTGGATTTACCTTTTTCATATCACATGCCAAATCTAAAACTACTCAAGCTCTCACATCCTATGGGACTTCATCACACCTCTACTCTTGAAGATGTTCTTGATCATCATAATGCTCTTCAAGTTACTCTTGAGCATTATCCTCTTCATGTCCATGTACTTCCTATTATAGGGCCACTATTCAGTCCCTAGTCTCTTGCATGGTCATGAGGATTTGGACCAAATTTGTAGCTTACTCAGTGGAAAACTCATTTGGATAAAAAAGTAGGTTTTGTATTTGAAGTACACTCACCTCTTGGTCTAGTGTGCACTATTGTTATTCCTATAATTGGGAAATTAAGTTTACAAAAGTGGACACATTAAGTCTAGAGTTTGAGCCTCAACTCTGATACCAAAATGTAATAACCATACTAGGTTTTACCAGAATATAGTAATTAAAAAATAATAATTACGCATATTCATCTTATAGATTTCACCATGAAAAATCTAATTAGTTATCTTTAACTAGATTCATTTATTTAGTTAACCATAAGGTTTATATCCAATCTACTTAGATAAGGATCGCTATGAACATATATAATAATCACGAATGATGTTGAATAAGTAATAAATACTACATCTAATCATTAATAAAATAGTACAAATCGATCCATAGTTGATACAATCATTAAAGTCACTATTGTAAATGTATAATGAATATATATTATACTTTTCAGTAATAAAGTATATCTCAAATAATAATACATGATACAAAGCTCCACAGAGCATGAGTCTCTATGACTTAAGTATCAGTTTGTAATCTCATGTGTAGTCTCTAGTGTAGCACTCTAGTTTGAGCAAGAGCATCATCTAAGAAATTGTAAATATCAACCAAAGAACATATAACCCCCATACTATCTCCCAATAATGGGATTTCTCTCCCTTCATGGATGGGTAGATAATGATGATGCAAGAATCTAGAGTGACAAACTAGAACCTATGTGTTGTATATATCTAATACATAATGTGTATCATAAAGAAATCCATTCTAACATGATATCACATAAATATGAAAACTATATCAACATATGAAATAATAATGTTTAATTAAAACATTACTTTGGACAAATATTTTAATAATTAATGATATCTAGGATTAGTCAATTTCATACACACTACTCAATCAGATTATATAGCATCTTGCATTGATTGCACTAACTAAGCTAGTTTAATCCATCCTCTACTTATTTAGAGTCACGAATGCAATATTCATTTAAAATATAAAATAATATAAAAACCAATAGATTCATTCAAAATATTTCCTTATAGCTGATAAAAATATGCTAAGTACAAAAACATTAAATACACACATTCAGTTCATCAAATGTAATGTACTAAATCGAGTATCATCTAGTTTATTAAAGAATAATAAATAGAATAAAAAATAGTTATGAATATAATATACCATCTAGGTAATGGTCATATCTAAACTATTAGTTACCCAAATCACAAGTAACCTATAATGTTATTTTATCCCTGAAACAATCATTATAACATAGGCTTATTTCATTGTTAATATTCCACATATATAATAAAATCTAGTCCAAAACATCTTAATATGCTCTATATTTAAATCTCATAATAATTTAATTTAATGATTTTACACAAACATTAAAATATATATAAGAACCCATATTCACACGATTATGATTATAATGTTTTCAAACATAACACACACACACACACACACACACACACACACACCTCTATATGGCATAATCTCATTTAGATTTGTAATATATCCAATAGCCATGTAATTTACACCATGTAAATATATATTTACAATTATTGAGTATAATTCCAATATCGTACAAATACGTTATTATATACAATATAATCTAAGAATACATCCACTGTCTAGTGACTTAGAGTATTCTATATAAGTAATGTATACATCCAGTTAATAAAATAGCCCTGTATCCCATTTTATAACTAGATAAATTAAATGTACTTGTATAACTAAAAATACACAAAATTTCATGTGATTCACACATACATAGCCAACCATTTATACCAAGTTTGTTTAATCAAATTACTCAAGTCAATCGATTCAAATTTATAATAAAATTAAACGCATGTGATCAAACACATACACTCAGCCAACTATACCTAGCTTGGAATTTCAAATATAACAACTTAGATTTGACCATATAAACCTCTTCATGAAATTATATATGTATAACCACATACCTAGTTTTTTCACCAACTATGCATAACTTTTACTCAAAACATAGACTGAATATAATATATAATGATAGTACACAATCATATGCATAGTTCATATATAATTAATTCAACTAAAATCTTAACTCTACCATAAAATAATTTACCTATTTGTGTATATATCTATGCATCAAGTTGAGTGCACAAATAACAATTTTCTCATTCACATTACCATATCCATGTTATCTAGTATGTCTTTAATAAAAAAAAATTCCAAACCCATATATGAATAAGTATGCATGTTATGAGATATAAAATAGATTCAAATATATACATACCATGATTTTAATTTTAAATATATAAATTCATTTGAAATTTGAATCTATATAATTCCATTTGAACCTAACACTTTGAGTTCATCTATATAGGTATCTTAAAACTATTTATATTTAACACATATAATTTACTTTGAAAGCCCATAATTTCTAGAGTAAAAGTATAAGTGTGTGTGTGTGTGTGTGTATAAACACAAATATATATATATATATATATATATATATATATATATATATATATATATATATATATATATATATATATATATATATATCATTGGTTCAAACTAAGTATATACTTCTCTCTCTCTCTCTCTCTCTCTCTCTCTCTCTCTCTCTCTCTCTCTCTCTCTCTCTCTCTCTCTCTCTCTCTCTCTCTCTCTCTCTCTCTCTCTCTGTGTGTGTGTGTGTGTGTGTGTGTATGTGTATATCATTGGTTCAAACCAAGTATATAAATAATTGTGTGTGTCTGTGTATCACATAGTCCATTTTTTTATATAGAACTAATACTTCTATACCTGAAATCTAGTTAGGGTTACACACAATTGAGCCCTCATACAATCCCAAAAGTCTAATCTGATTTATTAAATACCTTAATGAATATATATCAAAACTAGTTAGATCCAAATCAAATATACCCATTAAGAAATAATCATTCCATGATTAGATAGATATTTTTAAATTGAAATAGGATTTTAATACAAACATTATTTATAGCTAAAATAACCATGGAAATCCCTACAAATCTACCCATTTCCCTTAAGTTTACCTTGGGTTGGATGTAGGTTTTTATGGAGGTTGAGACTTCCATAGGGCCCTACATACAACCCATTTTTAAAAAAAAAAATCATAGCATATGAAAAAAATGAAAACCTAGTAACCATTTCAATGCAAAATCCATTAGACATTACACATACAAGAATTTTAAGTATAGAAACAACCTATGATTATAATAATTCTAAGGAAGCCGTATATACTCCTCTTAAATTAAAATCTCTTCTTTTTATCTTCTACTCCCTGTTTGCATGCCTCCTAGTCCTCCTTATCCTTTATTTTATTTATTTCCATCACCTTACTCTCCTCTACATTATCCTCCATTTATGACAAACCAAACTAATGAAAAATATACATGCAAAAATATCTCAATAGAACCCCCACTAAGCTATAGTCTACCACCATACAACCTAACATCCAAACTTTCATCATGATTTTCATGAAAATGATGGTTAACCAGAGTCAATGAGTGATTATAAACCCTAATCATCTCAAAATTTTCCAATGAATCCATAAAATAATCATTAAATATCCTTTATAAATATTCATACCCTTAACTTAAAATAATTCCAACATCGACTTCACAAAATAAATAAGTAACAAGTCACAATCACCTATATTATTCCATGTAATGTGGACCATCACTATCCTTTCATGCAATGTTGACTATCAACTAATAAACATAATGACTATATAGCATGGGTAACAAATATGTATTAAAAAGCCTATTTTTTATTGCTACCAAGTCATTTAACTCAAACACTTTGCTTTCAACTTTAAACTATTAGTTAACCCTCTAGGTTTAAATAATAATCCATAGGTTTTAGCAACTAATTCAACAAACATAATGACAATTATATTATTTTTTCACAATGATATTATACATAACACCTTGCATTATGTTAATAATTAGCAAAAAAATTATTATTCATTAAGTTATTTATTGTTTTATATTACTATTAAAATTGATAATAGTAATCATTTAAACATAAATAGTCACTAACAATTCAACTCAATTATGTAATAGCTTACATTGATTATTTCTAACAAAGAATCTAAAGAAGCATTTATAAATGAATATTTAACTATGTAAAATACCAAATTAAATTATGTTATTCTAGTTAGATATATATTTATCGAATCAAATAACTACTAACATCAACAATAAATAGATTAGGGAAATCACATAATCATATAAAATGATCAAAGAATAAAAAATATCATAGTAGACATTCAAATAAAAAATAAAGCATACTATAACTATATACTCAAAAAATTAATCACACAATATGAAATACTATTGTGGTGTGTGCATAAGTTTCTAATTTCATTCTTTGTCATCCCCCAATGTCTCCATATAAACCACCCTCTCTAATGATGTTATTCCTCTATCACACTCTGAGGGATGGATCTGTCCTACATCCACCTCATAATAATGAGGGTAGTTATCCTGAAACATCATTGTATCCATAAAAAAGTGTTGTATAATTAATAAATACTATCATAATGTAGAACGTAAAAAATTACAACTATCTCATAACAAACAAATCATGTAAATTAAATAATACATAACTACCTCATAATCAACATATGACATAAAACTTAATCAATCATTAGTTAATTAGTTAATCAGCCATGATAATCCATGGATCAAACAAGTTTTTCAACATAGAGAGAAATTGGGATATGATAATTGACCCATTTTCAACCATAACACTCTAAGTAGGATGATGATTTATGTAGGCTCATACAAAGAGTGCATATAAATTTGAATCATCATCAACAATATCCTGGTATCAAAAAGTGATGAGTAGTCTAGATGGAACTATAGTGTGGTACACATTGATGGTATTGTGTAGTGGGTGTGCATCCTCTATACTAGTGGGATATGATACTAGTGTTGGATGTTCCTGATACATATAGTGTACACCTAAATTATCCCCTACCTCATTTTCTATGTGATTTATAAATGAATCTAAGAATATTTTCAATGCCTTATATTCCATTTTTAAAAATTTGGGTGACTTTGTGGGTGTGCCTACATAAATAATGTTAGCCTTTATCAACTATTGTATCTTATTCTTCAATATGATGCATTAGTTTATTGTATGGTCTGATGTCCTATGATAGTCATATAATGCATTAAAATCATATCTCTTTAAAAGAGTTCATATTGTATCAACATATTTGATGATAGGGAGAGATATGACATTACATTATAGGATATTTTATAAAACATGTCTTGGTGAATTTGGAAGGTTGTTGAAAACTCTCTATGGAGGAGCTGATAAAAGTAGGTGAGGAGATGGTTCTGAATATATATTAATTGTTGCCTTTGGATCACTCTTGTTTTTAGTGTCCTTTAATTTATATGGAGGATTTATATAACTCTTAAAATTTGATTTTGATCCACTTGTATATTTTAATTTTCCCATAGAGATAATTTTGACTTCTCTTTCTTTCACCATGTGCCATAAATCTACAAAGATTTGAAACTTCTTGAACAAGATAGCCTCATTTAATGTTAATAATATGATTAATTTGAATATGTCCTATATCTCTCTATCTTACATGTGGATATTCAATTTTTCCAATATAGTCTTATATCACAAGACATATTGTACACTAGGCTTATTTAATTTTTGTTTCAGTTGTGCTACTTGAGCATATGAGATCTTATCACTAATGTTTATTAACAAGTGTCTTAAAAACTTATATTCCAATGGATTTAATGTGGTGATAGGATAATTTAATAGATCATAAAATCAAAGTAATGCATAATACATTAAAATTCATGGGAACAACTTGGTGGGGAGCTAATCATTAGACACATAGTCCAAACATGTGATGTAGAAATCTTGGATATGGTGCTCTAGGTCACCCTTACCATCATACAATGTAAGATTAGGTGACATGAATCCATATGGTAAATGAGTTGCCACTATGTGATGTGCCAAAGGTGTATGTAAAATAACATGAGAATACAAGCTATGTGATGTCTTATCAACTCTCTTTTCAAGATGTAACACTTTAGCCTACAGAGGAAAGGTATATGTAAAATAACATGAGAGTACAAGCTATGTGATGTCTTATCAACTCTCTTGAAAATATGTAACACTTTAGCCTATAGAGGATAAAACTCCTACATAATGGATTGTATATATAGAGAGGAGTAACTAGCCATAGGAGGTGTAGCTATCACTGAAGGTTGTTGATTTAAAATTGGTTGTTGTGTTAGTTGAGTTAGCCCTAATGTAGGTGTAATAATGTTATTATCTGAAGGGCTAGAGTATTGAAAATTATTTGATTTGTTCTTTATTTCCATTAGGGCTTCTAAATTTTTTGCATGATCATGGGGTTATTCCCAAAGTCTATCTCTAAAGCTATATAGAATCTCATCCCTATTAACAATTTTACTTTCATTATTAAGTGGGGTAGAGTGTCTTGATTCATATATTGTGTATCATCTTGATATTTATTATATTATTCATCTTTAAATTCATTATCATTAAAATCCACATAATCAAGGTGTGAAGGATCAATAAAAGGAGTTGTAACTAGTCCCTTATCCATGTTATAAGCTTGAATGAAAGGAATCTGAGTATGATCATTAAGATCGCCACTAAACTTAGAACTTATTCTTAAGGGAAGAGAGAGATTTTTTAGATGGCATATTTTTTTAAAAATGAAATAGGGATGCTAAAAAAAGATTATGAAATATGAAAAGCTTAACACAACCAATGAAAATAGGAAAAGAAGGTTACAAACCCTATTAGCATATAGGGTTAGGGTTTGAATAATATTTGAAGTAATTCAGGTTCATAAAATGTTTTAACCTTTTAGGACATAGTGACTGTAAATCCTATGTTGTTAGTATAGTAAATTAGGATAGAAATATGTAATAAAAACAACCACTATTTTGTTATATAATTGACTAAATTTGACCTTTCTTAAAATAACAATAAATACTGTAAATGAGAAATTAGATGGAAAATGGCTAAGATGGGTGATTTAGAGGCTAAAAAATTAGGTAAAGGATGGTTTGAGTGTCATAAACAAGATCTAGACATAAAAACCCCTCTTATATAGTAGAAACATAATTTGATAGTAATACCATATGGCACTAGTGTCTTTGTTTTGGTAGTAGTGTCCTCTATGTAGGACTATTCTGGGCTTTTAGGTGAACCTATATCTAGATCTATCAAGCCTATTACTACATGCACAAGTTTTAAAACCCTATAGATGGTTTGTTTTAATTAATTTTATGAGAAAACCCTAGTCCTCCATGTAGTTAGGGAATTTAGCTGATACAAAATGAAAAGTGTCTTTGTTAATGGGGTAGCCTAGACATCCTTGACACCCCACTATGATGAGAGTTTCCTAAATATAAATACTCTTAAGATGGATAAAGCCTGATGTAATTCTCCCCACCTAAGTGTTGGTGAAAGTGCAAGTGAAGCTAGTATGATTGTTGAATTGAGTGATTTGAATGTGATTGAGGATAGAAATCAAAGTAATTTGAGCTTAGGAATGTTATACATGGTAGTATGTAGAATTAGGCCAGAATAAAGATTGATAACCTTAATTGCGCACAATGTGTTATGAGTTTGTATGTGTGATTTTCATCTCATTTCCATTTAGTGGTTAGAAACATAAAATTCATGTATATATAATGTTATGGTGATTGTGTGGGTGCTAAAATAAATCTAGGCCAATATTAGGAAGTCTAAGACTTGAAAAGATATCTATTTGTGAGACAATGAGGGAAATAATAATAATAACACCAATATTGGGATAGTAACATCATATGGTATTACTATCCTTATTATGGCACTAGTGTCTAGGTGGTAAAACCTGAAGCATGAAGGGCCAGGATACAAGAATGTGGGTTGCGGACTAATTTAAGGATGACTAGAGATGTTTATAGACAACATGAAGGTGGGATAAGTGTGAAAATGAGACCTAAGATAGGTCTAAGGCCAAGTTAGGGATGGGTGGTCTCAATTACCTCTCTTATCACTCAAGTGTCAATTTTAGGTGATTACACCATATTACCACCTATAATACCAACTACGAAAATATTATTTATTCTTATATGGAACTTAACCACTTGTTTACGTGAATGATAGAAGATGAAAGCTGTAGACACCCCATTTTGGCCATAACTAGTTTCCAACTAGATTTTAGATTGATTTCTACCAAATAGTGTAAATTAAGTCTATGAATCACTGAATATCCCAATTTCATCCACACATCAGACATTTGAGCTTATAATTATGTCGAAGCATCCCTATTTGGGGTATTATCCTATACATAATAATAACCTCTCATATATTCATATCTAGTCAACTTGTGACCTAACTACATGATAGTTTGGCCTTTGGACCCATTAAGCAGGGCACTTGAATAATTCCTAAAGTGCTAAAATACTAAGCAAAATTATTTAACTTATAAAACCAAATTAAATGCCTAAGCAATTTTTTCATGTGTAATTAGTAAGAATAAATTTTAAAAAAAGGAAAAATCAATAAAAATGATGTCATGATGATGTCATCATCCTCAAATCCAAAGAATTGGAAACATCTCCCTAAATGAAATAAATTTAGAAATGGAAATCCATGCTTAATAAATAGGATATTTATCCAAATAATTAATTACATGTCCCCTCCTTAACTCAACTAAGGTTAGTTTGAACTTAACTTCAGTTAACCCTAATGTAACTACACTTGGGTTACAGTTAGTTTTGGAGGCTATAAATAGAAGGCCTAACCCATTGATAAAGAATCTTGAGTAGTGTAATACTATTATGCAATATTTCCCTCAAAGATCTCTTGATGTAAAGTTATCATGCCAATTTGTTAAGCCAAGCCAAACCAACATTACTAAGGTGATAAAGAGATCTAGATCAAGGAGATTCACTGCCAAAGAATTATTGATCACAAAACTAAGCACATCAACTCATTTCCATCACATAACACTTTCACTCATGGAAGTTAGACTTGCTTGTTTTGATTTCATTTGTTAGTTACTTGTGTAGTTCACTAGCTCCTTGAGTGTCTAGGCTAGAGGTGTAAGACTTTAGTATGTTTTATTTGATTTTATTTCATACTAACATAATAATATTCTCCCTTTTACATATTCCTTAATCATATAATGGCATGCCTAGTGGGACCTGCATCCCATAAACAAATCTCTTCTATCTAATTTTAGGACAATTTACTAATCATTTTCACATCAAAATTTTTGATTTAATTACCAAAAACTTGAATTTTGATTCTTAGATGAGTCACAAGGATTGAAAAGGATTAGATAAAATTAGTGTAAATTATTAGGATCATTATTGATTAGTAGGAATTGGCTATGATTTTTATGTCAGAAACCCAATCAAATCAAAAGCCAAAAATGTTGTAAAAAATCGAGTTTTATTTTCTTTTCTTGCTTTTATTAGTACTTACCAAGTTTTTTATTGTCTATTCAACCATATTACTATAGGGTAAGGAAAGGTGTTAAGTATTAAATCATTTTTTTAATCATTTTCTATCAAAAACATGTTTCAGTTTGATGCGGTTGTAGGAATCAATGATGATTACATAGAATAAACATCAATCTTAGGAATCAATCATGATCCATACGGATCAACAATGATTCTCTATGTTTTTATTTTTTTTAATAAAACTTGAGAGATCAAAATGTAAGTTTGCTTAATTATTATCTCTATTACCAATCAACAAGAAAACCCCTTAATGATTTTTGTAAGACCCAAGTCCAAGGAAGGAAGTGTTTAGCACTTTAAATCTTAAATTGACATTTACATTTGGTGGTTAAAAATATTTAGTAACTTTATTTATTATTTTTCAAATTTCAAAAATCAACAACAAATCCAAGGGTCTAAATTTCACTTCACACTTGATGGACACAAATCATAGATTAAGTTCTCTTAAGAGCTTTTGTTTTTGTTTATAGTTTGTTATTTATTTTATTTTTCTTGAAACCAAGCTTAGCACATATGATCTCCCCCGTCCCCTTTATGGAACTTGGGTGACCAAAAGTGATTTGTTTATTACTTTTGTCACTTATTCCAATGATATAATTAATGTCAAAAAGTCACTCTCCAATATCTAAGTGATTTGGGTGATCCAAAAATGACCTTTATAGTCTTATATTTATTTTTTGAATCTTGGCTTGTGGCCGTGATTTCATCACCTCCCCATAATTTATTTAGGGAAGTGTTGACCTAGGATTTCATCTTCTAGCATCATTTCAACCCCACTCCATGGTGGGGTACAAAAATTGAGATGCTAAATCACATGGGCTAATTTCATGCTTTTTTAAACACTCCTTTACCTATATTTATAAAGTGGTCTCATAGAAATCATAGTTGCCTGGTATCTATTTTATTACTTATAACTAAGTTCAAAACATTATTTTTAATTACAACCTTAAGTGTGATTAATTTACATTTGAGTCTTACTTATCACTTTGGATTGAATGCTTTACTCATCATGCTTGATTTTGCTTACTTGAGATTGAATTTACCCATTTTTTAAGGCATATACCTAAGGTCTAGTGTCTTTTACCAAGGTCAAGTTTTTTTTTAATCCATATACCTAGATTGAGTCCAAGTGTTTCAAATTACTTTAGAGTTATATTAATTGCCTTGCAAGTCTTACCTCAGCCAATTTTGTTTTAAGTCTATCTTTATGCCTTGTTCCCAAAGACCTAGCATTTTCCCTTTCATTTTAGACATAGTTGTTTTCAATTCTAGCTTTGTGCTTTGTTTCCAAAGACCTAGCATTTACCATAGTTTTTAGAGTTAGTTCATACCTTTTGATCCTATATTCATTTCTTGTTACCAAATTCCTAGTATTGTTTTTCATTTTTATACCTAGATTAGATTTGTTTGAAACACTTTGACATAAATCAGGATTCCAATTTGCCTTTTATTTGACCATTTGCGTGCAAGGCCTTAGACATTGGATATAGTTGAGACCAAATTTATCATTGATGATTTACAAGAAGATATCCATTCTAGAAAAATTTTAAATTGTTTGGAATAATAGACCAAGTTTTCCATCTAAACCAAGTTTCATGATCTACCAAGCATCGACCAATCTTTCTAGACCACATTTCAAATGTTATGTAAATTTTAGACCTTCATTTTTCATGAAACCTAGTCATAGATCTAAATATGCCTTGATTGATATTATTTTTAAATTCCTAGTCCATGTTTGTTTTCAAGACTAAATTCACTTTTCTTAGTCCAATTCCAAGTTTCATAGACCTAAACCAAGATAATTTTCATAGACCAAGACCACCTTCTTTGGGATAATTTCCAAACCCATCCATGTTGATTATAATATGCCAAGATCACCCTTATTTGGGCCAATTAATTTACCAAGTTCACCTTTTCAATGATAATAGTATCTAATCCAATACCTATGCTAGTAATCATCTTTTAGCTTTTATAAGCAACCAAGATTCATAATGATTAAGGATTACCATTCCAGGCCCTTATTTATTGGCTTGTGTTAACAACCAAGATTTTCATCACCAATTCATTACCATTCCATGCCCTCATCCTTCAAATTATGTTAGAAAATAATATTCACAACATTCATTCATTACTATTATAGGCCTTCATCCTTCATCCTACATTAGTAACCAGGATTCACAGTGCCCATTGATTACCATTATATGACCTCCTCCTTTAGAATACACTAACAACAAGAATTCATAGTACTATTTCATTACTTTTCAAAGACCTTCCAAATCCAAGATCTCATTTTTCTAATAAAGTTGCAAAATTATGACTAGATAGGTCATATTACCATATTAGACTTACAACCATCATTTGTTGATCCCATCTTAGATGAACCTATTTGCAAAGATCTCATTATTGAACCATAGTCCATTATTCATTCAGTACCATCCTTCCCCACTTTATAAAATCCTAGCTAGTCTTTGATCCATAATAGATCTAATGATTACCTCTTTAAGATCCATATTTCAAAGACCAAGATGTGTCTAAAACTGATATTTTACAACCAAATGTAAACCAAAGCCAAAAGAATCAACCAATAAAAGAATTTTTTAATTAAAACACCTATTTGTGATGATTTATTTTAACATTTATATATTTTTATGAACCCTCACATTAACAAGCAAGTCTTCCTGGAGTTTCTATTAACCCTTTCCCTTTGGTTAAGGAGTCTCACTTTGACAAGACAATCTTTTTTGAGTCACCACCTAATGATTATAACCACCTTTATGAAAATAATTACCTAGAGCATGGCCATCTTTTTAAGGATCCTCACTTTGATAAGCTTGTCTTTATGGAGTTACCTATTGATCATTTTTATTTTTTTGAGAAGCCTCACTTTGAGAAGCCAATCTTTGTGGAGTCTTTATTAGATTGGACTATTTTTAAAGATCCCATTGTTCAACCCTAGGACATTAATAATCTAATACCAAGAATTCAACATAACATATTTGACACAAAAAAAGATGAATAATTAGTAATAAAGTTAGGTTCTATTCTTGAACTGATATCAAATTTAGCATCAAAAGCAGAATCAACATTAGTCTCAACATCAAATTTAGAGTTCCTTAAGTCAGGCTCAGCTTCAAAATTAGAATACATTCATGGATATTATGACATTGGTTACACATGCCTTATAGATTAATTTAAGCACATTTATGATCCTTCTATGGTTTTTGAGTACGATTACTTTAACATTGATGCAAGTTATAATATCTTCTATGAGGATTATACTACCTCTTCCCATTCCATTACCATTCCACATGCCATTGACACCAACTAACCTAGCCATTATATTGACATTCCACCTCCCATAAGAATCAACTGGGATCAATAAAATCACACATTAGTAAATTGCATCTATGGTAACATATTAGTTGTATAATATTAGGGGGACCAATACCACATTTATACATAAGAAGAACACTCTATTAGTGAAACATTTTTAGAGGTTCTAGGGGAAATCAAAGTCTAAATTTGAGATACTTTAGTGAAAAAAATTTTGAGGTGCTAAAAGCAAATCAAAATCAAATTTCAACATTCCTTAGTTAAACCTTCTCAAAGGTGCTATGGGATAATCAAGACAACTTTATTGGTGAAAACCTCTTCAAGGCACCAATCACTAAGCATAATATTTATTCACTGCTTGATGAAGACATTATCAAAGATAACATTAACACAACTTCCTCTCTACAACATAATCAAATGGAAAAATCTCTCAGGCCTAAACAACCAAAAATTATGGTGGTCTTATCGATGTCATATTCAAAATTCTTTGGCCCCACTATAACCAAAATTATGTCAAATTCCAAATCAAAAACATTGTGTGTGCTTGAAAATCCCCATCATCATTTATTTCCCAACCATTATACAATCCATTATAACCATTTATTCAGTTTAGACCTATGTTACATTGCCAAATCAAACCTATTAGCCAAAATTTATCCTTATTTACCCTCTTTGGCCACACTTTCCTTTACAAAGGCCACAAAGACATCTTGCCTTAAAACTTGGAGGAAATAGAATCAAGACCAATGAAGTTCACAACAACATTATTAGAGTCCAAATCAACAAAGGTTCTTGACAGAGTAGTTATTCTAAAGGGGTGTGGGCTAGAAATTTACATGTTTGACTATTCTAGTTTTTAATTAGGATGTGCATCTCCACATCAACAATAAAAACAAAATCATATTTTTTGCCTTTCCATTTTCCATTCATCTTGTTGTTATTTCATATCTTTCCATGTTCCTTGCCTTGTGCTTATCCTCACCTTACCATCCTTTCATAAATTGTCATACATTTGAACTACAGTAACTTGAGGTCCATTAGACTATGTAAGCATCACTGAATTTACATTAAGGTCAACTCGATCACCCCTTCTCCACTTCTCTCACCATTTTATGAGTAATTTAATTTTGAATTATCTCATTATTTTATGATCAAACTAAGACAATGCACTTACCATTTTTCAAGTTAGACCATTTTATGTCTCATAATTCTCCATTGAGTTGAGATGCTTATAAAATTCTAAAACCATTCTAAAAATTTCAAAATCTTTAAAATTGGATAATTGGCTTACAATCTCCTAGAGAAATATAAAGCCTTAAAGATCCAAAAACATTTTTCCTATCTAAAACCTAGTTAGCCAACCTTGATCTAATCTATATGGGAGAAATCATGGTGGCTTTCCATTCACACCTTTAGGTTAATCTTGCAGCTTTTTCCCTATTAGGGAAAAACCAAATTGTGTATCTTATATTGGGATATATTATCCCCACATGTTCTTCCATTGTAAATAAAATTACTTTAGGATGCCATCTATTTATCATTCCATTGAGACTTCACATGTAGGTATTGACTTGGTTAATGATAGAATGATTTCTTTTGCATTTACTTTTAAGCTTTATGTGTGTTTGTTTGTTTTCTTTCATTATTGTGCCTTGACTTAGTATATATGTGTTCGTTAGGTGACTCCTTACAAATGACACTTAAGTCCATCCATATTCATGTATCAACATTGTCATCATGGTGTTTTATATCATGGTATATACTATCATGTGCTACCAAAAAAATTAGTTTGATTAATATTATAATGTCATATTACTTCTCCTTGTTCACCTAACATCTTCCCAATCTATCTAAATCTTACCCAAATATAGAGAAATTAAATCATGAATGGATTTTAATCCCTATTAGTTATGACATGAATCAGCATACTAAAAAGTATCTTGAAATCATGCCTATCCTCTACATTGTCTTACTCTTCCTCCATGAGTATAGAGTTAGTACATAAGCCACCTTTTCGCATTTTTCCATATTGTAGCATTTTTCCTCGTGCCAATGATTGTAACCACCTCCAATAAAATCATTATGTTTTGATCTATCTAGATGTTAATGATTATAACCACCTTTTGGAAAATCATTATCATTTTTATACCCTATTAGGGCATGATTTCATTAGGATAATGATTATAACCACCTTTTGGAAAATCATTATCTCTATCCTTCCTACTAGGGAATTTTTCATTATGCTAATGATTATAATTGCCTTTTGGAAAATCACTCTTTTTAGATCATTGTGTTAATGATTGTAACTACTTGTTGGCATCTTAGGTTGTACCATTACTGAGCAAAGGATTATTTAAGTCCTCTTACTCAAACCTAGTCCAACATGGGAATGACCCCAAGCTGTGGATCGCCTAATCTTGGGTTAGACCTCAAAAGAAGGTTGGTTTCCTTTTGGGTTTATCGCCTATACTAATCCTAAACTAACTTCTTATTGTGAATATGGGAGAGAGATTAATAATGATCTATGAAAGCATATAAAAAGGAGGTGATACACCAAATGTTTTGATACTTATCCTTACATAAAACATACTATAGGGTGCATTCAAGACTAAAAAACATTACTTTAGTCACTCTTTGATTATCCCTCAAATAGGTATTACATAAAAATGGTGGACTAGCTATTAACTTTGCATGGAGGGCAGTTGTTCACTTCCAAACTGACCAACAAACTACATATTCACTTAGAATGACCTATGAGAACTACCAAAACACTACATGAAGGTGAGAAAACTTAGACAAAGGCAAGGGAAACATAAATTCACTTAACCACATCAATGAATTCATGAGACACAGTTAAATTCAACCTAAAAAATGGAGCAATATAGTCTTTTATTACATCAAATAGGTATCACATTACAAATCTTGGTAGAGTCTAGTCATGCCAAAGAGAGGGATCTATTTTAAGGCTTGAAATCCTATATTTATAGTAGAAAGGGATGAGAGATATTGGGATCATACATAGAAGGATGCAGAAGGGAGCATAATGACCCATATTTCCAATTATTCTAGCATTGATGTCATTACAAAAGATCATAATGCCTACGATTACTTCTGAAAGGTGACCATAAGAACCATATCACTCCCTTTCAACCTATTTATAGCCTATATTGATGATTTTTATGGTTATAATGGTAGGATAAAGTCATTTAAAAGATAAATTATGGTGTCAAATAAGTTACAATAGCTACATCAATCTATTTTGATCTTATTATAACATAGATCACTCTTTACTGGTTCATTAATGGTGTGTAAAAATGGAAAAAAGGATCATAATCATGTTGTTAGATTTGGTGATGAACCCATAGAAACTAATGTGTCTACCTCCATGGCTTACTTTTTAAATATTTTCTTTGGTTTGGCCTCAACCATATTTGGATTTGAATTTTGATATTAGCCCTTGATCTTGATTTAGGTTTCAAAGAATGTGCCACTTGGCAACTCTTCATTCATTCTCAAGATCCTATTTTTAGTGTATCTAATTTCATGCTTGTGCCATGTGGTGGCCTCACATTTGATATGGGCTCCTTTTCCTATGCACCATTGATCTTATTTTTCACATCTTGAATGCATACCATTGATTTACCTAATAGTTTCTATGGTTATAACACTTGGCAAAAACTCGTTCATCCTTTAGATCCTTTGAATCTTTGACCTTTGTTCACCATTGATCTAATTTGGTATGATGGAATGTACTCTAATGATCTAAGTGGGCCTCCTTTCCTTATTAGTTGATACACACCATTAGATCTCTATTCAAGTACCTAAGATCTTGACACTTGTCAACTGCACATTCATGCTAACATTTTGACTTAATGCTCATTGTTGATCTTTAATGCATGATCAAATGCACTCCATTAGATCTATAGGAGCCACTGACATTATTAGGCTACCACTCACAATTTGATTTGATATTAGCTTCTAATATCTGGACACTTGTCAACTAGACATTCAAAATTAGGACATTTGAACTCAAATGGAAATTTTCTACATCTTTAACTTGACATCCTTGTGCACATCCTAGACTGCTTGTTCAAATTTATAGCTTTATATCTTGAGATAGAAAAGTCATCATGATATGAAATTTGTAGAAGATGAACTAGGAATGAAATACATCATGTCCATGTAATCTTTTAGCATGTGATTATTTCTAATTGAATTTATTAAATACACAACCATCTTACTTTGTTCATTTACATATGGCATTTTATGATGGTTTAGCTATCTAAGACTACCAAATTCACACTTTAAGATTGGTTAAAGTGTTTCAAAATATTACAAATGATAAGTGATCTTATCCTAGAATATATATTCTCTTTTTGACATTAGACCACTCTTCAATCAGGACCCTATTGAGCTTCTTATTCTAGATTAGGCAAATTTTGGTATGTAGGCCAAAT
Organism: Torreya grandis; assembly: GCA_037957365.1. NCBI lineage: Eukaryota > Viridiplantae > Streptophyta > Pinopsida > Cupressales > Taxaceae > Torreya > Torreya grandis. Next base: position 1,497,632 of record JARHVA010001869.1, read on the forward strand.
TTGGTGAACATATTTAGTGACTCAACTGGCTAGTATACCTATTATGCTTGAAAAATTAGACTATTTACATGACTCTTGGATTTACCAATAGCGATGAATCTAATCCATGACCGTAAGAAACTTTTTGACTTGAGAAGACAATGACTCACTAAAATAGGGAAAGAAACAAATAAAACATGGAAACTAACCAAAAAAATCAAAATCAAACAAAATAATGTGTTAGGATAACACTTGAAGGAAAAAAAGACTAACTAACTATGTACAAGGAACCTAGCTTCCTTAATATCAATGTTTCATATGTATCCCATTGACTAGGATAGGAAGATCATTACCATCCATTTTTGCAAGTTGGAAGGCATTATGGCATTATAGCTAGAGATTGTGTATGGACCACTCTAAAGAGAGTCAAAATTTTCTTTCCTTCCTAGCTTAGCTTTGTCCTCATCCCAATTGAGGAAAAAATCTCCTTATTTAAAACTTTATGAAAAAGATTCTTTTTCAAAGGTGCTTTTTATGGCTATCATGGAATAATGCATTATCTCTTCCAACTACATAAGCTTAGCCTATCTGATCTCTATAATTTTATCCTCCAACAACTCAAGTTGATGCATCAGTTCTAGGACATGAAATTCAAGAGAAATAGGCATTATTGCTTCTTTTCCATATACCAAATTATAGGGAGAATTGGCTACTGAACTCTTGTAGGTAATCCTATCATCCCATAGAGCTGAATTTAATTTGAGATGTAATGACCTTTGGCTATCTTCAATTATTCTTCTTATTATCTTTAATAGGTTCTTATTTGTGGACTCAACATGACCATTGCCTTGTGGGTAGTAATTTGATGAAGTGATGAGAAAGACACTATTTTGAACTACCCATTGGCTAATTTTATACCCCACAATAGCCATAATATTGCCAAAAATAATGGCTGAGGGGACTCCAAATCTAGTAAACAAACCTTCATAGAAGTCTAGAACATTGGACTCATTTATTTCCTTTAATGCCACTACTTATATACATCTAGTGAAGTAATCCATGGTATTTAGTGTCCATTTATGACCTAAGATTTAAGGGTGGTTAATTAGACCAATAAATTCCAATCCCCATTGGACAAAGTGTTGATTCACTACAATTTGTTGGATAGGTAGGGCTACAATTTTCACCTTTCCTAAAAATATAACACATTTTCTACATTTCCTAACCCATGCATGATAATCACCAAATAATCTTGGCCAATAATACCCACCTCTCATGATCTTATGGGCTATGTTCCTTATTCAATAATTCCCTCCACCTTATCCATCATGGAACTCTTCAATCAACCTTTCCTTTTGATGTGGTTCAATGCATCTTAAAACATGCCATTGATATATTTCTTGACTAAAACACCATCAACAATAAGAAATGGAATGAATTGAAATATAAAATATTTTATTTTTTAAGGAGTTAGGTGAGATGGATAAAGACCATCTTAGATACATCCTACCAAGTCATGATACCATCTAGAAGGTGAGGTATGATCAACTACAACTTCCTCATCATTTGAAAACATAACCACCCCATTGGATTCTTTTAAGTTTTGGGATAGATGTTCATAAAGTCCTTTGCCTCTAATATGCTTTGTGACTTTGATCTCCATATCATACTCCATTACCTTTTTTATCTAACAAGCCCTTTTCTCACTTATGTCCTTATTCAAGAGAAACTCCTTAACACTTGGATGTGCAACCATTAGGTGTATCTTATTGTTATACAATAAGTATCTAAATGTATTGAGAGACCTTATAACTAAAATTACATGATTTTTAGTAAAAGAGTACCTTGTTTCATATTCTTCCAAGACTAGAAATGGTGTCAATATTAGCATAGGTGTATAGAATGAAGTCCTTTGTGAAATCCAAGTTCCTGAGCATATGAACACTAGCCATGGATTTATTAATTTCCTTAAAAATCCTTACTCCTTCCTTATACCAAATGAAGATCTGATTCTTCTTTAGCATGGTTGTAAGTGGATTAGCTAAAGTGGTAAAATCTGAGATGTATCTTCTAATAAAATGTATCTCCCTCAAAAAACTTTACAAAGCTCTTTTGTGCTTACGAAAGGAAAGTGCAAGAATTGAATTTATTATTTTAGGATCTATGATTAAACCATGATTTGAGACTATATTTCCAAGGATATTACCTTCATGAACTAAGAAGAAACACTTTTTGGGATTCAAGGATACCTAAAATTGCCTAAAACTTTCAAACACTTGCTCAAGGTAAAGCATGTGTTCACTTGCATTATTTGAAAAAAAAATTATATCATCCAAATAGACCAACGTAAATTTGTTAAAAAGGCCCTATAATTCCATATCCATGTCTCTCTAAGATTTTTCTCTAGTATAGTATAGACCAAAGGGCATCTTTCTATATGAAAATGTCCCCCACTTTATGGTGAAGGTTGTCATGAATTGGTCTTCTTCCTTGACCAAAATATATTTATAACCACTATAGCCATCCAATAGGGAGAAGATTTTTTAACCTAAAACTAACTATGAAATATATTCCATAGATGGAAATGGATAGTGGTCTTTAAGGTAATCCTTATTTAGGTTATAAAAGTCAACACAATCTAGTTTCATCACTCCTTTTTTATACAAGAATAAGTTTTACCACCCAAGCTGATTACTTGATTAGAAATATAATATATAACTCAATGAGATTATGAAGCTCATATCTCATTAAAGGCTCATGTTTAGGATTAATGTGCCTTTGTCTCTATCTTATTGGCTTAGTTTCACCTTCTAGCTTAATGGTGTGTTGAGCTAGACTTGGGTTAAATCCCTTGAGATCATTATATTACCATGTAAATACATCACAAAAACTTTCACATAAGTCAATGAAAGATCATTTTTATAAATACATGCATACCTTACCCAACTTTAGGTTTTTACTAGGTGTAACTTCCACATTGGCATAATGTTCTTCCTTTGTTGACAAAGTTGACTTTTCTTTCCTCATCTGATTATCACGACAGAATATGGTATCAAGTGTGACCAATCCCTTAGTTAAATTATTATTTTTTAGTTACACAATATGATCACCATACTATACAAGTAATTTGATTTATTTCTTGTGGAAAACTTAGCCTCTTCTTTTAAGAATATGACAATCTAATTATCATCTTCAAACACTTATCAATTAAAACTATTATCTAGGACAAAAGGCCTTAAAATAACCTTAATATTTTATTTAATTATTTCACTTCTTACATCAGATGGGATACTAAATTATGCCCCAATGGTATCCAACCTATCTACATGTTTGTTCTCATCTCTTGGTATTACCTAAATGTTGAAGGCCATAAACTCTTCAAGTAAGTCCCATACTCTATGCTTATAAGATTTAAGAAATGGGGTTTTTCATACATTAAGGCCTCTCACTTGGTGAAATACAAGTTCACTATCACTAAAGACTTTTAAGGTGCTGACTTTCATCTTCCTAACCCATTGTAAACCATGAACTAGTGCCTCATATTATACAACATTATTTGAACAACCAAATTAAAACTTAATAGATGATAAGTAAATTTGATTTAGTAGAGAAATAAACATAATTATATCACTTGTACCATGATTATTCATTGATCCATCAAATTATAGCTTCTAAAGACCATTAATAGACTCATCATCATTCATCAAGGCTTGAATTGGTGCATCTATCTCATGGAGGCAATAAACACCAAGTCTTTCTTCTTTAATTAGATTATAAGGATTATATTAATGTGAGATAGAGGTCCACTCATCAAGGAAAAAAATTATAATCCTATCTAAATGTGATTTAGTTTCCTCTAAACTATCTTCTATCACATCATGTGAGATGAGACAGTTGGTGTTCACAACACTTGGCATATATGGTTGTAAATGGAAATGTGTAATAGGTTTAGAATTTATGGATACCTTACTGTGATTCCTAGTATTAAACATCAAATATGTCCAATCCTCTATTAAATATCCTCCAGTCTTTGAGGTAAAATCCCTTGAAAGACACATGGTAAAAAAAGGAGGCAAGTCTTGTTAGAGGTACAATCACTAAGAGTCGGGTGGGGGGGTGCAGGGGGATGTGAATCAGTGAACCCAAATAATTAAAATTCAATTCAAATTATTATAAACTCTTAATCAATTACCAAAAGCATTCATGAACCATACATAACATTCATAAAAATGAATAAGAGAAATAATGCAAGATCAAGCACATAACACATGACATATGTGGGAAACCCTCTTGGGGGAGAAAACCCACTAGAACCTAAAATTAGACTATTGTCCTATAATAAAAAGAAACAATTTTAACTAGATGAAACTGATCAAGGAACCACCATCCCTTATTTAGTGAGACTATAATCCTATAAGGTGCTACAACACCTGTCAAGCTGAGCTAGAATAATAACTAGACATTTAGTAAGTTCCACCTTGAAAGAAGGATAAAACCCAATTTATTTTGAGCTTCCATTATAAAACCTATCAACATAACATCTCTTAAACATTGATTTCCTACCAATTATAGAGATAAAAAATATATCAACTTTCTTTAACTCTACATACTCAATGTATCCAAAGCCACCTTTTAGATCACCCTAGACCTTTTTGCTCATACTCAATATTAAATAAAACTATTATGACATTATAAACATGACCCAAAATTCATACACATAGTATTCAATCTTCTCTATCGATCAATTGGGTACTCTACCTCTCCTTCGCTGCATAACTCTCACATGCACACTTCTTACAAGTCTCTCATAAGTCTAAAAAAATCATCTTTGATTTCAATATTTATAGATAATTCATGAATTATCATGTCAAAAATAATCATTTTATACCATTAGGCATGCATTTACCCTTAAGGCATCTTACATGGGTCACACTTACGCACAACTTTCTTTCAAATAGGCCTAAGTCACCTTTTAGGTCCTATGATGACCCATTCACCTCATTAACATTTATCTAAGAAAAATAAAAACACATGAATAATTAAAAAATATATTGACCCATTTAAAATTATCTATATGTCCCCCATAAGTGATAAAAAACTTTACATCACCCTTCTGCTAAAGCTGAATTCGCTTAAACAACATTTTGTGCACATAGTCACCATGAATGTATGCACAGTCAAATTCTAAACCTTTTTTCATAATACATATGATTATTAAAAAAAAATAATTCATAAATATTTTCCTAATTTATTATACAACATGATACAGTAGTTAATTCATCATAATACATACAAACAATATCAATACAAGCTCAAACATCCTTCTTGGGTCACTTGTAGAACATAGTCTAACACAAAATCAAATTTAGATATAAATATATTTAACTATTTACACTTTAAAATATTTAAATAATTTTAATTATATTCATCATGGATTCCTCTTCATATTTTATTTTTATACAATGGTTAAATTATGCATAGATCAAAAGTTATGGATAAAAAAACTAGACACTGGTCTTTCCTTTGTTAAACTCAAATATTTGAATTCAAACAGTCAAAGTTAAACCTCAAACACCATTATATCATATCATCTCATATATAATTTATATTAATAAAAAAAATTATATTATTATATGAATCTTGAAATTTAACACATAGTGTGTCACTTCCAAATGTTAAACCTCAAATAGTTGACCTCATCTCGTGTAATCTTGCAATATTGACTTAATGTGCATCATTGATCTCTGTAAATCAACCAAATATTTATCTTATATTGATCACAATTGGACATTGATAAAAACCAATATGATCATGACACTTGTAACCCTTTCATGATTGTTTATCACTTTTAATTTTAAGCATCATGCACTTGTCCTCATCTCATTGTTTCCAAACAACTTGGAATGAACATGCTCCATTGATCCTTTTGTAAGGAGCATAATCTTTAACTTCATTAACCAAAAAAAAATTTAAAATATTTAAATAAATTCACACCATATATCTTCATTTTATGATCACCCATGATCCGTTAGATCTCCATCTAGTCCTGATATTTAACCTCATGCAAAATAGACTATGGGAACCATTATAATTAGCTTAAAAGGATAACTTTGGACCTCAATAACTTTTGTTATAATTAGATGCATGATCTATAATTTGGACCATATGATATAATTACATAGGATAATAAAACCATGTATCAATATTATCCTATAACCCTCACATGTGTGAGATATAACAACATTTAAATTTCTCCTCAGATTTATCAATCACAAAGCTAACTATGTCAAGAACTATCTGGAAAGGCCAAATTTGCACATTCATAGATTTTGATGCACTTTATTACATGACCTAAAATTTAGCACAAATAAACTATGAAAAAAAATTAATAAACCCACATTATCATATTCTACTTAAAATACCACATGTTTGAAATATGACTACATCAAAATTCCCACTCAACTTTTCTTGCCACATACAAATTTGGCTAAGTATGGGAAAACATAATCAAACTACCTGAAAGCCCAAATTTTTACTTGAATATATTTTTTCATGATTTATTTATTGAGATAAAATTTATAAAATAATAAATAATTAATGATGTGGTCAAAACCATAAGATCAACTTCCCTTGACTCATCCACACATGGCAATTATGACATTAACAAACTGCCTACTCAAATTTTCTGCCACTAGACCTAAAATGTCTAGATGAAAAAAATGATAAACTAATTGAATTACACTCATTCAAACAATATCTCCAACCATCCTTAACCACTTATAGGACCCATTTCATATTCTTAATAATTCATACTCATACCTAATTATCTCAAACCATGTCAAAATTAAAGATCAACCAATCATACTTTAAGCATATGAGGGTAAGAACATTAAACACTTTATCATTGTCACTTAGAATATCAAGTCATTTCATCCACTCACTTTGACACATCCATGAAAATACCATGGAATCATTTATAACTCTCCAAAAATCTCCCCTTTTTTCATTGATGTTAACACACATCATATAGCTCACCTTCCTTCTCTCTCTTCAAGCACTCTCACAACATGAAATTTATCCCCCTTTGACATAATGAAAAGGTGGGCATCAGATGATATTGAGGACCTAAAAATACAACCAAAATGAGAGTACCATCTTATAAATATTATACAAACTCCCCCTTACCTTGATCCTACCTCTTCTTGCTTTGACACCTTCCTCTTGCCATATGCCAACATTCTTCTTCAACTAAGCACTAAAACCATTGAAGAAATAACAAAAAAAAACTAAAATATAATGTAACTCACCAATAAACATCTAAATTGGACTCCCCTTAAGATTTTTTTATCAATTTCATCTTTTGATCATCTTCAGATCTCCACACTCTATAAAGAACCACCATATAGGCTTACTAGCCTTCTCTCTCAAACCACCTCAAGAACCACCAAAAAAAATTCATGCCACTCACCAAATAGGAAAAATGTTCTAATTTTTTTTTATAAATCTCCTTAAGACATACATACCTTTCTCTTTTGAAAACACTAAGCAAAAACATCAAAACTTCATACTAGGCTTGTCTAATCTCCTTGTAGCCCAACCTGGAACTTGAAGAGCCCACTTTTAGTAAACACATATTCAAGACTTAAAAATTCATATCTATATCATTATCATATTCCCCCTCAATAACACCACTTTGAAACAACTATCTCAGCCTATGCAACATACTTTCTTCACAAACTAATTTGCCAAGTAGGTCTCCATCTTGACAAAAACATGAATAATTTGAAAACCACAAACCTTCAAATCTCTATGAATATTGATTTAACAACCCATTTTTCCCATTAAATTTATTAATAATACTTATAAGTCAACTCATAAGGAAAAACACTTTTCTAGTAGAGCCCAAAACCCTAGAATCTCAAAAATAAATAGATTTAACAAACCTCCTTCCATTCAACATCCACCTCTAAAACTTCTTATACACTTGGATACAACCATTACACACTTATAGACCAATATTTGAGATTACAAATCTTTTTTAACCCATACATCCTATAAAACATTATGTGACATGCATATTCTTAAGCATAAACTAGGAAACTCAAGAGCAAACAAAAATCTCCAATTTGACTTCAACATACATTCATACCATAAAACCACATGGAGCATTCTAGAGTAAGGTTAATAGTCATTTATATGCAAAAATATCATATAAACATAAATCCTCTTTTTATACTTAAAAAACCTTCAATGTAACCACTGACCATATATGGTTATGGCATCACTCTGACATCACCATAATATATCCACCTAGACATACCTACTCTAATTAAAAACACTCATCTCTAGCCTTCTAAGACCATATAAAGAACACCAAAACAACATTTGATTATCCATTAGAAGGAGTCTATTAATAATCATAGATATAGACATCCTTTGCACCATAAGGATCTAAAATAAAGTGAAGCTAGGAGTGGCCCACATATCCTCACTAACCATTGGAATCTTATTATAGCTATAAGATTTCTTGCTTTTGTTCTTACTCTTCTCATTCTAAACTATGACAAATGGTTCCTTTCTAAATAACTCTCCTCTTTTAATACTGGATTGATAATACATAGAGACAACATAGATTGATGACATTCCTTTTCATCTAAAGAATCCACATAATAGTTAGGAACCTCATCACTATGCACTGACAATTGATGTTATTTATATGATAGATTATCATCAATGGTAAGATGTTTTGTTGGATCCATACACATATCAAAAATAGCCTCAACTAGTACCTTGGTCTTCTTATTGAAATTGGTCTCTTCATTCACAACATGAGCAGATAATGAGAGTCTTTGTTACTCTTCAACTTTTGAAGTATTCTCCAACATAGAAAATAGATTACTTAGAGATATAATCTCATCATGACTCATACTTGCCACTTTTGGCTTTTATGATTTGAATTACCTTCTTCCTTACACTCTAAGAGCATCACTAAACCTACTCTAACTTGTAGACCTTTACCTATAGAATCTAGCAATGTGACATCTCTATTCATAGTTGTATCAAACCATACTCCTTGATGGAAACATAGTTTGTCTTACCTTGTTTGGATATAAACTTGCAATGTGTCTTATGTCATGACAAACCAAAAAAAAATCCTCTTTTTGAAGATGACTCACCTTGTCTAACCTTATGTGGATAATGGTTTATAAAGTGTCCCATAATAAGATAGTTAAAGCACTTAACTCTGCTCATACCTTTTGATTGATGACCCCTATCATAGTTCCATCCAAACTCATTCCTAACAGATCTCTTAAATTATATAGATTTATGCCCAAATCGGTTACATGTGAAACAATAACCATTGAAACTTTCATACCTCATGGAATTTGGCTATCTGATCTAATTTATATTCATTTTGTCAGCACCTTCATTCCTTGTCTAATGATTTATCTTCAATGTATGATTGTCCTTGTTCACCTTAGTCTTCATATTGTCTTGAGTTATATTTTTTTGTTCTTCTTCATATCTAAGACCAATTATATCACCAACATACTTTTAACCACTTATAGTATTGTTTAGATCACTTGAGCTCTTTTCAAATCTCACAAATGACTTCACCTTACAAGATGTGTTCTCTAACTTAGATTTTAATGACTCATTTTCAATTACATACCTTGAACATTTATCTTATTTAGATTTTAGGCTTGTGGATAGAATTCCCAATTGAAAATTGAGATGCTTGACCATATCTTTGTGATCGTTTGTGTCTTCATTCATTCTTGCTTCATACACATTAAATTTTTCCTTATAGTCCTTGATTTGAGACTTCATCTTCTTTTTAATCTTCAATTATTCAAGGGCATTTATCAATGCAGTCTCATAGTCCACCTCATATTCATCTTCATCATCATCTACATTACTCGAAGTAGACTAATTTTTATGTGAACAACTTATTTCTTTAGCCATGAACTGGGATTTCTTCTTTAATAGGACCATAATCATCATGATCACACTCTCAATCACTATCTTCACTCTCATATAATGAGTTGTAGTATTTATTGGTGTAGAGACCCTTCTTGTTCTTGATAAAACTTATTGTTGTCAAATTTTTTGAAACCTTTCTTAATCTTATTAGACATGTATGTCTTCTTATTTTCATCTTGGTCTTCATCATGATCTTCAACATCATACTTATGAGGGTACTTTCTAGAAAAATGTCCTATCTCTACACAATTCAATCATTTTAAGGGTAGTTTACCCTTACTTGCCTAAACCTATTTTCAATTTCCTTATAAACAATGAAATTAGTTCATCTTCATTAATATCAAAAATTTCATCCTCCTTAGGTTTCTTACCTTTGAATTTCTCGTTAGGATTCATATATATTTTGAATGCTTCTTTTTTCTTTGATGGTATATCATCATTTATTCTCATCTCATAGGTAGTAAGGGTCCCATGCAATTGATCCATCTTCAACTAAGTAATATCATGACTTTCTTCTATAATAGATATTTTTGGATCAAATTTGAGAGATAGAGACCTTAATACCTTTTCAATTATAATAACTTATTCAAGGTTATCTCCAAGACCTTTGATGATGTTCATAATCTCATCAAATCTCTACAAAAAAGATTCCATAATTTCTTCTTCCTTCATCTTGAGACTTTGAAATTGCCTTCTATGAGTCTACAAATTAGCAAGCATGACCTTTACATCTCCTTCATAAATTATCTACATTTTATCCCATATCTCTTTAGTAGATTTACAATGGATTACCTTGGTGTATTTAGTCTTTGAAAGACCATAAGTGATAGCATTCATTTCCTTAGAATTATTCTCAAGTAGCTTCTTATCTACAACAATAGATGGATAAGTAGTAAGAGCAACATAACCATCCAAAATAGATTTCCATATATCAAAACTTAAATAAATAATGTATGTCCTCATAATTATACTCCAAAAATCATAATTAGTTCCATTAAACATCGATGCTTGCTTAATAGATAGATATCCTTGATGACTACCCATATTGTTTCGATCGCCTTCAATATTCAAACCTTTATCAAAGGACCTACTATGATACCAATTTATAGAGGTAAAATCATTAAAAAGGGGGAAAATTAGTGAGCCTAGATAATTCAACTAAAATTAAAATCCTTTCAAAGTCTTAATCAGTTACCACAAGTATTCATGAAGCATACACAAAATTCATAGTGATCAATAAGATATATAATGTAAGATCAAGCACATAACACATGACATATCTGGGAAACCCTCTTCAAGGATAAACCCCACTATAACCTAAAATTAGACCATTTTCCTATAATAATAAGAACCAATTTATATCAGTTGCAACTGATCAAGGAACTACCATCTTTTATTTAGTGAGACTACAATCCCATAAGGTTCTTCAACATCTGTCTAGCTGAGCTAAAATGAAAACTAGACTCTTAAAAAGTTCCATCTTGCAAGGAGGCTACAACCCTCTATATTTTTAGCTAACACATCTATGAACATAACATATCCTAAACATTTATTACCTACCAATCTGATGGAGATACAAAGTATATCATCTCTCTTCAACTTTGCATACTCAATACATCCAAAGCCACATTTTGGAATACCCTAGTCCTTTTCACTCATCCTCAATCTACAAGAACACTATTTTAAAATTAAAAACATTACCCATATGTCATACACATAGTATTCAATCTAATCTACTTATCAACTAGGCATTCTACCTCTCCTTCGCTCCATAATTATCACATTCACACTTCTTACAAGTCTTTCACAAGTCTTAAAATCATCATCTTTGATTTCAATATTTATATATATTTCATGAATTATCATGTCCACAATAATATGTTTTGTTCATTAGGCATTTCTTAACTCGTAAGGCATCTTACATGAGTCACACTTAAGCATAACTCTCTTTCAAATAGGCCCAAGTCACCTTTTAGGTCCTATGATGACCTATTCACCTCTTTGACATTTATTTGATAAAACTAAGAAAACAAGAACACTTTACAAATACATGAACCCATTTCACATGATCAATAGGTCCCACTTAAGTGATAAAAAACTTCACATCACCCTTCTACTAGATTTAAATTCTCTTAAACAACATTTTGTGTAGATAGTCACCATGAACAAATACACAGTCAACTTCTAAACCTTTATTCATACTATATATGATTCATCAAACCTTTATGATTCAAAAATATGGTCCTCATGGATTCTAAAAAATGTTATAATAGATAATTCACTCATGATACATATAGACAACATCAATAAAAGCTTAAACATCCTTTTCGGGTCACTTCCAAAACACAATCAACTTTAGAGATAGATATCTTTTATTGTAAACACTTTTAGATATTTTAATTATCTTTATTATATATTCCATGGAGTTATCTTCATATTTTATTTTTATATTATGGTTAAATTCTGCATAGATTGAAATTTATGGCTTAAAAAACTAGACACTGCTCTTTCCTTTATTAAATTCAAATATTTGAATTCAAACGGTTACAATTAAACCTTAAAAACCATGATATCATCTAATGTCATAAATAATTTAGATCAATCATGCACCATCAATATTATTTTATGAATATTGATCTTTAACTCATAATGTGCCACTACTAAATGTTAAACCTCAAATAATCAACCTCATCTTGTGCAATCTTACAATATTGACTCAATGTACACCATCAATCTCCATGGATCAACCAAGTATTTATATTATAACACTAAATATTTTATATTTATCATAACCCCCATGATCATGACACTTGTCACCCTTGTATTCTTTCTAAGCACATTTATTGTTAAACATTGTGTACTTGTCCTCATCTTGTTGCTTTCAGATAACTTGGAATGAACATGTTTTGTTGATCCTTTTGTAAGGATCTTGATCTTTAACTTCATTAAATAACAAAAAAATTGACCTATTTGAATAGGTGTGTACCATATGTATTCACTATATGATCACCCAAAATCCATTATATCTCCATCTTGCCTTTTTTTTTAACATCGTGAAAAATAGACTAAGTATAGGAGCCATTACAATCTACCTAGAAGGCCAACTTTGGACCTCCATAACATTTTTTGAATTTGGATGCATGATATGAAATTTGGACCATATGATCTCCTTACAAAGGATAATCCAACTATGTATAAATATTATCATATAAACATCACACATGTGAGATAAAATGACATTATAATGCCTCCTTAGATTTATTTATCATAGAGCTAACTATGTTAAGAATTGTCTATAACGGCCAACTTTGCACATGCATAAATTTTGATGCACTTCATTTCATGACCTAAAAATTAGTGACAATAAAATAGGCATAAAAATAAAGAAACCCATATGATCAAATTCTATTGAAACTACCACACGTGAAAAATATGACTACATCAAAATGCCTACTTAGCTTTTCTTACAACGTGCAAATTTGGCTATGGGAAAACACAATCAAACTTTTTGAGAGCCCAAATTTTCACTTGCATGTATTTTTTCATGCTTCATCACTTGACCTAAAATTTAGTGCATAGAAACTAGGGACTAATTTGATCCCACCTAACTCATCCATATGTGGCAATTATGATGTCAACAATACTACCTACTCAATGGTATAGACAGTTGGAGAAATATCAAGTCAAATGAATTTTGGAGGCGATAGAAAACTTAGAGAGATTAATTTACATAATAATTTTTCAATTATTGGTCAACCATTCTTTATTAATCATCTCTAAAAAGTTGACTATATTTTTTGGCTCATTATTTCCTACACTCTATAGGTTTTTCTTTGGTTTTGAGAAGTCCATAAAATTTAGTTGGAGATGCTATTTCCAAATTATGTTTGATGTCTCCTAAAATTATCTCCATGATTCATTTAGTGTTTCAATATTTCTTATGATAAAATCATCTCAAGTTTGCAATTTGGTCTCATTTGAAGATAACATGCATGTTTCCACCATTTTCAAGATCTTCATGCTTTGGTAGTGATTCCACAGGATGATATGGGTTAATTATCAACTTTTAAATATTCTCTTGATTTAATCCCATTTCAATATCATTCTATAAAGTAAATTTCCTTGAGTTTGCAGTCATATGCAACAAATACAGTTAGGTAGTTATTTTAGTATTTTTTGCTTTTTTCAATGTGATATAATTAGCTACTAAAAACAAAGTAAATGTAGGGTTTTAAAAATTACCTAGAGATTGAGATAAGTTTCCACACCATTTATAAAGCTTTTGGGAACTCCTCTTTGTCTAGGGAGGAATGACTTACAAATCACACTAACTCACAAAAAATTGATTAATAGTAATATGAATGGGTTGCCTAGTAAGAAACCAGTCCCAAGAAGCGATCTACTTTCATAGGTGGATGTCATCCCACATTTAACACTCAATTTTATAAATAAACATGAAATTATAAATATATATAAGGATAGGATGAAAAATATATAACAACAAAGATGTCTAATCTATAATAGGATTAATGCGATCAAAGTAATCATCCTAAAATTTAGTAGCTATATCAACATCCTCTTGATTTATAGCCAATTGTTCATTGATTATTTATTGATTAAGTGTAAAAACCATATTAAAACTACCTAATTCAAATTCAATGTCACTTTGATCATTGAATAAAGGTTGTGGGATAATGGGGAGATCAAAAATGCTAATAATATCATACACTAATCTAGGTAGAGTCATCTACATGTGAAAGACATATTTTTAGAAAATAACATGAAATATTTAATAGATTTTTAGGACTATGAATGTTATTAAAATATAATTCAAGGATATTTTAATATTTTATCAGGGATCAATGATGATCTTATAGGATCGACATTGATTCAGATGAATCAACATTGATTCTAAGTAAAATGATAAACTATGAAAATAGGTGATAGTAACAACTTGTAAAATTAATAAAATGATGAAAAAATAAATGGAAATGTTGGAATAGAGGTGCATAGGATATTAATATTTAAATATGAATTAATTAATTTAAAATACTAACCTTGAATGGTTTGAAACATGCAAATAAAGAAGACTATAAAAGTATATTCAAAAACCTTCAAAATCCCTTGATAGTTACATGAATAGAGGTTTCACAAGGTGGAAAAGTGTTTATAATGTCTATAAATAGGTTATAGGAAAAATATAGTAGAGGATCAAAGTCAAAAAGTGTTTTTGGTGTCCCCCGAGCTGAGGAGGCTCACTATATATTTATGAATCGATGTTGTTCCAGATCGATCGGTGTTGATCTCAGAGAATCAATGTCAATTTTCTTAAAATGGGTGGAGGTGATATTTAAGTTGTTAAAAAAGGTTTATTAAGGGGTAAATATAGGTTTAACAAATGTCTGAGTTGTTAGGTTTTTTAACCATGGGATGGGTTTATAAGGAGGTTGAGAGAGTTTTTTATTTTTATTTATTTTTATGATTTTATGGTTAGGGATAGTAAAATAGGGTTAATTAATATTTGATTATAGTAATTAACTTAGTTAGCTCATGTGTTAAAGGTAAATTGGTAATTATTTAAAATAATTATGAATTAGGCCATTATGTTAGAGATGAAGGATAACATGATGATGCACCAAGTTAAAACACAAAGGTGTATAAAACTAGCATCTACAGTAGCCATGAATGTACATTTACAGGCATACTTATAGAATGATATCATGTTTAAATATAGGTTTTGAGATGTTTCTCAAGATCCCCATGGTGACAAACATACATTTTAGGAATTGGTAAGGAGTTTTATTTTATTCATGAGACTATTCACTATGCATGTTATTCTAATTCTACTCACTACATGCAAACAACTCAAAATGCACCTACAAGTATCTCATAAGGACCAATCATGTTGTAAGGGAGTATTGATAATGAATGTAATTTATTTTAAATCTTTGAAAGAGGTATAAAACTCATGAAAGGTCCAAAGATAGTGTATTTCTCACACTCATCACTCACTGCCTACAATTTTGCATTCTTTCCCTTTACATGAAAATGTCCATCTTTAGGTGGAATCACAGAGGTATAAATATATCTATATGAAGTGTTGGAGCATGAGATAGAACTATTTTTTTATTACTAGTTTGAATTAAAGTCATGATAGACATATTTAGAAAGTTATATTGTTAAGAAAAGTTAAAAATCACTTCCAAAGATGATGACTATAGGTTTAGGGATCAAATCCATAAAATATTAAAATAGATAACTTCACCATTTTATGAATATCATATTACTAGGTTATCAAGATTATTGGTGCATTTAAGTGGCTATGTCTTGTATACTTCACATAATATAAGGACTCTAAAAAGTTTTGAAGGTAGATGATTAGTGTAAATTGATTGTTAGGGACCTCAAAGTTGATATTTGATCAATGAATTTCTTCATTTTTATCTATAGGTTTTGACCTCAAAGGGAATCTACTTCCCAAGGTGGAAATGCCAAGCATATTTATATGTTTGAAGAATATTACCAAGTATGAGAAAACACATTATTGACTTGGAATAATCCTAAATAAAAATGTTACGGTTAGTGTCATTTATAGGTGTATAGTGACCTAGAAAAAGCTACCTATAACCAGCCTATAGGTGTTCTTAGAGCTCTCAAAATAAAATTATGGAATGATAAGCTATAAACATGAAATTTGATATTAAAGTTTGATTTAAGGTTTTAAAATATTCCCCAAATAAAAATGACACATATTCCAATGTGGAATCAACACTTATAGGGTCCTAATGGTTCTAATATAGTCAATTATAGTTGACTATAGGTAACAATGGGCTGAGGAGTGAGGTCTGAGTGTTAGTATAGCATGAAAATGAAACACACAAGTTCAAACCAATGCATGATTAGTATAAGGTACTATAAATATGTTTTTAAACATTTTATTCAATCTTAAACATGTAGGGATCACTGATAGGAATCATCATTTGGTCAAAAGGGAAAGAAACATAGTTAGTAAAAAGAGACCTACGATTGGTCTTGAGATAAATCCAACCTCAAAGTGTAAGATGAATAAAAAAATAAATGAAATAAGTTTTGGAAGCTTTAAGAATGGATAGAATACTTGATACCAAGGTTTTAAGCACATAATCATTCCTTAGAGGCTCACTTTTCTTGAGTAAGCATGGTCAGCTTAACAGTCAAGCCTAATTAAGTAAAAACATAACCCAAGGTGTAGACTCTGTGAACATTGTGAACATCCTCATCATTATGGAAATCATCTTTTGATACTCCATGATACACAAATAACATGTAAATAAGGAAGATATATCTCTAATCAAGAAATATATAGTCTTCATTCTAAACCCTCCTCAGTTTGCCTTTTTAGGGGTCTATTTTGGAATTTGTAAGGGTTTAGAATGTCAAATGACCTAACCAAGAGCTCAAATATTATATAGATCATATATATAACTTGGATAATTTCATAAAATGATCAATTTGTCTAGATAAATAGGGGAATAACCCTTTGTTTTATCTCAAATAGAGGGTACTTCCCTAGAGCACAAATTGGTAGGTTTTGAAGAAGGGGGGTGATAAGGTAAGATAAAGGCTGATCAAAACTTTAAATGATGTGTAAAGAGGTGAAACACACTTAGGACAACATGATAAACCTTTTAAAAAATGGAGAATCTCAACAAGGTGATATAGACCATCAAGGTTATAGTCAGACCTATTAGGTAGTATTTGGCCTAAAGCCCAAATAGGAAGTCATTTTCACTTCAAACTATATAAGAGCATTGTTATACATTTAGATATGTATATGGGGGCATAATAGATATGTATAAGAAATTGGAATGTAGGTAAGTCACATAAAATACACTTTTGGCTTAGAGACAATTCAAGCCTACAAGAAATGAGGAAACAAGCTCAGTAGGGTGACTTTAGATCATTCCCATATAATTAAATTATCTCTTATTTGTGTGGACATGATACATAACTTATTATTTTGACTATTTTATGCATTGTTTAGGTTATAATGAATTTATAAGGATGAAATTAACTTTATGAGGAAGATATATACTTATTATAACTCATTATGGTCATTTAATTCTTCAAAAAACTCCTAAGTGTGTCTACCAACAACTTCATCTCAACCAGTCAAAGCTGGCATAATGAACATGATAGTGATAAGGGTGAAAATTTCAAGAGGAATATTTTTTAAAGTGTATCTAAGAAACATAAGGATATGTATGACCTTTAAACATGTAATTCACACCCTTTTATGTATTTTAATCATAAACTAAATCCATATTGGAAGCTAATTATGTAAGGTGTGTGAAAGAGGAGATTTCTTTGACTACAAGTAGTGATGGCTCACTTTTAGAGGAATCTAGGTGATTTAAAATGTAAAAATTTCATGAAATATCATGTATACAACCCCTCCCTCTTATCCCAATAATTATATCTATCCCTAGTCAGTTTTGGTACGTTCCAATAGGGGCGAATGATGAAGGTAGTTTTTTTTGTGTAGAATGAGAACTCTTATGCCACATTTCAAGAGTTTCATGACTTGGGGTGCTACTTGTCTCTTATAAATTTGTATAATTAGTTTAAAATTATATTTTCATGCACATGAGACTCATTTTATTACCTTGATAAGTTTCCAAGTGACCTTTGGACCTCTTTCTTCTCTTCTCTCTCTCTCTCTCATGTTTTATAAGAACTAGTCATTTTGGCCTTTGTAAACTATGATACAATTGAGTATGGAAAATCCCTAATCATTTTCATACCATGGATCAATAAATACTACTTATTTTACCTCTTCTATGATTTTTAATATTGTTTTCACTTAAATTATTTATCTTGCTTAATGATGACTATTGTTTCCTTAGCATTATTGTCTCATTCTCTTGCCTATTTGTAGTTTGAAAGCTCCTTCTTGCAGGTCATGTGAAGTGTTCTATAAAGTGGTGAGGTTGAGTTAGTTAGTATATTAAATAATTCCATTATATTCATATTTTATATTCCTCCTATCCAAAACAATCATCATAACCTCATAATGAAATAATGATGTGATAAGATTCAAATTAGAGATTTGTGTGCCTAGTTAGTCTCTTGGTCTCATGTGTGACATGCAGCTGATTGTAATCATAAATTAATTTGGTATATCACCACCTTTAATATATTTCACTTTCAATTTTCTTTCCCTTTTCCTTAAAATCATTGGTTTACTAATGATCTAAAATTAGTATATCAAGGAATTTATCCCTATCTTTAGATTCACCTCATTCTTAGGCTACCCAAAGCATAGAGGTGTTTCAATTATGCCACTTGGATGAGGAGAGATGATACATATCCTCAAAGTGTTAAAATATAAGTGATAATAGTTTTTAACATTCTTGATGGGACTCAATATCCAAGAATTTTAAATATTTTTGGTGTTGTCTTTCAACACATCAGCCTTCAGAGACATCTATTCAATCATCAATGGTGACCTTGAAGTTACATCAGCTGGTCAAGTAGCCTAGGTTTTATTTTTGAATATTATGGGTAATTATTATTTGTGTTCTTACTTCCCAATGAAGTTCCATAAATTATTTTAGTGTTGAGTATTATTTTACATAAGTTGATGAGATATCTCAAGCTTATGACATTTCCTATCATCTTTCATATGATTCTTTTCATCCTTGTCAAGATCCTTACCATCTTAAATATGACTTATATTGAACTTTTCATGAGTTGTATCAGTTATATAACCAACATTATCAATATATTACTCCTCTTAGTCAACAAAGTCAGTTCTCAAATTAGTCCATTTCAACTTTCGAGTAAACTCTCTTGGGCTATGAGAGGTGCACAGTAGATCTTGACACACAAAGGGGACATGGTCAATATGTTCCTATTCATATCATTCATAATGTGAGAGAAGAATTATATTTGGTTAAAAGAGTGTGGGCACATATTGAGAGAGAAAATTGTCATAGGCTCATAATTGAGATGTCAGATGTGAGTGGCTTTGGTTTCATCCTTAGAAGATAAGATAAGAATTCATGAGGAATATCCTCATCAAATCTATCAGCCCTCATATCCACTTCTGTAATATTTATATTATTTATACTTGACCCCAAATCATGAACCCCATCAAGCATATCAAAGTCATATTTTTCCTAATCAACTAGAAGAGAGAGTTAGAAGGACAAACTTGGTTTTTAAAGTAAACCTTGATAGGTAGATTGAGTTAACCAATAAGTAGATGAATAAGTCCATCTCATTGGAAAAAGAAGTGGAATTTAATCCCTCAATACCCTCTCCCATTACATCCCCACCTAAAGAAGATACTTCTAGATATGAAATCCCAAGCTAAACATAAGGTAGAGAATCCAAGTCTAAGGATATCCCATGTTTATTAAACACTTCATCCACTCCTCAAATTGTACCACTACTTCAATAAGTGACTCCTAACCCTAACATCCCAAGATAGAATAAGGTAGTGTAATCATGGGAAAAGAAAGGGTATAAAATCCTAGATAAAGAGTGTGAAGTTGAGAAAGAGCTTGATCCTATATAAGCCCCTCCCACCCTTCCTTAAAAGACCTCTTTTTTTCCATGGCATCCCTCTTATACTCCTTATCCTAATGAAGATTCCTATAAACTTAAAGAGAACCTATCCAAGCAAATTGATTCAAGGTGTGAAGGAAGGTTTAGAGCCAAAAGAAGAACCTATGCCTAAACACACCCCATATAACCTTCCTCAAGAGAGTGCTCAAGATGAATCAGATGTCAATGAAGTTATTTTAAAATGGAAGTAAGAAAACCAAGTTATTTTATCCCAAGGTTTGCCTCCCTTTCCTCAAGAACTCCCAAAATGATCCCCTACAATTAAATCTAAATCTGATATTGAGTTCTATGTTTTACCTCCACCAACAAGTTCATCTTATCCTCACCCTAACACTATTTACATTGATAAACCTATGGTGTGGGAACCTAAAGTGGAGAATTTTTTTGATACAAATTCACAAATCTTGCTTGAATAAAATATAGCTCCTTGGTAGCCTCATTAGGCTAAGTCATCTAATTATAAAATGCCTAGCATTGGCATCACCAATAATGAGAAAGAAATTGCTAATCTTACAGTCCTTGAGGAGTAAATTCAAGTTATAATAGTTGAGATAAAACTTGAGAGACCTCAATAGGTTCTAAATGCTAAAGAAGAGGTGATTTATTGTGTTGAATATTTTGATTGTGTTGATATTTAATAATGTCTTCCTTGTGTCAAATAAGAGGAAATCATCATTGGTTCTTCTATCACTATTTAAGATATCATAGATGGAAAAGAATAAGTATCTAATCAACATTTGGATGACTTTTTTTCTATCATTAGATCAGTTTATACTCCTCTTCAAGGAGGTTATGATCTAGTCAAAAGTGGAGAAGGTAGCCTTAGCACTCAAGTGGGTATGCAAAGAAGAAGCAATTTTTCAAATTTATCCTTTCAGGAGGCATATGCATCCCATGATGATATGTTTGAAATCATAAAAATGGGTTATCATCCTCTCAACCAATTATGATAAACACAACAAATTTTTAAGGATAGAACATGCTTTTATTGGCCTTAATCTTTGAAGGAACAAGAAACTACTCCTCTTAAATCCATGCCTATCAAGAAGATACAAGTTGATCATGAGATGAAGAGTGGGTAGTAATATGAGGTATTTATATAAATTCAAGAGGAATACATTTACATTGGATACCTATTTAAGAATGATCTACTTGAGAGTAGATCAAGTGAAGTGCTAAGGAATAGGTCTGATCTACCAAGAATCCAATCCAAGGAGAAACATGCTTGTCACTATGACTCATCTCATGAAGAATAAGATTCAAGAAACTTTCCTTTTGATCCTAGAAAGGAAGTATGTTTAATTTCTAGTTGTGCATAGATGTTTTCTTTCTATTTTCCCTACATGCTTTGAACACACATGTGTGTTTTGTTAGTGTGTTTACTTTACTTTGTGCGTGTCCTTATTTTCTATGGCTGAGTTAACTATTTGTCTTATCTTGGTCAAAGCCTTGTTGTCAATTTTTAGATCTTATTATTTTTTTAAGACTTCATATGATTCCTTAAGCCCATGGATAGGATAAGGCTACTAATATTTAGAATAAAAAATATACTACCCCTATGAGTCACCATTTTGTTGACCAAATTTGACCCTATAGTTCAAATTGGGACCCTTATAGGTACAACCTTGATTGTTAAGTGTTTTTAAGGGTTTAGCATTATCTCATAGTGTGTATTATAAGTCTTTTGATATCATTTCATGTCATATTAGCCTTAGTCATAGTCATTTTAATCCTTATTTCTTTTTGAGCCATTTAAAGTTCATAAAAGGAGAATTTAATGACGTATACAACCTCCTTGGATAAACTAAAGTTGTTAAAAGGTGATGTCACATACCATGTTTCCTATTATACCTTAATCAACTATTTTTATATGAAAAGTGGTAAGTTCTTCAAAAGAAATAGTCAGTTTTCTTGGAAAAATAAAGAGTTTGGAACTTGTACAAGACATAAGGGAGTGTGACACATGGGATAAGGTTATGAGATGACTCTTCAGCATCCTAAGACTCATATAAATGCTTGACATACTCTTAAAATGCCAAATTTGAGCTAAAACCATTTTGCTTCTTCTTCACCCTTTTAGACACATAAAACCAGTCAATAAGTTTATGCTTTGTATGGATAGTTGGAGAACTTATAGGTAAAATTCCTTTAGGAGGTGATAATACACTCAGATAGCTTCATTTAAATAATAAATTTTCAAGGATTGTTCAACCATGATTTATGAATCATCTCTATTAAGTTGATTATTTATTTTGCTCATTATTTATTACACCCTATAGGTTTTTCTTTGGTTTGGAGAAGTTATTATGATATAGGTGGAGTTGATGTTTCTAGATAATGTTAGATATATCCTCAAATGCTATCCATTCTTGGTTTAGGGGTTCCAAATGTTTTTAATGAGTAAATCGTCTCAAGTTTGTAGTTTGGTCTCATTTGAAGATATCACGCATGTTTCCACCATTTTCAAGATATTCATAATTTGGTAGTGATTATAGGGGATGATATGGGTTCATTATCACATTTTCAATGTTATATTGATCTCTTCCCATTTCAATCTCATTCTCCAAAGCAACATTTCATGAGATTGCAATCATATGCAATATTTATAGTTAGGCCACCATGAATGTACATATGTAGGTATCTCTATAGAAGGATATCACATTGGAATAGAGGTTTTGATACTTTTTTTAAGATCCCCATTATGAAAAACATACATTTGAGTAATTGGTAAGGATTTTTAGTCTATTCCTAAAACTATTCACTATGCATATTGTTGTAATTTTGCTCATTGCCTGTAGATAGCTCAAAATGCACCTACATGTATCTCATAAAGGACCAATCATGTTGGAAGGGAGTATTGATAATGAAGAGAGTTTATTTTCAATCTTTGAAAGATGTCTAAGACTCATTAAATGTAAAAAAATAGTTCATTGTTCACACTCATCACTCACTACCTACAATATTGCATTCTCTGCCTATACATGAAAATGTCCACCTATAGGTGGAATCATAGACATATAAAGATATCTATATGAAGTGTTGGAGCATGAGATGAAACTATTTTTTAATTAATAGTGTGAAGTTAAGTTCATGGGATACCTATTTGTGAATCTATATTGCTTGGTAAATTTTAAAATCACTTCCAAAGATGATGATTGTAGGTTTATGGATCAAATCCCTAAAACATTAAAACAAAGCACTTTACCATTTGGTGAATATCATATGACTAGGTTATCAAGGCTCTTGGTGCATTTAAGTGGATATGTATTATAATATCCATATCAGATAATGAATCTACAATTTTTTGAAGGTATATGATTAGTAGGAATTTATTGTAGGGGGCCTCAAATTTATTATTTGATCACTAAATTTATTCATTGTTATCTATAGGTTTTGACCTCAAAGGGACTCTACTTCCCAAGGTGGCAATGCCAAGAATATTATAATGTTTGAAGAGTCTTACCAAGTGTGATAAAACATATTAATGACTTAGAAGAAGCCTGAAGTGAAATTTTATGGTCAGTGTCATCTATAGGTGTATAGTGACCTAGAAAAGGCTACCTACAATGTGTTTGTAGGTGCTCTTAGAGCTCTCAAAATGAACTTGTGGAATGATAAGCTATAGACATGAACATATAATATGAAAAGGTTTAATGAAGGTTTTTAAATGTTCCCTAAAATAAAATGACACATATTCCAATGTGGAATCAACACTTATAGGGTCCTAATTATTCCAATAGAGTCAACTATAGTTGAATGTAGGTAACAATGGGCTGAGGAGTGAGGTCTGAGTGCTAATATAACATGAAAATGAAAAAAATAGGTTTAAAAAAATGTATGATGACTCTAAGTGACTCTAAATAAGTTTTTTAAAAAATTCCTCAAGCCTAAACATGAAAGGATCACATAAAAGAATCATTTTTTGGTTAAAAGGGCAAGAAACATAGTCAGTAAAAAGAGACCTATGACTGGTCTTGAGAGCAATCCAACCTCAAGGCATAAGATGAATAAAACATAGATGAAATGAGTTTTGGTAAGATTATAAAAAAGGCCAAAACACTTGATACCAAGGTCTTAAGAACATAATCATTGATTATAGTCTCAATTTTCTTGAGTAAGCATGGTTAGCTTATTAGTTAGGCCTAATTGAGTAAAAACATAACTGAAGGTGAAAACATGGGTTATAAGATTTTATGAACATTTTTAACATCACCATCATGTTGTAAATAACCTTTTTATATTAAATGATACACAAATATCATGTGAATAAGGAAGATAGATCTCTAATTAAGCAATACATAGTCTTCATCCTAAACCCTGCTCTGTTTACATTTCCACGGGTCTGTTTTGGAATTTTCAAGAGTTAGAAGGTCAAATGACCTAAAAAAGAGATAAAATATATTAAAAATCATATTTATTACTTTTATAATATCCTAAAATTACCAATTTATTAATACAAATAGGGGAAGTACCCTCTAGTTTATCTCACACTGAGGGTACTCACCTAGAGCACAAATTGACAAGTTTTGAAGAAGGGAGGTGATAAGGTGAGATAAAGGATGATCAGACCTTAAAATGAGGTTTCTTGAGTTTATAAAAACCTATTAAAACATGATAAACCTTACAAAAAATGGGGAAGCTCAACAAGGTGATCTAAACCATTAAGGTTATAGTTAGACTTATTAGGCAAGATTTGACCTAAAGCCGAAATGGGAAGTCATTTTCACTTCAAACTATAGAAGATAATTATTATCCATTTAGATATGTATATTGGGGAATAATATATATTTATAATCTATTTTAATGCAAGAAAGTCATAGAAAAATCCACTTTTGGCTTAGAGACAGTTCAAGCATATAAGAAATGAGGAAATAATTTCGATAGGGTAACTTTAGATGCTCACATATTATTTAAGGTTATGCATGGAGATCCAAGGAGTTTTTATAGGTTATCAATTATCCTTAAATTTTATATTATGTAATTTTTTTGAAGTTATAACATCCCATATTTATGAACAAATCTTAATGGCTTAAAAGACCTAAAACCCTTGAAAACCCTTTAAAAAGACCTAATTGGTAAAATGAAGGTGGGGATATATATATTAATGGAAAAAAATGGCATGGAAATTAGTTTAATGATGTATGGGACTCTCCAAATATCATTCCCATCCAATTTAATTATTTCTTGTCTATATAGATAGGGTACTAAATTACACCTCTAACTATTTTATGTATTGTGCAGGTTATATGGAATTTCAAAGGACGAAATAAACTATGGTACAAATATAGATACTTATTATTACTAAATATTGTCATTTAATTATTAATAAATACTCTTAATTGTGCAGAATAATAGCTTCATGTCAAATATTTAAAGTTGGCATAGTGAACATGATAGTGAGAAGGGTGAAAACTTCAAGTGGAAGCCTTTTTAAAGTGCATCCAAGTAACATAAGAACATGAATGACCCTAAAACATGATATTCACATATTTTTATATATTTTCATGAAAAACTAAATCCATTTTGGAATCCAAGTGTACAAGGTGTGTGAAAGAGGAGTTTTCTTTGACTATAGGCAGTGATGGCTCAATTTTAGGAGAATCTAAGTGATTAGGAATGCCTCAAATGCATGGAAGAACATGTTTGAAATCCCTCCATTTAAAAACAATCATGATATATATCCCTATCTAATTTTGGGACGTTCCAACAGAGGTGAATGATGAAGGTAGTTTTCTTGTGTAGAATGAGAACTCCTATGCCATAATTCAAGAGTTTCATGACTTGGGGTTCCACTTGTCTCTTATAACTTTGCATAATCAATTTCAAATTATCTTATCATGTATATTAAACTCATTTTATAATCTTGACAAGTGTTCAAGTTTCCTTAGTACTTCTATCCTCTCTTCTCTCTCTCAAGTTCTATAAGAACTAGCCATTTTGGCCTTTGTAAAATATGCTCCACTTGAGTATGGAAAAGCCTTATTAATTTAAAAACCATATATAAATTAAGACTACTAATTTTTCCTCTTCTATGATAATTCATATTGTGTTCACTTGAATGATTAATATTTCTTTGTGATGACTCTTGTTTCCTTAGCAATATTTTCTCATTCTCTCACCTATTTGTAGTTTGAAAGCATCTTCTTGTAGGTCATGTGAAGTGTTTTATGAAGTGTATAGGTTGAGTGAGTTAGTCTATTCAATAGTGTCATTATAGGCCTCTTGTCTAGTCTTCCTAGCCTAATAATGAAATATTGATGTGAGAAGATTCATATTAGAGAAGTATATGCCTAGTTAGTCTCTTGGTCTGGTGTGTGACATGCAGCTAGTTGGTATTCATCAATTAATTTGGTCTATCACCACCTATAAGATAGTTTACTTTTACTCTTGTCTCTTTTTTCCTTACAAGAATATGTGTATTAGTGATCTAAAAGTGGTACATCAAGGGATTTATCCCTATCTAGAGATTCACCTCATTCTTAAGCTACCCACATCCTAGAGGTGTTTCAATTGTGCCACTTGGATTAGGAGAGAGAAGACATCCTCAAAAAAGTGAAAATCCAAGTGATAAAACTTCTTCTTTACTCATGTTCTCATCCTCTTCACTCTTCTTATTCTCTTATTCTTCCTCTTTCTTATTCTTCTCTTTTGCTAGGGTTGAAGCCTTGGCTTGCTCTTATGTAGCTTGGGACTGTGCCTATTATTGCCATAGAGATTCATCAACTTCATACTTATTTTTCTTCATAGATTCTTCTACTTATTATTGTACATGCTTTGTGTCTTTGATGTCCTACTGGGCTTGGGCCACTACATCTTATTTTCTCTTCTCTTCTTCCTCTACCTTTACTTTGGTAGCCAATTCTTCTTTTCCTTCCTCTCTTGTTCCTCTTTCACTTTTTGGGTTACATCAGCTACCTCATGTGACTTCTTGACCATATCCATGGCCTTTTATGTATCACCCTCTATATCCTTGGCTATTTGTGTGGCCTCAAAATCTTCAACTTGTTATGTGGCTTGATGTTACTGTTGACGCAGTGGATTTGCACTCGGGGCAGGAGGCCAAGCTCCTGCCTTTCCCACGCAATAATGGAAACTCCCCTCTCACCTGTGGGACCAATGAAGCTAGAGGGGAGAGTCTCTAGATGAGGGATATCTCCCTTTAATGTATCTTTTAGGTCCTAGTTTCTCCTATTGCTAATAAAGAAAATGAAAAAAAGGAGGGGGATGAAAAGAGAGAGAGAGATGCTGAAAGTAGAACCTAAGCCTAAAAATGAAAAGGTGATACACTAGAAAAGTGTGATCTACTCAGGCCTAAACATACACTTTTCACCAGGAAGAAGTGCCCATACACTTCATCTAATGTGGGAGAACTCTTCTATGTCAGTGAGTCAGGGGTCTCATGGAGATATAGGGAAGAAGGAACTATCAAAGGTGTTCTGAGACACACTTTGATAGTTCCTTCCTCCCTATATCTCTACTGAACCCCTAACTCACTAACACAAAAGAGTTTTCCCACATCAGATGAAGTGTATGGGTGCTTCTTCTTGGTGAAAAGTGTATGTTTGGGCCTGAGTGGATCACACTTTTTTGGTGTATCACCTTTTCATTTTTAGGCTTAGGTTTTACTTTTAGCATCTCTCTCTCTCTTTTCATCCCCCCCCCTTTTTTCATTTTCTTTGTTAGCAGTAGGAGAATCTAGGACCTAAAAGATACATTAGAGGGAGCTAGCCCTCACGTAAAGACTCTCCCCTTTAACTTCACCAGTCCCATAGGTGAGAGGGGAGTTTCCATTATTGGGTGTAGAAAGGCAGGAGCTCAACCTCCTGCCTCGAGTGTAAATCCACTGCGTCAACAGTTTTGGCACGCTCGATGGGACCAACTAGGACAAGTTTTGTCCAAAGAGTTAAAGATTTTTTGGTGTGTTCTTCAACTGACCAGGCTTTAGAGGCTTTTACATCAACACTAATGGTGACTCTAAGTTAAATCAACTAGTTAAGCAGTTCTAGTACCATACCATCAAGGATTTTTTTGGGTATGTATAATCCCATCATTTAGAGCCATGGACCCTATTTTCCTTGGCCAGCATGGCTATGATCATCACCAACCTTATGTTGATCCTTATCAGGTCCAATATGACTGATCCTAGCCCTATCATAAGCTATATTAGCCTTATGCCCAGCCTTCTCAATATGTCACTTCTCCCACTCAACCCATTCTCTTTGCCAATCAATCCATTTCCATCTTCAAACGAGCACTACTAGGATACAAAAAAAATGTAATAGATCTTGACACCAGAAGGGGATGTGGCCAAGAAATTCCTGATCATGTCATTCATTAAGTGAATAATACACTAGATTAGGTTAAGAATGAATGGGCTCATATTGAAAGATCCAATTGGCATAGGCTTACAAGTGAGATGCTGGATGTGAGTGGTTTGATTGCATCTTTGGAAGAGAAGTTGAGTATTCATGAGAGGCAGCCTTACCAAGTCTATCAACCTACATACCCACTACCCCAAGTATCATATCAGTCATATACAGCCCCTACTTATGAGCCAAGTCAAACCTGTCAAAGTCCTTTCCCCAATCATGTTGAGGAGAGTTCCAAAACAACAAATCTTGTGTTTAAGGCTAATCTTGATAGACAGATCAAATTGGCAAAATTTTAGATGCATTAGTCCATTTTGGTAGTGAGGAAGTGGAATCTAAATCTTCACTACCCTCTCACATTTTGGCCCCATCACCCCCAAAGGAGATGACCAGTTTGAATAGCTTGAACTGGAATAAAGTGGTTGAGTCATGGAATAACAAGGAGGAGAAAGACATTGTCCAAGAGTGTGACTAACAAAATGATGTTAGTCCTTTTCAAGTCCCTCCCACCCTTCCTCGAGAAGCTTTTTGAATTTCATGGCAATATTCATACACTCCCCATCTCTATGATGATTCCCATGAGCTCCAAGAGGTACAAAATGAGGATGATCTGGCCAAGCGGATTGAGGAATTAGAGAAGAAGATGAGACTACTTGGAGAAAGAGAGATGGAGTTTTTAGACTTTGTAGAGGAGCCGATGCCAAAAGACACCCCTTCCACTAATCCTCAAGCTAATTTCAATATTGATGAAGTGTTGGTAAAGTGGAGGGATGAAAATCAAGAAATCTTGGACCAAGATCTACCCCCTCATATTCTAGAGAAAGCTCCCTCTTGTGTGCCAAATCCTTTCTATCAGATGGCACTTGCTCATTCTGACTCATCTAATGCATCAATCAATCCTATCCTCAATCTCATGTGCCTAGCTTTTTAGTGCTCCTCTTTTCAGATAGCTCTTCCTGTACATGAGCAGACCCTCCCAAATCTTCCCCAACCTCCTCAAGTCTTTCAACATGATCTCTAAATTCTAAGCTGGAAGAAGGAACATCATGAACCAACTCAGGACCTTGAAGATGATAAAGTTACTACCTATTTATAGGAGCAAGATTCTAATCCCAAGATCATGAGTTGGAAACAAATAGTGGAATCTTGGGGTAGTATGGAAGAGGGGTAGGAAGGTTTTAGTCTAACTCTTGAAGAAGAAGAGGTTGCTCCTACTCCCAATAATGACTATGACCTATAGGAAAGGCTCTTCCAGGAAGATATGGATAGGCAAATTACAGAGTTGGAGTCGAGAGCAGGTTTCCTCAATGAATGTGTGATGGACGTTTCAGACCAAATAGCAGATTCCATGTCTAAATAAAATCCATCCACACACCTCCAAGAAAGCTATCAGGCCTTGCTTAATATAGATTATGCTTAGTTTATGACTGACCAGGGAGAATTCATGAGTATGAATGAGGAGGAGATCACCTTAGGTGACATGGAGGAGCATGGACAATTTCTTGTTCATGTTTTGGATGATTCATTTGAAGTCATTGGGGCAGGTTGCACTATTCTTCATGGAGGCTATGAGATGGATAAGAG
The DNA here is from genome assembly GCA_037957365.1 of Torreya grandis. Classification (NCBI taxonomy): domain Eukaryota; kingdom Viridiplantae; phylum Streptophyta; class Pinopsida; order Cupressales; family Taxaceae; genus Torreya; species Torreya grandis. Next base: position 1,528,159 of record JARHVA010001869.1, read on the forward strand.
TGGAAAAGGCAGCATTGGGACTCAAATAAGTATGCAAAGGGGCTATAGGCTTTCAAATTTACCCCTTCAAGAGGTTGATGAATCTATAGATACCTCCTTTTAAATTATCAAGGAAGATGGTCATACCATGGAACTTGAGCAGGAGGTAGAAGAGAACAAGCCAGTCAATGATACATATCAAGGGGCTTATGGTGATGAGCCAGCAATGATTGATTTTTTGATGAGATACTCCTGTCAAGATCTGGAGCACACAAACACACAGCTCTAATACTAGCTGTCAGGAATCTAGAACACATAAAATCTCTGATACCACTTGTCAAGATCCTGCTCCTTAATAGCACACTTGATTACCTTTGTATAAGCAACTAAACACGAAATTAAACTAGAAGTAATATGTAACTAGAATTCAGAAACATAGCACAGAATATGAGAGACAATACAATCTTGTATTAACCCTCTTCCAAAAGGAAATACAATGAATAAATCACACTCTTCCCACACCTCTTGGGTGTACAATAATTCTCCCTCAAGAGTTCTCTCTCTCTCTCAATTAAAAACACAATCAACTCAATAACTGAGTTGTTGTTTCCACCAGTAAGTGACAATTAACTCAACCATTGTTGCCTACTTCCAGTCCACCAAGTACTCAAAGTAATCCAAGTAGATCTCCTTGATCTTACTCCTTGTTGTGTTGCAGATCTCCTTGATCTTGCTACCCCACAGCTCTCCTTTAACCTTGCACACACACACCTATAGATCAACTGACCATACTTACCATGTAGATCTCCCTGATCTTGCTACCTACAGATCAACTGATCTTACACTTGGATTAACCCTTGTCCTTGTCCTTGACAAGTCCTTTTGATCCTTCACTTTACAATATAGCCCCATGGGTCTCTTAAATAGAACCCCAAGCAAATAATAATTAGACTTCCCAATTACAATAATTAGAAACATAGACTCAAGACTAAAATTAGTCTTTACATGCAAATTGACTATCTGTCTAAAATTAGACCAGTTCTGGAATGCACAGATGACTGTCATCGAGTCGTTGTCTGTCTAGAGATGACCGATGATCAGCCAATTCCTGACTGATGTCGAGTAGCTTCTAGATCTACTCCTGATCTGACGTCAGATTGGCCTGACTGACATCAGTTATTATTTCACTCAGCAACCTCCTCCATTTGCATACCTATGAAGCTTTTAACTCCACAACCTAACAATCTCCCACTTAGAGATAAATAGTTGCACCTATACCTGTACATGTACATCATCTAGTTTTTTTTCTTGGCTTGTATCCCTCTTCAATTTTAATCTTGAATACCAACAAAATTTGATTGAAGATTCAACTTATCCTTTGTTCCTTGCTTTGTTAAAATTTTCGTAGGGTTCTTATCCTTGCTAGCCTTTGTGACTACAACAACCTTCTGCATCTCTGAAATCTAACTAACCACCGTACCACCAACATTAAACACATATCCTACAGTGCTTCTCCTATCATCCAAGTAATCTGCCATATCCAAATCTACATACCCATGTAGAGAAGTGCTTGACCTTGCATAGCATAAATACCTACTGCTGGTCCCTCTCAGATACCTAAGAATCCACTGAACTACTTTCCAGTGCTTCTTCCCTGAATTGGCCATAAACTTGCTGATAACTCCCACTGCTTGGGCAATATTAGGTCTAGTACTCATGTACTCAACCTCATCATGTGATTTAGGACACTATTCTATGAACTATCCAACCATAGGTGTGTTAACCGGTTCTGCATCCTACATATTGAACGTCTCCACTACCTTATTCACATAGTCCTCTAGAGACAAAATCAACCTATGACTTTTACTATCTCTATAAATACTCATGCCAAGGATTTTATTTGCTCCTCCTAAATCCTTCCTGGCACACCTCTGAGCTAATTTTACCTTTAGCTCAACAAATCCCTGCATGTGTGACCTTGCAATAAGCATATACACTACATACAATAATAGGATAATGTCATGACCATTATCCAACCTGGTAAAATAAACACAATGGTCACATTGACATTAACTAAAGCCATGCTTTGTCATACACCTATCAAACCTTAAACACCATTGTCCTGGAGCCTGCTTAAGACCATATAACATGGCCTTCTGTCTCACCTATCCATTCTCTCCTTTCTTTAACCTATGAATCCATTCATCTTTCAGTGCTTTCCTCCTGGCTGGAAACTCTACCAAATCCCACATTTGGTTCTCTTCTAAGGAATCAATTTCCTCATTCATGCCATGCTCCCATTGTTTCCTGGATTCTACCTACATTACCTCTTCAAAACTTCCTAGTTCTTGACCATCAGTGAGCAACAAGTAGTATAAAGAAGGGGAATAATGAATTTGAGGCTTACTTACCCTTTCATTCCTCAACATGGGCATTTGAGACTCCTTGACAACTTGCTGTCTACCCAAAATTTGTTCTAACAGTGACCGATCTCGGTCACCTCTAGTTGAACTCAGTCTGCACCTGACCAATGTCAATTCCACCTAATCGCCAACATCAATTCCCTGACCAACATCGGTGTCCACCTACCTAACATCACCAAATTTGGTTTACACATGATCGACATCAGTTCTTGCCTAATTGACACTGGTTCTCACCTAACCGACGTTGATAACTGTGTTTTCCTGTGAGTGATGATTTTTACCCACAAGCTCATTTTGGATCATAACTTTGTCCAAATCAACACTGCCTTGCTCAAAATTATTTAGCCTCTTGAGCTAATCTCTATCCATCATCTTCTCCTTGAAAACCAAGGCTTTCTAGTTCTTAACTTTGTCAAAAACATCAGATTTCCTCTTCCTGCAATAAACCCAATCCTTTCTTGTAGCATAACACTGCTCACAAAAATCTCAGTCTATCAAATCTGAAAGCTTACCATTTGACTTAAGAACATGCATTCCCTTCTCACTCATGTGACCAAACCTATAGAGCCACATCTTTGCATCTACATCTAAAGTAGATAAAATAGAAGGAGAATTAGTAATACAAGTAGATAGATAAAGAGTACCTACTTTCTTACCACATGCTAATACAAGTGCACCCTTGGAAACTTTCCAAGATTCCACTATGAGAGTTACTGTCCAACCCTCAACTCCCAACTTTCCTATAGAAATCAAATTCCACTTTAGGACTGGGACATGCATGACATCCTTCAACACCCATGTGTTGCTCATTTGCAATTTCAACTGCACTTCCCCTTTGCCAACAATTTGACAAGGCTCACCAACCCCTAAATAAATCTTTCCAAAGTCTCCATGGACATACTCATGGAAAAATGCTCTATTTGGGGTTGCATGGAAAGAGGCATCAGAATCTAAAACCCAAGATTCTACTTTATCCAAGGAACATATAAGAGCATCCCATGTAACAATACCTGCATCATTTGCTTCTTTATTTCCTTCATGCTAATCTTCTACCAACCAACAATCTTTCTTTACATGCCCTTTCTTTCCACAGTTCCATAATTGATAATTCTTGCCAGTGAATTTCTCCATTCTTAGTGTACTTTCTTCTACCATTACTTTACTCCCACTCAAATAGAAACCCCTGTGAGTGACCTATAATCAAAAAACACTAACCTGCTCTGAACTAGGCTTTGATGAACCTTCAACCAGGCTCTAATACCACTTTTCAAGATCTGGAGCACACAAACACACAGCTCTGATACTAGTTGTCAGGAATCTAGAACACACAAAATCTCTGATACTACTTGTCAAGATCCTACTCCTTAAGAGCACACTTGATTACCTTTGTATAAGCAACTAAACACGAAACTAAACTAGAAGTAATATGTAACTAGAATTTAGAAACAAGCACATAATATGAGAGACAATACAATCTTGTATTAACACTCTTCTAGAAGGAAATACAATGAAGAAATCACACTCTTCCCACACCTCTTGGGCGTACAGTAATTCTCCCTCAAGAGTTCTCTCTCTCAATTACAAACATAATCAACTCAATAACCGAGTTGTTGTTTCCACTAGTAAGTGACAATTAACTCAATCGTTGTTGCCTAATTCTAGTCCACCAAGTACTCAAAGTACTCCAAGTACACCTCCCTGATCTTGCTCCTTGTGTTGCAAATCTCCTTTGACCTTGCACACACACACCTATAGATCAACTGACCATACTTACCATGTAGATCTCCCTGATCTTGCTACCTACTGATCAACTGATCTTACACTTGGAAGAACCCTTGTCTTTGTCCTTGACAAGTCCTTTTGATCCTTCACTTTAAAATATAGCCCCATGGGTCTCTTAAATAGAACCCCAAGCAAACAATAATTAGACTTCCTAATTACAATAATTAGAAATAGAGACTCAAGACTAAAATTAGTCTTTACATGTAAGCTGACTGTCTGTCTAAAATTAGACCAGTTTTAGTATGCACAGACGACTGACATTGGTCCCTATCTGTTTGGAGATGACCGATGTCAACCAATTCTTAACCGATGTTGGTAGCTTCCGATCTACTCCTAACCGATGTCAGTTGGCCTGAATGACGTCAATTACTATGACACTCAGCAACCTCCTCCATTTTCATACCTGTGAAGCTTTTAGCTCCACAACCTAACAACACCAGCCTAAAGAACCAATAGGAGGCAAGCTTCCAAGAACAAATAGAGTATGTATACATTGGAATCATGTTTGAATTTGATCCACTCATATACAAGCCAATCCAGGTGATAGGCAAGAGGAATAGGTCACCAAATCACCTTTTCTTTTAGCTACTTGCTTGGCACCATAAGTCTTCTTGCTAGGAAGGTGACTTAAGAAATTTTCCCTTTGATCCAAGAGGGAGGCAAATATTCTTGGTTAGTTGTACATAGTAGTTTGTTTTCAATTTACTTTCCTACTTTCCCTAAGTGCAGTTTGCACAAGTAGTGTTTTTAGCCTTGTGTGTGTTTTCCTTTGTGTGTGGGGTAAAAAGCTTCATGTTTGATTCTTCGATCTTTTGGGGCTGTTGTTGATCTTTGTTCAAGCTGCATCTGACTCCGTGCCCAATGGACTACAAGGCAATTGGTCTTTAAGCATAGCAGGCATGCTTCCCCTGGGAGTCACCAATTTAATGACCATTTTTTACCCAACAGGCCAAAAATTAGTCCCCTCTTCTCCTTGTTATTCTAGGCCATTTCATTTTTTGATTTTGCACAAGTCCAAGAATTTCTACAGACTCTACAGGTCTAAATCTATGGACTATGCAAGTGGAAAATCTATGGACTCTGTAGAGTTTGGTTTTCTATAGACTCTATAAGAGAAGCTTTTCTATAGACTCTATAGGTTAGTCTTTTGGTGCATGAATAATTAGATCAATCAGTCTTGGTTCAACACCTTAGTTCAATCGTCTGGTTCAATCATTGGTTTAATCATCTGTTCAATCAGCTAGTTTAATGCTTAGTTCATCAACAAGGTTCAACAAAAGTTTAGTGCAAGGTTCATCGAGCAAGTTCAAGCATTATTTGGTTCAACATTTGGTTCAACCACTTAGCTTGGTGCGTAGTGTTGAACCATTAAACTGGTTCAATGGACTGGTTTAATGCGTTGGTTTAACACATCAGTTCAATCATTTGGCTTAACATTTGGTTCAACCACTTGGCTTGGTGCGCAGTGTTAAGCCGTTAAACCAGTTCAAAGAATGGTTCAATGGGTTGGTTCAATGAGGTGTCCTAAATTTGAAGGGTAGGCACCCTTGTGGAGGGTAGTCTGAAGGTCTAGAAGCCCTTACAGAGGGCAGCCAAAGGTCTAGAAGCCCTTATGGAGGGCAGAGAGAGTTTTAAAGGAAATAGAAGGGATTTAAAAGCATGCAAAAGACTTAAGGCTCTGAATTCCTTCAAGACTTTTTGTCTAAAGGAATTCCTTCAAACAAAAAGCTTGAAGGAATTTGGGGAAAGGCTGTTGAGTTCAAACCAAAAGCCTAAAGTAGACCATCCATAGACAAAAGTCTGTAGTAAAATGTCTACGGACAAAAAGTTTGTGGAAAACCTGAGAAATAATCTAGAAGAACATAGCAACCCACTGAAGGACCTGAAGGGCAGGTGCCCTTGTGAGGGACTCTCAGCCAAAATGAAGGGGAACTTTCGAAAGGCTGAAGGGTCACCTTTCATTTGGGAAGGTGCTAAGAAGAGAAACTATAGAAAAGGGCAAAGTAGGAAGCTAAAGGAAAGTCCAAGGGTGACGGGCTTGAAGACGTCAAATTTAAAGCTATGAAATAGCTATTTGTTTTGAACTGCCTGAGTGCCAACCATGGAAAGAGCCTAAGGAATGTATTGACCTACTAGAAGATTGCACCACTGAGGGCTAAAAAAATTAGAAGGACACAAAGCAGGAAGAAGACAAGGTGTAGAAAGAGACAAAGTAGGAGGCAAGTTATTGCTAGATGAGCGACATGACCTATTTTCTCCAGTTGGCATTTATGAGGGGACAAATCATAGTTTATTTATAGAAAAGGGGTGCAACCATGTTTTCTCACTAAGATGGAATGCCAAAGTCAAATTAAGAGCTGACAATCAGATGGCTTCCTCTTCCCAAGGTTCAAAATGCACATGGCCAGCTTGAAAAATGAGTGCCAAAATCTTTCCCATGAAGCAATAATTTCTCTTCCTCTTTCTATATATTGTAAAATTTCTCATTTTAGAAGGATTTAGTCTTAGCCTTAAGGCAAAACTCTGCCCAAAATCTCTTAGGCTTGTAAGGCAGAGCTCTACCATAGATTTTACCTTCAATCAAGACTTAGCATTTTTACCTCCATCTGGACTTGCACTCACACATATGTCTATGTTTTCCTTTGTGTTAAGCCATTGTCTTTGATGCTTTCCATAGAATGACTCTATCATGTCTAGTGCATTATGAGTTTTCTCTTTTGCAAGTTTGCCAGAAGTGTCCCTAGAGGAATGTAGGTGCCTGTGAATAGGCTGTCAAAGTGTGTCTCAAGACACCTTTGATAGTTCCTTCCTCCCTGTATCTCCATGAACCCTTGACTCATTAACACATAAGAGTTTTCCCACATCAAATGAAGTATTTGGGTACTTCTTCCCAGTGAAAAGTGTATGTTTGGGCCTCAGTGGATCACACTTTTCTGGTGTACCACCTTTACATTTTTAGGCTTAGGTTCTACTTTTAGCATCTCTCTTTCTTTTCATCCCCCCCTTTTTTCATTTTCTTTGTTAGCAGTAGGATAAACTAAGAACCTAAAAGATACATCAAAGGGAGCTATCCCTCATCTAGAGACTCTCCCCTCCAGCTTCACCGGTCCCATAGGTGAGAGGGGAGTTTCCATTGTTGCGTGTGGAAAGGCAAGAGCTCGGCCTTCTGCCCCAAGTGCAAATCCACTGCGTCAATAGTTACTACACTTTTTCTTTCTTCCTTTTCTTTTCCTTCTTCCTCACTCACTATTCTACTATGTGAGTTACTTTTTCCCTTATGGCCTATTACTCTTATTCTATTGATTGATCCATTGTGAGCTATTAAACCTCTTGATATTAGGGTGATGGTAGTGAATAACTTGGGTTTAATTTTGAATAATAAACCTCTGCCTTCCTCTTCTTGAGTGTGACCAATCTACATTTAGGTGTTAGTGTAGTAGATGGAGGGACAAATTGTTCTTCCTACATAATGGCTCACATCCAAAGGTGTGTTCTTCTAGTGTAGGGGAGACCCTTGCCTCCTACCTTTCTTATGGTCTATACACAAGTATTTTACGAGGAATTTTTAGAAGAGGTGTAAATATGTCCTCAACTATGAATATAGGAGTAGGTTGAGGCTGAGAGAAGTCAATACTACATTGAAGATACTTTGTTTCTTCACAGATGATGTCAATAACTATGGATGGTGAGAAAGCTCGAAATTCCACCCATAAATCTAGGGAAACTTGCTTCTACACTTAAACTATGTGCATAACCTTCCAAAATAAGAATTCATTTTCTACCTCCTTATCATAAAAGTCTCTATCCATATATGAAATCATGACCTAGTAGACTTCCTACTCATCTATGCCCATATCTAAAAGGTCACATGAGCCAAAAATGTGTGGTAACTTTAGGTTTTCAAGCCAAGTTACTAGTTTTAAGGGAGGGGACACTGAATGCTATTATACTTTACACTTTCCCTTCTACTACTATGATCTAGTTGCTTTTTTTTGTTGTTGTGTTATAGGAATAGGTACACTAGGTGGTATAGCTTGTAGTGGGGTCATATGATTAACTACAAATGCTTTATGTTAGGTAACTTTGGCCTATGCCATGTCTATTATTACAAATAATGGGAGAAGTTAAAATGGAAACCATGGAAACTCTTGGATGTTGATGAACACTCCTTTGGGCAACATGGTAATAGATGTATGTTAACCTAGGTATTACATGACATCAAGTGGCATTCAAGGATTTGTTATAATCAACTCCAGACATTCCTCCAACCAAGATTTGAACTTACTCTTATATTCTAGGGTTTCATGGTCCTACATCCAAATGAGATTTTAAAATTATTACATTGACCATTAATCTATGGTTGTGATCACTTCTCCATCTAGGGACTTCTATTACATGAATAAGAGTAAGAATATAAGAAACTAATTATAACATTTGACTTAGAGAGGTGAGAAACTTATCAATGGTTGTAACTCTTAGTTGATGTAATTTAGCCAATTAAATTGTTTATTTCTATAGATCACCTGATGGGTGATGTCTACAACTCCTTTCGATATTTTCTTGGTATACTTTGTCATCTACTAAAACATTATGATAATGCATTCCACTACGATGCACACAGGCTCATCAATATGAATCCTTATGTTTGTTTACACATACAAATCCCAAAAATTTTATATAATGGGGGTATTTTTGTATTATATGGATCCAAGGAATCTCCAAGCATAGGTATTCCCAAATATCATGCCATGGATTATGTATCAATTATAATAGTCACATCTGGGCCCAAATAGATGTTACCATAATTATACCATGATAAAAATACTTGGATGATCTCCAATAGGTCTCCAAATTTAGGCAATCATATCAAGATCTCAATATCTATATTTTGTAAATGGTGGAGATCTACAAGAGTGATTGGTTACATAACATCAACAAAATCTAATTGAAATAAATTTTGTATGCTTGGTGGAGGTAATTGAATGGTTATTGGTCATTAAACTTGGTTTGCCTGAGTACCATGTCAACACCCATGGTGATCTAGGTGACAATTTGGGTGGTATAACAAGTGTCGAGATGTGGCGGTACAATGGATTGTGACTACTAAAGTGGTTGCTGTAAGGCCCCAGAGTAGGTGGCTGGTAGACCAGGCAGGGCTACACATAGCTTTGTATTGTTTTAAATCTTGAATGCCAAATTGTCAGGTGATAGTTAATTCCTCAAATTTTGTGTTGTTTTCATTCTTGGAAGTCACATTATTGGTGACTGTTATTTCCTCGAGCCATTATGTCCTTGAGCACTATATTATTTTAATTTAGGGATGTCAATTTGTCGGTGAAAGATATTTCTCTCAAGCCACTCAGTCTTAAATCATCACCCATTAATTCCTTGAGCCACTCAATTCCCTGATGTTTTCAAAATATGTATAAAGGCATTATAACCCAAAAAGGGAAGGCAAACATCTCTTCTCAGAGATAAGCATATGTTTTGTATCTATAATTTTTAAGTAATAAAACATCTCTTCTCAGAGAATTCATTGTTATTGTGTTATTTATATGCTATTTAAATATTCATCAACTAGAACTTCTGAGTTCTTGATTAGTGGTATCAAAGCGGTTTGTCTTGAGAGTGTATGATCTTGAGGACGAGGTCAAGATACAAGAAACTTGGGTGGGAAGTGATAGAGCTTCCAAACATTCCACCTGTGCACCCCAAATGACTTTAAATGGTATATGACACTAAGACATCTGATCCTTTTAAGGAAATGGTGAATGAATCCCTCCAGTGGTAACAAGCGTAGATGCTCTAATAATTTTCTCAAATTCTTCAAACACTTTTGATGGGAAATTTTGGCTCCATAGCTACACATCCTAGCTCCTCATCAAGGGAACTTCCTTTCAGTACCCCAACACCCTTCAAGGTTTAGGTAAATTTTGATATTTCCACATTTGAATGAAAAATCAACGCTGATGCAGTGGAAAATTGGTTAGATCAACTATATTCCTACTTCTTTGTAAATAAGTTCACTGATGGAGAAAAGATCACTTTTGCTCTTTTGAAATCATCATTACCCATGAAAAACTAGTGAGAAGTGTAAAAAAAGAGGTTCAACATGGATATCATTGGCTTTGGGGTGGAACCTACCTGGGATGATTTTATGGAAGTAGTAAAAGAAGAATACTATCCCATCAGAACGTATGATGATCTGTACATACAGTATTAGCAGCTTTGCCAAGGTAAGGAACAATTTGTCCAAGATTACACTGACATTTTTCATTCTCTATCTGTGAGACTGGGCATCTAATAAAGTGAGAAACACAAGGTTCTCAAATATCATGGTGGATTACAATGGTACATATGGGGAGAAATGAAACTCTTCAATTTGGAAACCATCGGTGAGGTATACAAGTTCACAATAAAGATTGAGCAGAAGCATGGAAGAATGGATATAAAGAATCAGTCTTCAAAATGAAAAAGTGAGAAAGAAGGTCAAACACAAGGCAAAAATTGGAAGCAAAAGGAAAGAAAGACTGGGAAGTGGTGTGGTTATCACAAATCTGGAACTCACTCCAAAGAAGAATGTCGAGCTCTCAAATCACTACTTTTTGAGTCACCATCCTCAACATTTACTGCTCTACCTCATACAAACCCTATAGTCAAAGAGGTTGAAGAAGAACTTATAGATGTTGATCTTGATGCCATTTTAGCTTCATCACAAACACACGACGAGATGCTAGATGACAAGGAAAGGTTGTTTCACTCTAAGTTATGGGTGAAAGGTAGCCTCTGCATTTCATTCTTGATAGTGGAAGTCAAAAGAATTTAATCTCTACTAATGTTATGAAAATCCTAAATCTATCTATGAAGCCTCACCCAAAACCATATAGTATTGGATGGTTGAGTCCAAGGAGAAACCTCTATGTCACCCACCAATGTCTTCTCTCATATGCAATACAACCTTTCCAAGATGAGATCTTATGTGATGTGGTCAATCTAAATGTTTGTGATGTACTTTTTGGTCAGCCATTCATATATGATCGACATGGTATATATGAATCAAGAACTAGATGGATCACTCTCACTCTTGGAACATAGTGCTATAGGGTACCAGAAGTAGCACCTTCCACATCCATCTCTCTACTTAGTGCCAAGAAATTTGTCTTCATGGTGGTCAAGCCACAGGAATCCAAAAGGGCCGATGTTATAGCCCTGACAACACAACAATAGAATCAAATAGATACCATGCTGAAGAAGTTCATGACCTTCCATCCATAGACTGATGGTCAAATAGGAATGGTGAACAATTAGGCCCCACACTATTCCATAAACCACAGTCCCTTCCAAGTGTGCATCAGGAATCAAATCAAGACACAACTACCACACCTGATGGGGAATAGTGATGCAATGGGGACCATTGCTTTTTAAGGAGGGAGGAATGATCTAGGTGACAATTTAGGTGGTATAACAAGCACCAAGATGTGGTGTTATAATGGACTATGGATGTCGAAGACATTGTTGTAAGGCCCCAGAGTGGGTGGCTGGTAGACTAGGTAGGGTTATGCATAGCTTTGTATTATTTTAAATCTTGGATGTTGAATTGTTGGGTGACAGTTAATTCCTTGAATTTTGTATTGTTTTCATTCTTAGAAGTCACATTGTTAGTGATAGTTATTTCCTCGAGCCATTATGTCCTCGAGCACTATATTGTTTTAATTTAGAGATGTTAATTTATCGATGACAACTATTTCTCTTGAGCCACTTAGTCTTAAATCATCACTCATTAATTCCTTGAGCCACTCAATCCCCTAATGTTTTCAAAATATGTATAAAGGCATTATAACCTAAAAGGGAAGGTAAACATCTCTTCTTAGAGTTAAGCGTATGTTTTATATCTATAGTTTTTAAGTAATACAACATCTCTTCTTAGAGAATTCATTGTTATTGTGTTATTTCTATACTATTGAAATATTCGTCAACTAGAACTTCTGAGTTCTAGATCACATGGCCTCTTTTTGAGCATCTATGAGAGCCTTGATAAGTTTTGAATTATACATATCTATGTGAAGTGAAGGAATTCATAATCTATCAACTCTCTATGCAGGAAAACAAATTAATCTCTTGATAGTTATATCTCAAGAAAAAATGTATAAGGGTGAAGTGCTAACTTGGTATTCAAACTTAGGCTTTATAGATTTGGTGCCTTTTGGATTCCATGTGAATGTTGTGCTTAGATATCCACTCATCATGAATGTAATGGCGGATGTGGTAAATCTATATTCAATCTAACCATTAAGGTAATTAGTCATTGGTGCATGTGTAGATTTACATCATTATGTTATTTGGTGTCTGTATAAGGGGTATAAGAAACTAATATTGGTGGGCCACTGATATATTGAATATCATGTCAATCAACCCTTGGATTTGGAATTTACTTCTGGTGTATGACCATTATTTGATGGATATATTACTGATGGGATGTTTTTGTACCTTTCTTGTACTTAAATTCTTTTAGTTGTTCCTCTTTAAATTTCATGGTGGCACATGTGGATCCTTATACAAATGACTCACACATGCCATATTTGGTATTTTGATTCTTAAATATTTTTTAAGATATCATCTACAAATAAACACAAACAAGAAATAAGAAAAAAAACATGCAAAACTCAATAAATCCTAGTCTACTTGGTGCTACTTAGTACCCACTCACTTTACAAAATGAGATCAATTGACAATTGGTGATATGACTTAATCTTACAACCATTTATCTACCATATTAAAATGTTTACCTATATATCTCTTAAAACCATGGTTCCTTTCTATGTTAGGTCATGGATAATATATGGCCCTTTCCATCGAATCTTTAACTTGCCCAAAAATGCTTTGAAATGAATATCATATAGTAACACTGGTTGATCTTTATGAAATTCTTTCTGGTGTAAATTCCTATCATGTCATGCTTTCTATCTATACTTGTGTACTTCCTAAATCCATGTTTCTTTGCATCTATACTCTTCTATCTTATTTAGTTTAATCAGTCTATTGGTTAGGGACACATGATCTCTTAGTCCCATGACCATGACAATGTACACACTAGGTACTAGGTATTCTATTGGCATGACTAATTCAAGACCATAAACCAATTAGAATGGTGTAAACCAAGTGGATCTCTTGTAATGTGTGTGATATGCCCACAAAATCATATAAATGTGATCTTCCTAGTCATCTCTTTTAAAATCATAAATTTTTATTAGAATTTTACCCAATACTTTATTGGAAGCTTCAACTTAGCCATTGGCCTGAAGATGATGCATAGTACGTTTGTGATGAAAAATCATAAATTCATCAGTTAGAGCCTTAATGGTGTTATTAAAAAAGTGTGTTCCTCTATCACTAACTAAATTTATAGGACATCTAAACTTTGTAACAATGTTTTTGTAGAGAAACTTGTCTATGTATTTTGCACCATAACTAGGTGTCACAATAACTTTAACCCACTTAGTAAAATAGTTTGTCATAGTGATGATATACCTTACTTTATTATGCTTACTTGGTGGATTGATAGGTATGATAAAGTTAATTCCCCATTATTTAAAAGTTTACTTAGATAATAGAGGTTGCAAAGGCATTTCATCTTTTTTCAATGGTTTACCCATGCATTGGCAGACATCACATTGTTATATAACTCTATGTACATCTTGGAAGAAATTTAGCCACCATAGTCCACTTTATAATAACTTCTCATTATATATTCTCCTACTAAATGTCCTCTTATGACTCTTTGATGTGCTTCTTACAAGATTTGAGGTCATTCATGTTATAAAACAACCCTATGCAAGACTTCATCCTTACCCAAATGATACAAAAGCCCATTGATGATGGTATATGGTAGGGCTCTAGTAACAAATTGTTTCTTATCATCCTCATGATAGTGCATAGGGAAGACTCCTTATTTTAAGAAATTATAAATAGCTTAACTTTGTTTAGGAATCATAGAAACACAAAAAAGGTGAGCAGTAAGAGAGTTTTCTTATAATTCTCATGGTTCTTCACCATTAGGAATGTGATTGAGATGGTTTGGTCCCACATTATCTCTTCCTAGTTTGATATTAATGTAGAATTAAAACTCCTAAAACAACATCAACCATTAAGAGATGAAACCTCCTAGCATCAGCTTATTGACAAGGTATCATATGGATTGATGATTAGTGAAAACTTTGAATGGCATTAGTAGTAGATAATGTCAAAATTTCTATAGTATAAAAACAATGGCCAATGCTTATTACTCAGTGGTTGTGTAGTTTTTCTCTGCATTAGATAATTTACTACAAGAAAACTAAATAGGATGGTTAATTCCACCCTCTCTTGGTTGTACAATCATAGTACCAGCTGTGATACCTGAATCATCCACATGTACATGAGAGGGCTTCCTTCAGCCTAGAAAAATAAGGATGGGTGCAATAACTAATCTCTATTTCAACTTGATGAAAGGTACTTGGCACTCTAAATTCTAAATAAAATTTTCATTTTTGAAAAGTAAAGATTCTAATGGAGATGATAGTATCTTGTATGTCCCAAAAAAGAGTGTACTTTGGTGAAACTGATGGGTGGAGGCATACTCAAGATTATTACAATTTTTATCTGATCTATCAGAATTCCTTCACTACATAATACATGTCCTAGAAAGACACCAAAGGGTGTAAAGAATAGGCATTTTTAAAAATTCAATACAATGAATAGAGATTGACATCATTTTGGAATTATATGTAGCTTAGATAAATGTTATTTGAACAAAGAAAATACTACCCAATCATCAAGATAAACTTCCAAAAATTCATGAATGAAATCCTTGAATGTAATAACCACTATGTGAGAGAACACTGTAGGTGTATTCTTAATGCCAAAAGGCATGACCTTATACACAGACAATCCCCATTCCATATAAAAAGTCATTTTAGATATATCTTCTTATTTGATTTATATCTTATGATAGATGTTAAATCCATCCATAAAAAACAATATAATCTATGTCCTGTGATAGACTCTAAAAATTCATATATAAATGGAATTGGGAATGGATCATTTACACAAGAATCATTCAAAATGTGATAATCCCCATATACTTTGATTTCCCCTATATTATTTGGTTTTACTACCATGGGGCTTACCTAATCTACCTTTTCTACTAAATATATTATTATTGCATCTTGCATTCTATCTAGTTTAGCCTTGACTTTAAGCTTCATGTTTGGCTTTAGCTTGTATGGTTGTCTATTTATAGGCTATGTGCACTCCTTTAGTTCAATATGCATCTCACCAAGAGATAAGTCAAATAGTTAAACCTATGATAATTTAGTGGGAAAAACATCTTGATAATCCCTCAAAAGTTGTAGAGATTTTGATATTTTAGCTTCTATCTAATAGTCACCTATGTTTTCCAACTTTTAAACCTCCTCAGTTTCAATGTTTGTTACAGTCTTCTTAATGGACTGCTAGTAAATCTTGTAATTTTATCCATTAATATATTATTGTATCTACCATTTCTATTCTTATTAAATAATGTGTATGTTGTATAGCTTGTATTATTTAGTAGATTCTGTACCAATGTGCTTGAGTGGTTCTACATGTCGTTCAGGTTCAAATAAATCATTTAAATCTAGATCTTCATCAAAATCAGAATCTTCAACATCCTTTGCTTCATCTTATATTTAGTGATATGGATGCATATGGTATTGTTATTCTTTCTTATCAGCTTTGTATCTTTGTAATGCCAAATTAATATTAGACGTTATGTTCTTCTGTGTAGTGGATTCCATCATGGTGCTTAAATCTTTTATGCACCCATGGCATAAGAATTGTTTGATTTTCTAGAGTCCATTATGAACTAGAGGGTTTTCATCTTCAAATAAAAATGTATGAATAAAATCACTTTGGAATTATTCCCAATTCTTTGTCTCCCTTTTGTTCTCTTGATGCATGTATCATGTTGTCGGTAATGGAGAAAATGGATAGTGTAAAATGTTAACCAAATACTTTAGAGCCACATGTTCCTCAGTCTAGTCTTCAACATATTTATGAATATGAATTTTAGGACACTCATCTTCTTTAAATAATGGAAAATTATTTTAGATGAACTATGGTAACTAAAACTTGCTAATCATGAGCTTGCAAGCATCATCCCACTTGAGTTAGTCATTTTGATGAATTGCCCACCATGTTACATCAACACCCTTATAAGCATAATTAGGCATTAACCTATTAATTAATGGTTAATATATGAAATTTTAAGTATAAAATGAAGTAATTAATTTCCTTAGTTGAGTATTATATAGGAAGTTATCAATCATATGCAAATACCATTCGTATCAGTCAAAGTTCATGATCACCTGAAGCCTAGTTGAGGAGGTGTGTGTCTAAGTTTCAACTAATAGATGAAGTTATTTCCCATGGTAAATTAAATTATCTAATCAACTCTATATAGTCCTACATTTGATCATCATATTGATAGAGGAAGTCAACTTCTGACCAAATAAGGGATTTTTTAGACATAGACACATAATCTTCTATGATAAATTGGTTTACTAATGTATATGTAACTACTAGTTTAGGCCTCCATTATTTGGATGTCGTTAATCCTATGTGAGAAGTGATTATACCTAAGATTTGGTATGCTCATATAGGAATCTACATTTAACTACATGTAGAAATTTTGGATTATCTTTAGAGTTCACCTTCATCTAGCTAGTTTCTTATGCAACATATGGATAATTTCGTTCAATTGGAATTATGTAAGGCTTATGCATTCTATTCAAAGGAATGAAAATTTTATCTCATTGGTACACTTATAATTGATTCTACACCATGTTGATAGTAATTTATCTATCGTATGACCATTTATTACCTATCAGTCTTCATGTCAATGACTTCAAAGTCACCTTGTAGTGTCAGTTCTATAACTTTTATCTCCACATATTTTAATTAACCAATAGGATTAACCATTCCATAATCATCTAAGCTCAAAGATACTAGGTTATAACTTGAATTGGTCATCCAATGGCTTCCCATGTAGAACTAGGAATCATATTGATTGTTCTTCCAAAATTAAAGACAACATTTGGAATCTCATAACCACCAACCTCAATGTCAATACGTGCATCAACATCTCAGGGATTTTCTGTTTTGACATAGCAGACCAGCTTTTCCATTTTTTATTTTCCATGTTGTGTACACTCCAATAGATTATTTAGTAGCTTTATTATTTTCTATGAGATATGTTCATTATGCAATGTGCATAAAATTTTAAGTAAATCTATAAGTGCAATGATAACTCCATCTTAACACATTATGTGTATGATCTAGCTATACATTAGTGCATCTATTAATGCAACATCTATTTTATTTGTGTCTTGATGTTAGATGTATTTTAACATCTATATAACTTCATACATGAGGTGATTTTTTATAGCTAGATATGGGTAATTATCCTATTTAGCTTTTTAGATTACATGATCCTGAGGCATCTCAAGTGGAGGCAAACCTTTGTTTATGTTTTTTCTCATGTAATAACATTCAATAATGCATTTTCTTTAGGTTGTGTGCTCACCATATTCACATTCTAGATGGCATTTTCCTTTCTTTTCTTCTCCAAGATGGAACAATCTTTTATGTCATGCTGATCAGATATTCTATAGTATGCATAGTAGAACTATCTTTGAGGATTCATCAAGCAGTTCTATTAGACATGATTGTATTCTCAATATAAGTATTATTATAAAGGAGGCCATTGATATTTATTGCCTCTAACCCCTTGGTATCTTCCTATGTATCTACCTTTATCTCCTCCTCTATTGAACTGATATCCACCTCTATATCTACCTTGTTACTGTGTAATGTTCCAATGCTATTGTTATTGATTGTTACCTCCAATTATAAATTATTATGGTGTAACTAGTGGGGTCAAACACTTTTATTTTTACTACATCATGGCTGAGATCTAGGGTGTTGCATATTGGTATTATGGATATTGTGGTATCCAACTCAGTGAAGGAGGGGTCCATCCTGCTAGACCTTGAGGTTTATATTTTAATAAATTAAGAATCCATTATGGACTTGTTTGGGTTGAAAAACCTTTGTCAACCTCTAGGCTCAGGGTTTTTTACTTCACCAAGGAAATTTTATACATAGTGATGGAAAATACATTTTTTGTGATCCCTTCCTTGAGCTCTTACAAAGCCCTATAGTTTTTTTCATCATGATTGTTTGATTTATAGAAGTTGCGATATAAGTTATGTGGACTTTTGACATATTGTTGTAAAATATGGCACTACATTATGGCATGCCCCACTACCTAGCAAATTTCACATAATTTTATCTTAATCTTAGGATAATCATTCCTATTATGTCCTTATTTTATGCACTTCATACACTAGTGATTCAATTTAGGTTTATTTGCCTCATGGTATTGATCCATTTTTTTAATGAAATACCTTAGTGTATTTTCAATCTTGTAATTAGAAACAAGGTCTTATCTATAATATTCAATGTATTCTACTTATAGGGCAATAATTTTGGCATCCACTTTTACAGCATATTGAGTTTTTATAGTGGCAAACCTGATTCTATTGTAAAGCCCTTTAATGAACCATGAAGATTTATCTTTGTCTATTAGATAAAAATATACCTTATTCATCACATCAAATAATTTGTTTTCATTGTCATTAACTGATTCTCCAAACTTTTTCCTTACCTCCTTTAAGTCTTGTATTATCTAAATAGTGAATTTTTTTATCTTGAATTCTATGACAATCTAGTCCTCAACATATTTTAGACTTTCCTACTGAGTATCTCTTTGGTAGATGAACTTGAGTGCTCTTCCAACTAGTTCCCCTACTAGCTCATACTTTTGGATAGCTTCATCAATGATTCCCTTAGCTTGCCATCTCATCTTGCAAGTTAGTAGGTACTATTTAGGATTTGTAGACCCATCATAGGTGGATAAGTTTATGAATCCTCCTTGATGACCCATCATATTAATTAGTATAGATGGATTCTACTATGAAAATAATATCATAGGATGGCATGTTCAAGGAGATCCTACCTACATATTATTCTACACACTAAGAGAGTTATCATGCACACTTTGGTTATCTGTGCTTCCTTCTTTTCTTTGTTTAGTTTCAACTAATCCTATATCATTCAAATCATTTATAATTAATTTTATTTTAATTTAGATGCATGATGATTCATGTGTTATGAAAATGGTCCTTCCCAACTACTATCTTCATGTTTGCCTAGCTAAAAACTTATACTAGAATATAAAATATTGGGTTCTAAGGATGTGTGTTCTTTGGCTAAATGGATGTGTGTTCTTCGAGTGAATGGTTATTTACAATTACTTATTCTTCTAATACTCTTAAACCTATGTTTAACATGTGACTATATTCTATTTCTTTACATATTATTCTTCTTTTAAAAATACATTTTCTTGTAGCTACACACTACATTTATCATCTATCTGTTCTACTTCTAAACTATTCTCTCCTTCTTTGCACATATTATCTTCATCTCATTCTTCATCATCCTCATCTATTTTCTAGAATTCATCATCATATTTATTCATCCTTAATTTTTAATCTTTCTCATCACATCTTTACACTTGTTCATCATCGAATATACTACTACTCTTACCTCTACTCATATCTACCTAGGTATTCTTTTGTTTATTCCATATGTTTTGTTGTCATAGTTCCTATTCTAAATATAGAATTTTCTTCTAACTCTTTTTCCATCATGTTTCCATTTTGGATTAAAGTTCAAGCCTTACTCATATAACAATAATTTACAATCATGTTTCACACACCCCCATATGCCTAAAGTGACTACTCCATATTGGTTAGAGTAGGCACCATGGCCTTATCAACAACCAACATCTTTACTAGAAAAGGTAGTTTCTAAAAAACATTCCTCTAATTCCTTAGACAAAATGGTCCTACATAGATTTGAACACTATACATATTTTTACTATAAACTTGGAGATGTATCCATCTATGGTGGTAGAAAACCAATAGTCTATTGCTCTCATCCAATCAATTTTTAGTTTCAGTAGCTAGTTTATCTTCTCTTCGGTCCAAATGATTGTTTTTGTTATTCTTGAGTTAAAGTAATAGTATTCTAATCTTGTCAACTAGTTGGCTAGAAGTTTAGGTAATTTTTAATAGAAAATTTTGTATATCTCTACATAGATGTTTTCTTGAATAATTTAACTTGTGGTAAGACTAGTCCATTTATATTCTTCTTTTGTGATAATTCCATAATTTTTGGTCTAACCACATCTCAATGTCTCTTTGCCTTGGTAACCATCTTATCATAGTTTCATTTAGAATGAATGTTTTCATGATCAACATATAATTTTTAGTAGAGATTTTTGATACATCATAACAAACTAAGGATGAGGATATCTAATTTTTACTTAAGTGCATAGGATAGTGTAGATAATTCATATTCAAAAAAGAAAATAGAAGCCTAACAGGGATGAATTATTGTTCATTTGATAAGAATTAGATTCAACCAATACTTCCTTAAAGTTTATATAACATTTAGAATAACTTAGAGAGGATTAAACCAATAATTAACCATGACAATATGCACAAGGAAAAAAATAATAAATACAATAGGTAACCATAACCAAATAGTCTATATTGATCTCAACAAAAGGTCTCTATCTTTTCTTCATACAAACACACACACACACACACACACACACACAGATATATATATATATATATATATATATATATATATATATATATATATATATATATATATATATATATATATATATATATATATATATATGTATGTATGTATGTATGTATAGTCATTATATTCTCTAAATATTCATATTATTCTTGTAATTTGGTGCCAAAAGAGGATACTATTCATATTTTATCTATTACAAGTCATGGAGGATAGGACAAAATACATATATTCAACAACTAAATACATAACCCATGAATATTCAAAGAATATCTTGCATAGCTTTACTATCCATTTTATTCTCCCAATAATGATTATAGAGCTATAAAAACTAACATCAACCTTGGATGGTTGTGTTAACACTATTATCTATTCATGATGCAATTGTATTGTATGGAATACCTATTAAAAAAGGATGTAGTAACTTGGATGATTCTAGGTTTGTCTTCACTTGGATCTAGTGCATTCATATCTAGGTCATGAACTGTCTCTCCTCATAAATTTTCAAAACCTTAGTTATTCATCTTCATGTTGACCTTGGGAAAAAATGGGTTAGTGTTCACATGATGTCAAGTTGACCCCAAAGACCCATCTATCAATGAGCACTTCCTACATATATAATACTCTAAAGAGGGCATCAGTCTAATGTAGTTATCCCCTACATGTTGGGTTGCATGTGAATCATAAAATATGTGCAAACTAATTACAATAGTGACCTCCTTTATAACTATTCAAATATAACTCTTGGGTTTCTCTTTTAGTACTTCATACCTATATTGTGTTGTCCATATGACTAATATGGAAATTGGGAAGCTTTACCCAATTGAATGTTTGATTGAATGATTTTTATAAGTGAGGATTGATCTCATATCTTTTGGTGTTTTTAGCTTTTTTAGTTTGTGAATG
>JARHVA010001869.1:1555000-1702500 GCA_037957365.1 Torreya grandis
CTCTCCCTTTGTACCACTTAGTGAGAGTGAGACAGTCTTGCATCCACTATAGATAAGTAAACATTAATTTGTCCATTATTATCACTATAACCATAAAAAATAATTGATATCAGTACCAATTAATCATTAATAACAAAATATATACAATTAAATCACAGTCATATGGTTTTATCTAAATAATAAAACTTAAAATTTAGTTATAGACTAAAAAATACAACATTTAAACCAAAATAATATATATAAGAATTTTTTGTTTTAATTAGATATTAT
The DNA here is from genome assembly GCA_037957365.1 of Torreya grandis. Classification (NCBI taxonomy): domain Eukaryota; kingdom Viridiplantae; phylum Streptophyta; class Pinopsida; order Cupressales; family Taxaceae; genus Torreya; species Torreya grandis. The sequence continues at coordinate 1,555,271 of JARHVA010001869.1, forward strand.
AATTATTAATTTATTAGTTGATTATTAATTTATTACTTACACTTGTTTTGAGATCCACCTTAGGTAGGGTTATTATCAAGATGTGATTTAATATTTACACAACTTTTTAAATACACATTTAATGTCATAGTTATTATCACATGTGTGATTATGGATGAGTGTAACTTGTGGAATGATCCTACCTTTCAATCCATAAATAAAAATATCTCACTTCTTGATTTTCCTATAAAAGGACCCATAGTGTCATGTTGGAAAGTTAAAATGGATATTAGAGTCATCTCTTAAGCTAGTGGAGATATAGTCTTTTATAAAGTCCTTTTTTTGGTGTCACCATCACTAGTTACACACATATATTGTATATCATGTTATTGTAATATAATCTTCCTTTTATTTTTGAATCTCCTTCTCACTTTTTAGTATTTATGTGTGAATGATCACTTTAAATTTTTTTAATCCATCCTCATTTATTATATGGCATCATAACTATGTTGTTATTTTAAATAAAAACTATTTAATATTTAGATCCCATAGATATAATAAAGATTTAAATCAATGGAAATTTCATAAGAAAAAAAAAATAGTAAGTGTTCCAACACTTCTTCAAAACATAATTCTATAAAATAAATGGTATGTACTTTAAAATTTATTGATGATCAAATGAACTAGGTAATCACTTATCTATTTTACAAACATGAATTCAAACTTTCACATAATTCACATGCATGATAAATTTTAACAACTATAAATGGGAAAGGAATATAATAACAGATAGGCCCATCCAATAAAACAAAGAGACACAATAAATGGGGGAAGGACCACATATATGGTCCTAACATTATACAACTAATTGAGATATGAGAAAGAGAACTCATAAAATAGTTATGGGGTTTAGCATAGGGATAAGTGAAATAAATTTCAAGTTTCAAAAGTTGATATAATTATTGAATAATTCTCAATTTAGATGAATCAAACATATGTATAAAAAATATCTAAACATACATAAAATAACATTGAATAAATGCTAACAGGAAACTTTATGTGTCTACCATTTCCTCTCTTTAATGTGCATGCTTATCCATAAAGTATATTAAGTGAAGATACACTTGAAATTACACATGAACACACATGTGCGCACACACACACACACACACACACACACACACACAATTTCTTGTGGGTCTTAGCCTTTAAATGATTTCAAGTTTCCTCTCTTGCAAAGGCTATGACCCACAAGCAATCCAAAAAATTAAATTATAACTATTGATATAAAATTTCAAGTTTCTTCTCTTGTAAATTATAAGTATAATGATTATAACTACTTTTAGTATGAGGCCTTGAAATTTTTTGAAACATTGAATCTAGGAAATCTTAAACCTCACTTTCCTCTCTTGCATAAACAAGGGCTAAAAAAATTGTAAATGTTGAATAAAGTTTTAATTCTTATCAAAGTACTTGCTTTGTACCTAACATGTAATGGAATTTACATGGGTCCATACTATATTTGAAAGAGATAAAAATATGGAGTATAATTATATATCTCTAGGTGATGAGTTGTCATACCTTTTGGGTGAATATTTTGTCACCATCATACTGATGTGCAAAAAAGGTCTGATCATCCATAGCAAGGGAGATTGGTCATCCAAAGTTGCAAGTTTACCACATCTAAAGGGGACAAATCTCTCCTCTCATCAAGGGGAGGTTCCCTATAAATATAAAGGGGCTATATACTATATATGTAAGTAGAAAATAACACTCAGGGGTAGGGTAACACCATCCATATATTTTTTTTCAGAGATGATGCTCATAGACAAAGGATAAATCTTGGTGAAGATACTGAAGCCACTTCTCTTCTTTCAGAAGTGATCTTGTAGGGAACAACAAGAGTTATTTTAGGTAGTGATAAGTAACTAGTAACCAAGGGCATAGTAACTAACAGACTAAGATGTAGCACAAAGTCTCCACCTTGACTACCCAAGAGTGAGATACGAAGGACAATGAGGGCACAAAGTCATCCCATGATCCTTTACACAAGAACAAAAATAAAACACTCTAAAGGCAATTATGGGGGCACAAAGTCTCTCCACAATTGGCTTCAGGACACCTTCCTAATTACTTTCACTAGTTTTGCTTGCCAAATTAAATAAATAAGAACACATTCAGAATACAAACATATGAACAATCTCTTAGAATGATACAAGCTATGATAGCACAAAGTCTGCAAACAACTTTCTTTCTCATTCAGATAAAATGATATGAACAACAATCTGAGCTCAAAGTCTTAGTATTTACCTTTCAATTTGGGAAGAGTTTTTCTTCTATATTGGGAAGATCTCCCTTAAAATGACACAAAGACTAAAATATATAGTAGACAAGAAAGGCTTGGCACTTTATCCCATGGAACAACCCATGCTACACTCAATGCATTGAATGCATTTTCAGTTTTGTCAAAGAGGGCCATGCTGGAATAGGGCAGCCACCTTAACTATGGTGTGTTGGTTCATCTCAGATGTCTTCTCCTAGGCCTAAGTCATCTGGTCTATCACTTGATATCTACATAGCTATCCACTTCGCATTTACTCCAAAGGAGACAAATAGGTTTTGCCTTCAATGTTAACAGGCTCTAATATCTACCTAGTAGACTGTTTCACCTACTAGAAATAACTCCTACAAATATTTTGGCCTTTCCATCTTTCCACTATGATTTGAGCCCTTGAGCTATCTTTTCCCTTTTTTGGTTCTTTTGGTTCTTCCTCTCGGTGATTCTTTCCTTCACCCTAAAGGTCTTTGAATGTATTCAGGTACATGCTTAAGCTTGTAAAGATCAACAGTTGTTTCATTGCCACAAATTTGACATGTTTAGGTCCATCATCATTTGAAAGCCAATGGCTAGTTGGTTTCCCTAAATTTGATGGCTATAGGCCTATCATCCTCCTTAGCCATTCCTTCGTGTCTTTCCCACTTGTTCTAGCCGCTTTCTACTGATCTCAACAAGTGACACATAGTGTGTTCCACTATGAAATAGGTGAGGACATGTGGCAGCATCTACTTAACTTATAGAGGCTTTAGATGCCTTTTGAGAGTCCAACAGAAGATGACATGTGGTGGCTTCTACTGAGCTTTATAAACACTATAGAAATATTTGGGACTCACTTGGATTCATGCAGATGTTGACACTTGGTGCACTCTATTTATCTTACAAGGGACACATGGCAATTTCCACTGCTTTGAGAAGTAAATCATAATGTGTCTTAGTAGATGACACCTAATAGCTTCCACTTAATCTTTATAAGGGACGCATGGTGGCTTCTGCTACACTTTGAGGTTTGATCTTTCCTAGAGGGAACTTGCCCTTTAGGATCTTGAAAGACGGTTCATTTTATGAGTGTCGAGTGTCCCACATGAGGGTACCTACCCTTCAAGATCTTCTGAGTAGCCTTCAAGCTTTAATTCCTTTAGATAAAATTTCTGAAGGAATTCCTTCAAACAATTTGTCTGAAGGAAATCTTTCCTTTACTTTGTCTTTTTTTGTTGGGCATTTTTCCACAAGATTTTCTCTTCAGTCGGGCTTATTTCCTTTGGACAAAAGTTTGAAGGAATTCCTTTAGACTTTTTATTTGAAGGAAATGGTCCTTAACAACTTTTCCATGGGAACATTTTCGAAGCAATTCCCTATTCACTTTTTCTCGCTACCCTCCATAAGGGCACTTGGCTTTGGGGCACTCCCTTGAACCTATCGATTAAACTGACCAATCGAACCAACTTTGATTCAATGGTTTAATGGTTTAATCTTGCATTTGAATCCATATTTTTATCTAAGTCTTTTGATCTCTTTGAAATGATTGAACCTATTGAACCCATTGAACCAATTTGGTTTAAGGTTCAATGGTTCATTCCTTTATTTTTTACTAAGTCCTTTGATCGCTCAAACAAAATGCATTGAACCAACCACTCATTGAACCTTTGAACCATTGAACCTTTGAACCAAAATGGTTCAATGGTTCAAGGTTTCAATGGTTCAAGCCTTCTTCTTTTTGATAAGTGTTTTGAAGCTGTTGAACCTTGAAGTGGTTGAACTTGTTGAACCTTTGCCGAAGTGCTTAACTCTTACTGATGACGTTAAACCTTTGAACCCATTGAACCCATTGAACCAAAATGGTTCAAGATTAAATGGTTCAATGGTTCAATCCTTGATTAGAAGCTTTATAATGGACATTTTTTATTGAACCAAGTCATTAAACCAACATTGAAATCACCTAAGTGTCGAGAGCTTGTTTCTTTCCTGCAGAGTCTTTAGAAATCAACCTGGGAAGTTCGTAGAACTGAGTCTATAGAAATGAGTCCATAGAACTTGGCCTGCAGAGTCTATAGCTTTCTCTAGGTATCTTGAGCCTTATAAGAGCTCATAGATTCAAGACTATAGAGTCTATAGATTTAAGCATGTAGAGTCTGTAGATTTTTGAAAAGCTTGAAGAATGGAGAATTTGAATGCACAGAACAATTTTTGAAAAGGGAAGAGAGGATTTTGGTCCATAGGACCAAAATAGTTCATATGTTGTCCCAAAAATGAGTGACATTTTTTGGGGACAACAATACCATTATCTTATTTCATGTATCAAGAAGTGTATCCCCAACCAATGGCATTCATAATATTTGACATTGTCCATTGACAATTTATATGTTTAATAATTATAGTAGTTAGCCTATTTGGGATTGTGATTTACCAAAAGTATTCTTGCATCTTAAGGCCAATAATTAGTTATTTCAAACCTTTCATTAACCCATTCCATTATTTTAAAAATATCTCAATAGTTTATATATTGAAATATCATATTAGACACATGGTCATGTTGGTTTTAACCTACCTTTTCCTTACATGACTTGTGACTACATATATGACCTATTTTCCATTTTATCACATCCACATTATTTCCATGTCTTCAATATTATCTAGTTTCTATCAATCAACTACATGAATTCCCCTAATATGTGATAAAAAAATAAAATTATCATAGTCATACATCTCTAGATCATTAGAGTAGTGTTATTGTATTTTGGACATAACCATCAAACTTAGATTATAATATAATTTTGATACCATCCAACCATGATAGTTTCATCACATGTCAAGAACTGATCATGTTTAAAATTCAAATAATTCATTTGGCTCAACTCATATGGTTCACATGTTGGTGCATAATAAATCACCCAAAGAATTCCATATAAATAAAAAATAGGTCTAAGCATATTTCATATCTAGAAATCATCTATTAATCCTACACAAAAACTTGCACATTAAAAGGGATATCACAATTATTTAAAATTTAAAAATTAGTCATAAGGATTATGTCTTAGTCAAGTCTAAAACACCTCAAACTCATGCCAAAATTGGGATTTTTAAGTGTCAAAAGTTATATCACAAATTACATGCATTTAAAGAGAACTATTTCACACATTCACCTAATTGGAATAACTGCATATAGTTTGAATTTACTCTTTAGAGGTTTTTATATGTAGGAAAATCTCATTCATTAGACATGGAATGGTTTTAGTCATCTCAACCCACATTCTTTCCATTTTTTTCAAGCTAAACCTAGTGTTAAAATGAGAACCAATATTTTAAGATAATGAGACATATATGTGGGTATTGCATTCATAGTTATACCTTGATATCATACACATATAAAATAAGTTGTTTTATTATGATATAATTGAAAAAATATAATCTTTCACAAGATGAAATTAATAGGTTCAATTGTTGGTGTAAGATGGTACTAACTAGAGGTTGATATTGTTGTTTAGGGGTGCCTAAATCTCTAATTATTAATCTAAGTGATTCAATTATAATTTTATGCCTTCTATACCACCTTCATTCTATCCCATACATATAAAATATAGTAACATTCTAATTATCTTATCCATATTCATAATTTCCATATTTAGAAAGTGTAATTGTAAAATCAAATTATACCTTTTAAATTCAGATTTATGTTTCACTATAATACATACATAATCTTATTTAATACGTAGTTTAATAATTAATAAAGTCTCATTAACAAAAATAAGGTAAAATACATATTTATTTCCTCTATACTTCAATTAAACCATCCATACTTGTTTTATAACCACCCAATGATGAGGTTTTATCATTCCATAATCATAACTCTAACATTATTTATATATCAAATGAAAAACTCTATCAAATGGGTCCCTTAAAAAAACACTCCTAATAGTGGAATAATAAATGTTGACTTTTTTAATGCTACCATGTGGTATGTTTATTTAATTAACCATGCATTTAGTATATAACGAAATACTATGATATGTCATAGGTTTAAGAATACACCATCCATTATAGGACATCTCACTTAAAGTGCTCTAAAGACATGAGTTAGACTGAATAGTTTGAGTGATTAATAAATAATCTATCACTTAATATTTTTTTTTAATTGTTCAACTAATCAAAATAGTGATTCAAACATATTTAAAATGTAGTGTCATTCCATGAAGTTTCAACACACAACCATTGTCATAATTTCTCATTATTCAACTATTGAAAGAGTGAATAAGATATGATTAACATGTAGTGTCATTCCATGAAGTTTCAACACACCATCTTTGACACAAATAAACATATAAGTAAACATGATCTATATATCTCCATTCAAGAAAATATTTCAAAAATTCATAAAACCTATTATTATGCATCCCATATATGACTCACTTCCCAAATATAATAGTCATGATTTTATATCATTAGTAGTTAAATAATAATATGGAACATGTAGGTTGTGAGGTATTTTCATGCAATATAAATTTTTTTCGATGAAACTACCTGTATTTTCTTCTCATTTATCACCATGCATGGTTAATGGGAAATGTTCTTATATTTATCCTTATCATGTAATTTTGATGCTTATCATCCCTTATGATTAATTAATGTATACATATACTGACTATTGGTGTTTTCATCATTTACGCTATAGAGGGTTAATCTCCATGATAATATATTTTAATGGGTAAAAACTATGTGTATTGTTATATGTTAGTGTTGTCCCTTTTGGATTATATCAATGTAAATATATTATTTCTCTCCATTTATGAAAATTTCAACAAAACTGATACCATAAGAGAGAAAAGAGAAAGGTGTAAACACAAATTGTCACAAGTATCTATATCATTAATAAAAGGTGTCAATGTTTGTTCTATTAATATATGTTTGGTGAAATACTATGAATGTTCTTATGGTGTTATATATTTTCCAAATTTAGCCTACCATGTTAATTCCCCTTTATCTTTAACATTAAAAAACACATAACATCAATATCATCTATAAATTAAAATGTTTAAAAAATAAATTTAGATAATGCTCACATGTAAGATTAAAAACAAAATAAAATAAAATCATATGTATGTATGTATGTATGCATGCATGCATGTATGAATTTATATAAAATGTGTGTGTGTGTGTGTGTGTGTGTGTGTGTGTGTGTGTGTGTGTGTGTGTGTGTGTGTGTGTGTGTGTGTGTGTGTGTGTGTGTGTGTGTGTGTGTGTGTGTGTGTGTGTGGTGTGTGTGTGTGTGTGTGTGTGTGTGTGTGTGTGTGTGTTTGTGTGTGTGTGTGTAAATACCAAAAAATGAAACATTATCAAAATTAAAATTGAGTGAATTATGGAATTTAATAGTATAAAGATATGTAGAAAGTTATTATTATGGATAAATTCTAGGTAATATTTTATGTATTGTATCTCATCCTCTCTATAGATATAATTTGTATATCTTGTAATCATTTCATTTAATACAATGATATATAGAATGTTGTAGTTTTAAAAATAATTTTTATTTCATTCTATCTAACCCATTATATTAATATAAATAATGAATAAAAAAATAATACATTGTAAGTTATTGTAATTATATTGCTTATTTTACATTAAATGATGTGTTCTTAGTACCCAATTCTTTTCATGTAGATAGATTAATTTGACTATATTAATAAGATGGTCACATATCTTTTTTATAGTTAAGACAAAGTCAATATAGATTATATTTTCTTGGCAAGAAAAAAAAAGGTATAATGTAAAGTGGATCTAGGTATTACAAACACAGTAGTAAACCATAAAAATATGACATATATTATATCTAATATATGTAGTAATAAATAAATAAATAATTGAAATATGTATAAAATGAATGGGAAATGGAATGGGGGTTTATTAACACATACCTTTTTTTGACTTACTTGGATTTTAGCAAAGGATAAAAGTATTGAGAAGTGTGTCTAAAATAAATGAGAAAGAGATCATATAAAAATAATAGTGATCTTATACGATACCATAAACAAATTATGTCAATAAGGGTATACCAATATCAAACTTTATGATAGCGGTAGTCTATCCTAAAAGTGAAAATCTGACTATGACAATGGATGGATAATATATACCATTATAAACAAATTTAATTCCCTTTGTCAACACCTACTCATTAAAAAACTTTCCAATATTGTTCAACTGATGCACAAAACTAAAAGTATTACTTCTCATTTCCTTGACCTCTAATCCAAACCAAGTAACATTATAAGATAGTTGAAATTTTGTCTTTTATTTATGTAGACACTTAATTTCTATATAAGGCTTATTATTTTAATATTTTTAGCATTATTTTATGTATATGTATAATAGTTAAAATTAGGGGCTTATTAGCACTTGTTTGTGCATGTTCATCTCTCTCTTATGTGTGATCATGTGGGGTTATTTATTTATACACACACACACATGTGGGGTTCATGAAGTATTTAATTTAAACATGATATTTGTACACACACACACACACACACACACATGTGTGTGTGTGTGAATCATATAGAGTCATTTCAATGAGAAATATCAAGGATTTTTATTTTTCATCATAAGGATATTCATGTCTAACCACATTCTATAAATATTTATTTATACTTTAAAGGAATTGCATTCAAAATCTAATTGCATATTGTACCAAAATAAAGATAATATAATTTTAATGTATTTTCATCTCCATATATGAAGAGGATGTTTAATCCCTCACTTAAATTATCTATTCACACTACACAAGAATTATGTGGGGTCTAATTATAGTATGTGAGATAAATGGTTTAAAATCCCTTGAGGTTTCCTAACCCAACTACTTATTCCCTTCTCATTGAAAGTATTGTGTGGAAAATTAGGTCAAGAAGACAAATAACATAAAATAAAACATTTTACCCACCAATTAATAGAATCATAAACAATTTAATGTATGATGCAAAGAGGCAAAGCTACATATAAAAATATAGAACCCAAAAAGGTGCTTGATACAAATTTGTTGCCCAAGTTTTTTTTTAGTTTAAAACAAACATAATTGAATATTACTTTGTAAATTAGCCAATAAAATATCAAAAACTATATCCATAATTGCATACATAATTATTAAGAAAAAACAAGCATAAAATACATGAATCGACTCAAACCCAACATGAATATGACATGGCCATGACATGAACTAGAGGATCCTTTGATAAAATAAACACATGATGTGAAAAAAAACAATAAATTTACTTGTATAACATATAAAAATAACATATAACACATAAAAAATCATGCAATTCCACATTCATCAAAAAACATGAAGAAAGAAATGATAGTTCCCATAATTGGTCAATGTCATTGTCTAGTATATACAAATAAAATATCTATATAAAATAACATTGTAAGAGTTATGATTCAAAGAATCTAATTTACAAAAAATTTAAGTATCTCAATATAACCAATGTAATAGTATATAAATATATCATCTAAGAAAATGTGAAAAAATACCTCTAGCATGGGCATGCCCTTAATTCAGAAAGGTTACCCATGGGTGTGATAAATTTCATGCATATGAATGCCCATGTCTCATATGAAATATCTATGTCCTACATCCTATTAATCTGTACCATGGAAATAATGTATGTAGAATTTATATATGCGAGTCACCATGTGTATAATATATATTACATTAAGTAACTATATGTACCATAAAATCAAGTCATGTAAAATACAATGGTTTTTATTTTTGAATAATTTAATTTTTTTGTATTTTTGTATTTTTTGTATTTTTTAAATTATGATATAAATAAACACTCTATTAAACATAATATTCCCAAGGAATAGCCTACAAATTTTATGAAAGGATTGGGAGAATCTTAAGCCTCACCTAAGCTAGTTTGGTGAAGGGTTCAGGAATGGTCTCTCTATTAATTCCTAATCCCTTTGGTGGTCATCTTACCTAGATTTTCATAACATCCCCTTTCCCTTAGTTCCCTGGGTTAAAGGGTTACACTTTTTTAGAAAAGGTGTGAAAGTTATTAGTGATCCTTTTGAAAAGAGAATAGGGTTTGTCTTACTTAGTAACAAATTCAAAATAAATATCATTTAATAAACTCAGATGTAAAGGATATTGAAAAAATTCAAGGCTCCATACCTAACTAGTACTTGCATAAAATTTTAGTAAATTGCCTTATTCCTTGGTGGAAGGATTTGAATTGGCTTACATTCACTCCCTTCACCTGATATCCTCGTTAGCTAGGATATCATTTACTTGATCTAGAACATATTCTAGTTTATATGCTCAATATCAGAAGGAATCTTCATTCTAGAGATGCGATCTAGGCCCATTGATTTAGCATGGTGTGTTTATATTATATTGAGCCCAAAATATCTCATTTATTGTGGTGCCTTATCTCCTAGGGCCTGCCTATGGGAAACCAACTCAAGAATTTAGGTGTGTCTAAACCCATCTATCTGGATTGTAAATAATTAAATACTGTTAATCACCTTTTTTGGTTTTCTTGCATGTAAATTCTACATGGCACTAGATACACTCCCTTTTCCAACCCTTTCATCATAAATTATTCACATGGAAGATGTGTGGACTCAGATTTGTTAAGTGTAAAATATAATTTCTTTTGATAAATATTTCAAACTAATATTTTTTTTAAAATATGGAAGGATATAAATTATGCTTGATTTAATCATGAAGAGTTGGAACATAATTTTTATATTTCTAATAAAATTACTATTATCTATGATGTTACTCTTCAAATACAAAGCCAAACAAACAAGTTCTTTTTTTAACTTAACCACCTCTAGCATTTTCTTGATCACTAGGGAAATGCTCTGTACATAGTCAGTTGGAAGCCTCTTAAACCCCCACATCATCCTTCACCCCTAGGGATGAGGGCATGGGCTATGTTAATAGTGGTCCAAAACTAGATGCAAGAGACACTCTCCATGATGGTCACCATATCATTGGTATTTTCTTCATTATGGTGGATTAGAGTGGCTCATCTAGATCTAGAGGTGATGATAGGGGATGGGTATCTCCTCTCTCATCCCAAGATGGTGATATCAAAGGCTAGGGAGTTCATTCCTAAGGAAATTTCCCATCCCTAGCTCTACATATTTACCCTAAAATAACTCAAAATGAGACTTTGGAAGCTCAAAAAAACATTGATTAGAATCCCTTACCTATTGATGAGGATCCTCCTATCATAAGAGGATGGGGTGATAAGCCTCAAGGTCCATTATCTCCTCCACCTCCCCTAATGTCCATGTTTATTGTTGTTTCTTAACTGTTATCATTATTATTACATTGATTTCTTTGATTTTCTAGAAATTACTAATGTGATGTGATATTTTTTGGGTGTGGTCTTTTTTTACCACTTTTATGACTTGTCTTGAGGGGTAATTTTTACCCTCAGTATGATTTTTCTCATGGGGTGTGACTTTTCCACCCATTTTTTGTATGATTAGAGTTTTACCATACCTTGTTTTGTGTGTGTGTGTTTTTTTTTGTGTGTGTGTGTGTGTGTGTGTGTGTGTGTGTGTGTGTGTGTGTGTGTGTGTGTGTGTGTGTGTGTGTGTGTGTGTGTGTGTGTGTGTGTGTGTGTGTGTGTGTGTGTGTGTGTGTGTGCATGCGTGCGTGCGTGCGTGCATGCATGCACATGCACTCACGTGTGCACGTGCATGTGTGTGCATGCATTTTGGTTATTTTCATTTAAAAAAATCCTACAAAATAAAATAATATGAACAATCAATGGAATATTTCAAACATATAGTGTGTACCAAGTGTAATATCAAAGGAGTCTCAATAATGTATGTGATATGCTTCTAATGAATGGTAAATTCATGTATCAAATGAGTATTTGAAATAAAACATAATATATGCATAACCCTAGTGGTAAATAGTCAAGGTGAAAATGTCATAAATGTAAATTCAATGTGTGCCATGAAAAATCAAACATAGATAGTCTATATGAAGAGGTGGGAAAGTGGCGTACCACATCAATTTGTAACATGCCTCATATAATATATATTAAGATAATAATAATATAATGGTTGTGTATGAATCTATCATCATAGGATAATAATAATTAATATATATATCATGATAATCAAAGCATAGCCAAGTTCTATAAGAATGGTTAATGTGAAAGCATATTTACACATATTTGTAAAAAATAAACAAGGAAGAAATTAGTCAAATAAAAAGAGGGTGATCAAAAAATAAATTAATAAGAATTTATGTAAAATACTATGGTATAATAAATATTTCAAACAATATGTGCACTAAACTCTATGTTAACCCTCATTAGGAGTAAACATTTGCTATGAGGGTGATCACTTGTATTAGCTATTTGTAAAGAAGTTTGAAAATTTTGGATTTTGTATTAGTTAATTATCTCCCAAATTTTATCTCTTAAATCAAATCATATATTTGTTGAATGTTCTCTTATTGCATGATATGAAAAAAATTGTTTGCATTCATGAGATGTTTTCTTATATTTTGAAAATTGAATCTAAATAGGTGGAAATTTGATCATAATTTTTTTAGTAGGTACATCAATATTTTGTATTTATTATTTAATAAATATTTAAGATTAATTGATAACTTCATTCTATGTTAAGCATAAATTATTTTTAAACTCTATTAATAGATTAATTATCAACTAATTCATGAGTTTTACCATTTTTAATGTTCTATTAGATGTTACTTTATTTTAATAGATGTATTAGGCATTTTTATCTTTATTAAATCAATATGAATTTGGTTTTACCTCTTAAAATTTAATGTGTTGACACTAAGTTAGATTTATTCTTCCACTAAATAAATATAGCAATTTGTAAGATAAGTGATTGACTCATTTATTATTGTAAGTAATATAATATTGATAGGGTTCACTAAGATTATTGATAAAGATATTTTATATTTCTATATCACATGATTGATAAGTTAATTAATTCATATGACACTAGAATTCAAAGTTAAAATAATTTATTTTTTTGTTCCAACAATTTTTTTAAGTGATTGATATAGCCTAGTTTGAACACTGCATTTTTGAAAATAAGGATGTTGTCATTTTATGGCTCTTAGAAATAGGTTCTTACTTCCTATTGACTTTGATCCTATACACCTAACTTTCATCATTATTAGGAACAATCAATTCCTTTCACATCAATATAAACATAATATTAACCCCCACACTATCGAATCACAATCAAAATTTATATCCACCAGTTATAGTTTTAATCATGACATCCCTTATCATACTAAAAAATGGAAACATATCCTATAAATCCCATCCAATACCAATCTTGGCCCTAAAACCCAAAAAATATAATCATCCAACTTTGTCCTACCATTGGTACACCAAGGAGAATCATCTAATCTAGATTTAAGTGCTTCCCCATCCAAACAATTTTGTTAATGAAGGTAATATACTCCTCTCAATGAACCCTTAGAAGCCATATTTTTCCAATTATATACCATAAATATGATCATATATCTACACACAAGGCATTTTGATCTATCAAAACCTAATCCCACTTAGTATAAAGAGCATGAATACTATCAATATCACAAAATCTAGGGCTAGTCCATTAATAGGTGCTCCAAGTTCATAAATTACACATAAGAATTAATTGATTGTGATGACATAAAAATGGAAATTGAATAAGATGAATACACATTAAAGAGTGATAAAGAGGGAATATTCCAAGGTTTTATTATATATCATGATAAATCTCATCCATTTTAAAATCAAGATCAAGACAATGAACCTATCCTTGAAAAAACCATCTTTGATGAGCTTCTCTACTAGCATTCACCTACTCTTAAATAGTCTATATTCAATGAGCCTATATTTATTCAATTCATATTTTTTAAAAAAAATATTCATTGATCCCATCTTGGTAAAAACCATCATTGACCAATAAATTATCTTTTACCTTTTTTATAAAATTCCCCATTCCTAAGAATCACTTCATCCTTAAACCTCTATCACCAAGTTAAAAGTGAAGAAGGCACTTATGGATAATGGAATCCAATAGCATCTCCTTGTGGCCACAATCCAAACATCAATATTATCAACATCAAGATGAATGTAAAAAACACCTTCACATTCAAAATCAAAATCAACATCCTATACTAGGAACATCACAAAATAAAATTCATCTATAAATCCAACATTGATATTCAAACTAGTATCAAATTCAACATCATAATCATCATTAGTATCTCCATTTAAATTAGGAGTTCATCATCTTCTGCTATTTTTAGAGGTACAATCATGTGAATTAGTGATCCCAAATAATCCAACTTAAATTTTGATCTTTAAAAATACTTAACTAGTTACCACAAGCATTCATGAAGCATATATATCATTCATAACAATAAGCAAGAGAGATAATGAAAGATCAATCACATAACACATGACATACATGGGAAACCCTCTTAGGGAATAAAACCCACTATAACCTAAAATTGGATTACCATCCTATAATGACAAGAACTAATTTAGACCATATACAAGTTATCAAGGAGCTAAAATCCCTATCTAATGAGACTCTAATCCCACAAGGTACTACCACACCCGTCTAGCTGAGCTATAACAACTAGACCTTTTAGTAATTTTTACCTTGTAAGGAGGCTAAAACCACCTTATATGTTGAGCTACCAAAACAACACCTATAAAAAACTTCCATCTCTAAACTGATGTCAAAAGCACATGATGATGGACCTCACCTTATCACTCTTTACCTTTGCTCACACTAAAAAAACAAGCACACTATTCTCTCAATATAATTATAACCATAAGTCATACAAACATTCATCATTCTATTTTTATCTTTAATAAATCCTCAAGGCACTCTACCCCTCCTTCACTACACATAATACACACACAAACCTATCTATTATCATTCTTTAGTCTCTCATATACAAATCTAGAACCCATCATCTTTGTTTCCACTATTTATAGAGCAATATTTGATAATCACTACCTTTGTTAGCCATTACGCATGTATTAACCCTTAAGACATATATATATATATATATATATATATATATATATATATATATATATATATATATATATATATATACACACACACACACACACATATATACAAATATCAATAAATTCTTTAGAGGTCAAGAATATCACCTATGGGTCACCCTTAATGAACTACACCTTTTAATAAGGCCCTTGTAGCCCTTATAGGTATCATATGAACCCATTCACTCCTTTAGCACTCCCTCAAGAAAAATAAGAACACAGGACCACTTTAAAATACATGGGTGCACTCTTTGTATTCCCTTCAACATCCTCAAATTATTACAATCAAATTATATCACCTATACGTATGTTTAAAAAACTTAAACATTGATCTGATACACACACTCATCATGAATGAACACACATATAACTTATTAAGCATTGTTCATACTCAAGATATATTGATCACACCTCCAAAATCCACATAGAGCATACTCATGGAGTATACAATATGTTCTAATAACTAATTCATCTTGATACATTGAAATAACATCAATATAATCTCGAATATCCTTCTCGGGTCACTTTCATAATAAGCATGAACCCATAGTCAAATTTTAGGCTCAATATATTTGACTGTACTCACTTCCAGATCTTGAAATTAGGTTTAATGGATGCACCATGGAGTCCTCTACCATGTTTATTTTTATTTTATGAACAAATTTATCTTCTTTTGAAATTTATGGTCAAAATATAGATCTCTAGTTTTTCTTATATAAAATTCAAATATTTGAATAGGGATAGTCACATTTAACCTTCAAACACAATTCTCAAATCTCATGGACTCTCAACTTAGGATCATTCTCACACCATCAATCTTGTTTAATTTTTTAATGTATACACTACCAAATCCAAACATTAAACATATATTAGTTTGACCTCATCTCATGCAATTTGGAAACTTTGACTCAATGCACTCCATTGATCTCTAAGGATCAATCAAGTCTTTAGTGATCAATTCTCACCATTTGATCAATTACATGAATGTCTACTCACTATTGGATCCTTATCCTATAACTTTTCTTAGACATTAAAAATCATGCACCTATCCTCATCTTACTACCTCTTGACTCCTTGGAGAAATCATGTACCATCGATATTGATCAAAATTTAACACATTCAAAATTGACTATGGGAACCTTATCAATATGCATGAGTAGCCATTTTTTCACCTCAATAACTTTTATGCTTTGACGAATGATCTAAAATTTAGACCAGATTATTTCCTCACATAGGAGAATCAACCATGTGACATAATGATCCTAAAACCCTTGCATGTGTGAACTATATTAACATTAAATATCCTTCTCATAATCTTCTATCATAGAACTAACCATGCCCAAATCTACTTAAGAGGCCAATTTTGAACATCCATAACTTTTGTCATGCTTGAATACAGGAACTCAAATTTAGTACAAATGATCTATGCTCAAAACTAAACAAACCTATATGATCAATTTATCATGACACATTCACACATGCAAGATATAATAGCTTAAAAATTCTCAATCAATTCTTTCTTCCAAACTAAAAAATTAGCAAAGTATGGGAAAACATAGTCAATTTACCTAGGATCCCAAATTTGCATAAGCATATCTTTTGATGTGATACATTGCATGATCTAGAAATGAGTGCAAATAAACTAGGTCCAAGACTAAACAAACCCATATGATCACCTTCTCTTGAAATTTCCACACATGTGAGCTATTCCATCATCAACTTTCTTACTTGGCTCTTTTTGGCCAATCTACAAATTAGGCCAAGTATGGGAAAATAATGAAATCTATCTAAGAAGACAACTTTGTAACCTCATAACTTTAACCACACTTTGATGCATGGCTTTAGATCTGATGTAAAACAAATAGGGACTATAGTGACTAGAGATATATGAATATATCCCCTTGACTCATTCCCTTGTGGTAATCATGACATTATGAAACTACCTACTCATATTTTTTGCCACTAGACCCAAAGTATCTAGATGAAAAATATGATAAACCAGATTAATTTTATTTGTGCACATAAGCTCTCAAAGTATGGATCACACCTTATAGGACCCCTTACACATTCTTAAACCTCCATACTCATCCTTGAACATATCTAAATAGTCAAAATCTAAAGATAAACTAGGCCACCTTCAAGCATACAAGAACAAGCACATTGTAATACACTTTGTCATTGTCACATAGACTATCAAGCACTTCATCACTCACCATAACATCTCTATGACACCATCATGACATCAAAATGAAAACTATATAGAAATCTCCCCCTTTGTCATTGATTTTAATTCCCATAAAACTAGGAATATATAGATCACCTTATCTCTTTTCAAAGCACTCATAGACAAGGAACTTATTCCCGACATGAACTTTCCACAATAGGAACTTTCTCCCCAACAAGAACATTTTCCCCCTTTGACACAATGACAAAGTGGGCACATACTAATCCTAAGGATGTAAAAATACTATCAAATAGGAAAGTACCATCTTATAAATATGATGCAAACTCTCCCTTACCTTGAGCTAACATCTTCTTATCTTGACAACTTCTTATTGATCCATGCCAACACTCTCTTCAAATCGGCACTTCAACCAATAAAGAAAGAAAACACAAAACCAAAATAATATGATGTAACTCATCAAGAAACATGTAATATTGGTTACCCATAATATCTTTGAGCAATATCACCTTCTAATCATCTTTATATCTCCACACACCATGAAGAACCACCACGCAGTCTTACCAGGCTTCTTTCATAAGACACTTCCATGACAATGAACTCTACATCTACACTATACAAAATAGGAAACATGCACTTAACTTAACTTGAGAACATACCTTGAAATAGTCATACCTTAATATTTTGGAGAGACTAAGAAAAAATACTCTACTTCAAACTAAGCCTTTTTATCATCCTTGTAGACCTACCTAAAACTTACAAAGCCCTCAATTTTTGGTAAACACATCTTCATGAATTGAAATTTCATATCTAGATCACTCTCATATTCCTTCTCAATCAAACCAATTTTCATCACCAAGATCATCCTCTATAACATACTTCCTTCACAAACCTACTAGCCAATTAACCCTCCATATTAACAAAAACTTGAATAATGTGACAACCAAAAACCTTAAATTATATATGAATCTTGATTTTACCACCCATTTCTACCATTCAACAAATTTATAAGCCTTAAAATCTCACATTTTAAGGCAAAACACTTTTCTAGTAGAGCCCTAAACCCTAGAATCTTAAAACAAATAGGGACAACAAACCTCCTTCTATGTTTAATGCACATCTATGAAACATTTTTGACACCTAGAGACACCCATATCACACTTATATACCAAAAATTAAGCTTACATACCTTTTGTAACATATACATCTTATAACACATTTTAAGCCTGCTTGCCCTTAAACCAAAAATAGATAAAACCAAGAGCACACAAAAATCTTCAATTGGCACATACATACCTTCAGACCTCAAAAACACCTAGATCAAACCATAAATAAATGAATATACCTTTATGAACACCAAACACTTCTTTTCATTTGCATCAATCTCATTGAGCCACTTGGAACCACCCATTCTAATTTTGTATAATAGCTCATTCACAAACCTATGAAGAAAGATCATGAATTTGTTGTTCCTCCTTAACTAAAGACCTTTTTCTGATTGGCATAATCATCTTGAGCACCTTCAATATAACCATGTATACTATTCCAATTGAAAAATAGTACATCAACAATTTCTTCTCCACTTGAAAGAACTCTCTTAAGAAGCATAGATAGAGACACCTTCTATACCTCAATGCTCTTAAAACTAAAACAAATCCTCATCTTCCATCTCCTCCTTCATCATATGATATTTTTAGTTCTTTTTCTTTTTATTCTTTGGTTTAGGAGAAATAACTTCCTCATTTACTACAACATTCTCCTTTTCTTCCATGATTGAATTTATAATATATGGATACAACACAGATTCATTACATACCTTTTCATTTGAAGAATATTATTTGTAGCTTAAAACCTCATCATTAGGCACAAAAAATTAATGTTATTTGCATGATACATGCTCTATAATAGTAGGATGTTCACTTGGATCCATACATACCTTAAGACTAGCCTTAATTAGTACCTTGGTCTTCTCTTTGAGCTTTATCTCTTCATTCTTACCATGAGCAGACAATGAGACCTCTTGGTAATCTTCAACTATTGAAACATTCTCGACCATAGAAAAAAAATTATGTGGACCTGTAGTCTCATCATGACTCACACTTTTCACCTTTGGATTCTATATGTTAACTTTCCTTCTTTTTTGAACTATAGGAGTGTGATTAAATCTATTTTATCTTGTAGGCCTTTGCTATCATAACCTAACAATGTGACCTCTCTATTAAAAATTGTAGCACACCATATATTTTATAATAAATGTATCTTTCCTTACCTTATTTGGACAAAAATTTGTAGAGTTTCCTATGTCATGACAAATAAATAGCCTCCCCTTTTTGAAGAGGACTCACCTTATCTAATCTTATGTAGATAATGGTTTGCAAAGTGTCCTACATCAAGACAATTAAATCCCTTTATTCTATTCACACCTTTTAACTAATGACCCCCATCATAGTCCCATACAAATTAATTTCTAATAGGTCTCTTACACTCTCTATCCCTATGACCATATTAATTACATGTATAATAGTAACCATTGAATCTTTCATACCTCATGGCATTTGGTTGTCTGATCTGATTTGTCTTTACTCTATCGACACCTTCATTCCTTGTCTAATGATTTATCTTTAAAGTATGATTATTGTGGTTTATATTATTCTCCATCTTATCCTGAGTTACAGTCTTTTTTTCTTCTTCATATCCAAGATCATATCTATCACTAGCATGCTTTTGACCAATCATCATATTATCTAGATCACATGAGCTCTTCTCAAATCTCACAAATGTCTTCACGTTACTATCTATATTTTCTATCTCAAATTTCAAAGATTCATTTTTTAGAAACATACCTTAAACATTCACCTTCTTTATCTTTTAAGCTTCTATATAATTTCCAATTGACAACTAAGTTGCTTGATCATATCTTCAGGCTCCTTGTCAGGATCTTGCTCCTCAATTAGAGCACATATGATTACTTCTTGTATTAGCAACTAAACATGGAATTATACTAGAATCAATAAGTAACTAGAAATATGAAACAACACAAGATTTGAGAGACAATACACAATTGTATTAAATACTCAGAAGAAAATACAATAAAGAAGATGCCACTTCTTCTTCCACTTGAAAGGCTTGCCACACCTCAAGACCTTCTTCCCTCTCTCTCTCGGTCCCAACAATCAACTCAAATATAGAATTGATGTTCACCTCTCCAACTAGTTAGTAACAACACTACCAGTACACCAAGTACACAACTGTATTCCAAGTAGATCTCCTGCTCTCTGCTACTACTTGCAAATCACTAAACCTTACTCACCATTGTAGATCTCCAAAAGAAGCCATGCTCACCTGCTGACCAAGTTCATAACAAACACAAAGAACCACTCTGATTCTCCAAACTAGCACCCACACTTGGTACTATGGCACTAGGAGGAACACACCATTGCTCTCCTCTCTCAGAAGGAGCTTATTTTGCTCTCTTACTCTCTAGCACTAATTTACAATACAACCAATGAGTCTCTTAAATAGATCTCATGCAAACAATAATTAGACACCTAATTACAATAATTAGATCCGTAGCTCTTAGTCTAAAATTGGCTCTTGACATGCAAACACTTGGTTTGTTAGCTAACTACCTGTAATACACGTAGCTCAAACCACACAAGTGACCGATGTCGGTCCCTGTCTGCCTAGGGGGTGTCGACACCGACCGAATTCTGATCGACGTCGATTGCCTTCTGTCTATACCCTACTGACATCAATTTTCCTGACCAACGTCGGTGACTGTAACACTCAACAAACACTTTGAAACCTCCTTAACTCCTCCTATTTGCATCTTGGTGAAGCTTTTACCTCCACAACCTAAAAATCTTCCACTTGGAGATAAACAGTTGTGCATGTACCTGTATCTGTACCCTATCTAATCTATTTCCTAGCTTGTATCCCTCTTAAAGCTCAACCCTGAAGACCAACCATCACACACCCTATGATGCCTTTCCTATCATCTGAGTAACCTACCGCATCCAAACCTACAAACCCATGTAGTGAAGACCTTGACCCTTAATAACATGTTAACCTGCTACTAGTCCCTCTCAGATACCTGAGAATCTACCTTCCCTGAATTGGCTCCAAACTCTCTGACAACTCCCACTGCTTGGGAAAACTCAGGCCTATACTAGACCTTATGTGATTTCAAACCCTATTCTAAGCTCAGCTTAAACTGTCTAGCCCTTGGTGTGCTTACCAATTATGCATCCTGTGTAATGAACCTCACCAACAACTGATTCACATCAGCTCCCACTGGAGACCAAATCTCCATGTCTCTTATGCCAAAGAATTTTGCTGCTCCAATTTCCTCATGACATGCCTCTGACCTAACCTTACCTTTTAGCTCAACAAAACCCTGTATGTATAAACCTGCTAGCAAACATACCATCCACATACAGTAACTGGATAATGTCACAACTCATCATCCACCTGGTAAGAACAAACACAATAGTTACATTGACATTGACTAAAGCCCTGCTTTGTCATCCACCTGTCAAACCTTGTAACACTATCCTACAGCTTCCTCAAGACCATATACCTTGTCCTTCTATCTCATGTATCCATCCACTCTCTTCTTTAACTTGGGAATCCATCCATCTCTCAGTGCTTTCTTCTAGCTGAAAACTCTACCAAAAAATACCTATTTGGTTCTTCTCTAAGGACTCACACTCCTCATCCATGCCAAGATCTCACTGTTTTTGGATTCTACCTGCATTGCCTTTTCACATCTTCCTAGTTCTTGACCATCAGTAAGCAATATAAAGAAGGTGAACAACGAATATGAGGTTCACTTACCCTTTCTGACCTCCATATGGGCATTTGAGACTTGTTGACATCTTGTTGTCCGCCCACCATCCATTCCAGTGACCAATCTCAGAAATCTCCTAGTCTGCAACCGACCGACGTCAGTTTCTTGTATTGACCCTATTTATCGACGTTGGTTATCTAACTGACGCCGTTGTACCTGTTGCCGATGTCGATCACTTTATGACTGACGTTGATTCCTGCTGCCTGACACCACCGACTCTACTGATCTGCACATGACTGACATTGATGCCTATCTGTTTGATGTTGGTTCCTCTTGATCGATGCTGATATCTGTGTTCGCCTATGAGTGATGAATTTTTACCCACGAGTTCTCCATGGATCAAAACCCTATTCAAATTAGCATAGACCTGCTCAAAATAATTTAGTCCTCTCAACTAATCTTTGTCTGTCATCTCCTCCATGAACACCAAGGCTTTCCAGTTCTTAAGTTTGTCAAAGATATCTGTCTTCCACTTAAGAACATGCATTCCCCTCCTACATATGTAACCAAGCCTACAAATCCACATCTCTGTAACAAAAGGTGAATCAGTAATATAAGTAGATAGATAAAGGATACCTACTTTCTTACCACCATCTAATTCAAGTGTATCCACTGTGAGAGTTACTATGCATCTCTCATCACCTAACTTTCTTGAAGAAATTAGACTCATCTTCAAGACTGGTACCTGCATAACCTCATTCAACACCTGTGTGTTATCCATCTGCAATTTCAGCTTCACTTCCCCTTTGCCAACCATTTAACAAGGCTCTCCAGCTCCTAAATAAATCTCTCCAAAGTCTCCAAAGACATACCCATGAAAAGATGCTCTATTTTGAGCTGCATGGAAAGAGGTAAAAGAATCTGTAAACCAAGATTCTACTTTATCCAGAGCAACCTGTACAACAACCCCTGTAACATCTGCTTCTACATGTTGATCTTCTACTGACCAACAATATTCTTTTCCCTGCTCTTTCTTTCCATCAATCAGACCATTCCTGCTATTCAATTTCTCCATTCGTAGCTTACTTTCTTATGCCATTGCTATACTCCCACTCAATCTGAAACCCCTGAGAGTGACCTGTAATCAAAAACACTACTAGATCTGAACCACCTATTAGTCAACCCAACCAAAAGCTCTGATACCAACTTGTCAGGATCTTGTTCCTCAATTAGAGCACATATGATTACTTCTTGTATTAGCAACTAAACATGGAATTATATCAGAATCAATAAGTAACTAGAAATATGAAACAACACAGGATTTGAGAGACAATACACAATTATATTAAATACTCAGAAAAAAATACAATAAAGAAGATGCCACTTCTTCTTCCACCTCAAAGGTTTGCCACACCTCAAGACCTTCTTCCCTCTCTCTCTCAGTCCCAACAATCAACTCAACTATAGAATTGATGTTCAACTCTCCAACCAGTCAGTAACAACACTGCCAGTACACCAAGTACACAACCGTACCCCAAGTAGATCTCCTACTCTCTGCTGCTACCTACAAATCACTAAACCTTACTCACCATTGTAGATCTCCAAAAGAAGCCATGCTCACCTGCTAACCAAGATCATACAAACACGAAGAACCACTCTGATTCTCCAAACCAGCACCCACACTTGGTACTGTGGCACTAAGAGGAACACACCATTGCTCTCCTCTCTCAAAAGGAGCTTATTTTGCTCTCTTACTCTCTAGCACTAATTTACAATACAACCAATGAGTGTCTTAAATAGATCTCATGCAAACAATAATTAGACACCTAATTACAATAATTACATCCATAGCTCTTAGTCTAAAATTGGCTCTTGACATGCAAACACTTGGTTCGTTAACTAACTGCCTATAATACACGTAGCTCAAACCACACAGGTGACTGACGTCGATCCTTATCTGCCTAGGGGGTGTCGACACCAGCCTACTTCTGACTGACATCAATTGGCTTCTGTCTATACCCTATCGACATCAATTTTCTTGACTGACGTCGATGACTGTAACACTCAGCAAACACTCTGCAACCTCCTTAACTCCTATTTTCATCTTGGTGAAGCTTTTAGCTCCACAACCTAACAATCTCCCACTTGGAGATAAATATCTGCACCTATACCTAAATCTATACCCCATCTAATCTATTTCTTGGCTTGTATCCCTCTTCAAGCTCAACCCAGAAGACCAACCATCACACACCCTGTGATGCCTTTCCTGTCATCCGGGTAACCTGCCGCATCTGAACCTACAAACCCATGTAGTGAAGACCTTGACCCTACATAACATGTTAACCTACTGCTAGTCCCTCTCAGATACTTGAGAATCTATCTTCCTTGAATTGGCTCCAAAATCTCTGATAACTCCCACTGCTTGGGAAAACTCAGGCCTAGACTAGACCTTATGTGATTTCAAGCCCTGTTCTAAGCTCAGCTTGAACTGTCCAGCCCTTGGTGTACTTACTGATTCTGCATCCTGCATAATGAACCTCACCAACACCTGATTCACATCAGCTCCCATTAGAGACCAAATCTCCATGTCTCTTATGCCAAAGAATTTCACTGCTCCAAATTCCTCATGACATGCCTCTGACCTAACCTTACCTTTTAACTCAGCAAAACCCTATATGTACAAACCTGCTAGCAAACATACCATCCACATATAGTAACTAGATAATTTCATGACTCATCATCCACTTGGTAAGAACAAACACAATAGTTACACTGACATTGACTAAAGCCCTGCTTTGTCATCCACCTGTCAAACCCTGTACCACTGTCCTGCAGCTTCCTCAAGACCATATACCTTGGCCTTCTATCTCACGTATCCATCCACTCTCTTCTTTAACTTGGGAATCCATCTGTCTCTTAGTGCTTTCTTCTAGCTGACAACTCTACGAAAAAATACCTATTTGTTTCTTCTCTAAGGACTCACACTCCTCATCCATGACAAGCTCCCACTATTTTTGGATTCTACCTACATTGCCTCTTCACATCTTCCTAGTTATTGACCATCAGTAAGCAATATAAAGAAGGTGAACAATGAATATGAGGTTCACTTACCCTTTTTGACCTCCATATGGGCATTTGAGACTTGTTGACAGCTTGTTGTCTACCTACCATCCATTCCAGTGACCAATCTCAGCCATCTCCCAGTCTGCAACCGACCGACGTTGGTTTCCTACACTGAGCCTATCTACCAACATCAGTTATTTGAATGATTTCGGTGTAGTTGTTGCTAATGCCGGTCACTATATGACCAATGTCAGTTCCTACTACCTGAAACCACTGACTCTACTGATCTGCACATGACCGACATCGGTGCCTGTCTATTCGACGTCAGTTCCTCTTGACTGACACCGGTATCTGTGTTCGCCTGTGAGTGATGACTTTTTACCCGCGAGCTCTCCATGGATCAAAAGCCTATTCAAATTATCATAGCCTTGCTTAGAATAATTTAGTCCTCTCAACTGATCTCCATCTGTCATCTCCTCCATGAACACCAAGGATTTCTAGTTCTTAAGTTTGTCAAAGATATCTGTCTTTCGCTTAAGAACATGCATTCCCCTCCTACATATGTAACCAAGCCTACAAAGCCACATCTCTATAACAGAAGGTGAATCAGTAATATAAGTAGATAGGTAAAGGATACCTACTTTCTTACCACCATCTAATTCAAGTGCATCCACTGTGAGAGTTACTGTGCATCTCTCATCACCTAACTTTCCTAAAGAAATTAGACTCATCTCCAAGATCGGTACCTGCATAACCTCATTCAACACCTGTGTGTTATCCATCTGCAATTTCAGCTTCACTTCCCCTTTGCCAACCATTTGACAAGGCTCTCCAGCTCCTAAATAAATCTCTCCAAAGTCTCTAAAGACATACCCATGAAAAGATGATCTATTTCGAGCTGCATGGAAAGAGGCAAAAGAATCTATAAACCAAGATTCTACTTTATCCAGAGCAACCTATGCAACAACCCCTACAACATCTACTTCTACATGCTGATCTTCTACCGACCAATAATCTTATTTTCCCTGCTCTTTCTTTCCATCAATCAAACCATTCATGCTATTCAGTTTATCCATTCGTAGCTTACTTTCTTCTACCATTTTTATACTCCCACTCAATCTAAAACCCTTGAGAGTGACCTGTAATCAAAAACACTACCAAATCTGAACCACCTGTTAGTCAACCCAACCAAAAGCTTTGATACCAACTTGTCAGGATCTTGCTCCTCAATTAGAGCACTTATGATTACTTCTTGTATTAGCAACTAAACATGGAATTATACTAGAATCAATAAGTAACTAGAAATATGAAACAACATAGGATTTGAGAGACAATACACAATTGTATTAAATACTTAGAAGAAAATACAATAAAGAAGATGCCACTTCTTCTTCCACCTCAAAGGCTTGCCACACCTCAAGACCTTCTTCCCTCTCTCTCTCGGTCCCAACAATCAACTCAAATATAGAATTGATGTTCACCTCTCTAACCAGTCAGTAACAATGCTTCCAGTACACCAAGTACACAACTGTACTCCAAGTAGATCTCCTGCTCTCTGCTACTACCTGCAAATCACTAGACCTTACTCACCATTGTAGATCTTCAAAAGAAGCCATGCTCGCCTGCTGACCAAGATCATACAAACACGAAGAACCACTCTGATTCTACAAATCATCACCCACATTTGGTACTATGGCACTAGGAGGAACACACCATTGCTCTCCTCTCTCAGAAGGAGCTTATTTTGCTCTCTTACTCTCTAGCACTAATTTACAATACAACCAATGAGTCTCTTAAATAGATCTCATGCAAAAAATAATTAGACACCTAATTACAATAATTAGATCTATAGCTCTTAGTCTAAAATTGGCTCTTGACATGCAAACACTTGGTTCGTTAGCTAACTGCCCATAATACATGCAGCTCAAACCACACAGGTAACTGACGTCGATCCCTGTCTACCTGGGGGTGCCGACGCCGGCTGACTTCTGATCGACGTCGGTTGCCTTCTATCTGTACCCTACTGACATTAGTTTTCCTGACCATCACCAGTGACTGCAACACTCAGCAAACACTCTGCAACCTCCTTAACTCCTCCTGTTTGCATCCTGGTGAAGCTTTTAGCTCCACTACCTAACACTCCTTGGCATCAAGAAGATCATTCATTAAAATACTTTCATAGTCCACCTCATCTTCATTATTATTTGAATCATTCCAATTAGACTCATCATGTTGTGAAAAACTTCCTTCCTCATCCATGAATAGGGCTTCATTGTCAACAAGACCATCATCTTCATGATCATATTCTGAATCGCTATCTTTACTCTAATCTGATCAGTTGCAATCTTCTTTGGTTTAAAGACTCTTCTTATTCTTGAAGGATCTCTTCTTGTTGTTGTAATTTTTGAAACCTTTCTTATTGTATGTCTTCTTGTCTTCATCTTGACCTTCATCATTCTCTTCATCATATCTCTTCTCATGCTTATGAGGGCATTTTTGATCAAAATTTCCTATTTCTCCATAGTTAAAACATCTAAAGGGTAGTTTACCCTTATACTTTCCTGAGCCAATGTTCAATTTCTTAGTAATCAAAGAAATTAGTTCACCATCATCGATGTTAGATATGTCATCCTATTTGGATTTCTTACCTTATAAATTCATCTTATGCTTCATATCTATCTTGAATGGAACTTCATTATTTGGTGGTGTATCGTCATTCATCCTCATCTCATAGGCAGTAAGGGTGCCATGAAATTGATCCATCTTCAATTGAGTAAGGTCATGACTCTCTTCTATAGAAGATACTTTAAAATCAAAATTTGGGGATAGAGACCTTAAAATTTTTTGAATAATAATAGTCTCTTCAAGATTCTCTCCAAGACCTCTGATGATATTCACAATTTCATCAACTCTCTACAAAAACGATGCCACAATATCTTCTTCATTCATTTTGAAACTTTCAAATTGCCTTTTATGAGTCTGCAACTTAGCAAGCTTAACCTTTCAATCTCCCTCAAAAATATTCTTCAATTTATCCCATATTTTCTTAGTAGATATGTAATGAATTACTTTGGTGAACTCAATTTTTATAAGACCACAATAAATGGCATTCATTTCCTTATAGTTTTTCACAAATAACTTCCTATCTACAACATTATTTGGAAGAATAATAGGATCAATATAACCGTTTAGAATAGATTATCATACATAAAACCCTAGCGACATAATATAGATCCTATCACCCTAAAAATCATAATTAGATCCATTGAACATTAGTGATTGCTTATTAGAGAAACCACCTTACACATTCTGACTAGCCATTTTACCTTGGATAACCTTCAAGATGTCAAGCTTTTACTAAAATACATCACTTTGATACTAATTATTAGATGTATCATCGTTAAGAAGGGGGAGGTGAATTAGTGAGCCCAAATAATCTAACTTCAATTTTGATCATTACAAGTATTTAACTAGTTACCACAAGCCTTCATGAAGCATACATATCATTCATCACAATAAGAGAGATAATGAAAGATCAATCACATAACACATGACATATATCAAAAACCCTCTTGGGGAATAAAACGAAATGGAACCTACAACTAGATTACTATATTATAAAGATAAGAACCAATTTAGACCATCTAAAAATTATCAAAGAGCTACAATCCCTATTTAGTGAGACTCTAATCCCACAAGGTGATACACACGTATCGAGCTAAGCAATAATAAAAACTAGACCTTTTATAAATTTTTACCTTAAAACAAGGCTACAACCACCTTAGATGATGAGTTACCAAAAAAACATTTATAAAACACTTTCACCTCTGAATTGATGTGAACAACACTTGATGATAGACCTCAGCTTATCACTTTTCACCTTTGCTCACACTTAAACAACAAGCGCACTATTATCTCAATAGAATTATGACCACAAGTCATATAAATAGTCCTAAATCTATTATTCTCTTCAACACATACTCAAGGCACTCTACCCCTCCTTCAATCCAAAAAACACACACACACATAAGCCTCTCTACTATAAATCCTTAGTCTCTCATATACAAATCTAGAACCCATCATCTTTGGTTCCATTATTTATATATTAATCTTTGATAATCACTACCTTGGTTGGCCATTAGGCATGTCTTAACCTTTAATACATATATCTTATGAAGACAAATATCAATACATTCTTCATAAGTTGGCCATAGCACCTATGGGTCACCCTTAAGAAACTACACCTTTTAATAAGTCCTTTGTATCCCTTATAGGTCTCATGTGAACCCATTCATTCCTTTAGCACTCCCTAAATCAAAATAAGAACACAAGACAACTTTAAAATACATGGGTGCACTCCTTATATCCCCTTAAACATCCTCAAATTATTATAGTCAACATATCTCAACTCTACATATTTTTAAACAACTTAAACACTAACCTAATACACACAATCACCATAAATGAACACATAAACAACTTCTTATGCATTTTTCATGGTCAAGATAGATTGATCACACCTCCAAAATCCACACAAATCATTTTTATGGATTCTAAAATATGTTTCAATTTCTAATTCATAATGGGACATTAAAACACCACTAATACAAGCTTGAATACCCTTCTTGGGTCACTTGCAGAACAAACACGAACACATAGTAAACTTATAGGATAAATATATTTGACTATACTCACTTTTATATATTTAAATTAGGTTCAATGGATTCACCATATAATCTTCTACCACTTTTATTTTAACTACATGAGTAAATTCATCTTCTATCAAAATTTATGGTCAAAATATAGAGCTTTAGTTTTTTTCTATATAAAATTCAGATATTTAACTAACAATGGTTATAGTTAACCTTCTAACACAATGATAGAATATCATGGAGTATTATCTCAAGATCAATCTCACACCATCAATCTTGTTTGATCTTTAATGCATAGACCACCAAATCTAAATGTTAAATATCTGTCAATTTGACTTCATATCATGCAATCTAAGAACATTGACTCAATGTGATCCATAAATCTTTGAGGACCAGTCAGGTCTTTAATGATCAATGCTCACCATTTGATCAACTATACGAATGCCCATTCACTATTGGATCCTTATGCTATACCTTTGCTTAGATGTTAAACATTATACACCTATCCTCATCTCTCTGCCTCCTGACTCCTTAAAGAAATCATGCACCGTTGATCTTACTCGATCTTTGACACATCAAAAATGACTATGTGAACCATATCAATATGCATGATTATCCATTTTTTCACCTTAATAACTTCTTCCGTGCTTCAATGCAAGATCTCAAATTTGAACCAAATGATATTCTCACATAGGAAAATCCAACCATATGACATAATTCTCCTAAAACCCTTGTGCATGAAAGTTATATTGACATTAAAGAGCCTTCTCATAATCTTATATCGTAGATCCAACAATGTCCAAATCTATTTGAGAGGCTTACTTTGAGCATCCATAACATTTACTGTGTTTTAACGCATGAACTCAAATTTAGTGTAATTGATCTATGCTCAAAACTAAACAAAAATATATGATTAGTTTCTCTTGAAACCTTCACATGTTAAGATATAACACATTCATAATGATCACTAGGCTCTTTCTTCCATATTTCAAAATTGGATAAGTATGGGAAAACATAGTCAATCTACCTGGGAGCCCACCTTTTCATAAGCATATCTTTTGATGCATTACATCACATGATCTAAAAATTAATGAAAATAAACTAGGTCCAAGATTTAAAAACCCCATATGATCACCTTCTGCTAAAACATCCAAATGTGTGAGATATTCCATCATCAACTTGCTTACTCAACTCTTTTTGACCAATCTATAAATTTGGCTAAGTATGGGAAAACAATGGAATCTATTTGAGAAGCCAACTTTGCACCCTCATAAATTTAACCATGATTTGATGCATGAATTGAGATCTACTATAAAATAACTATGGAATATAGTGATCACAACCATATGACCAACTTCCCTTGACTCCTCACATCATAATGATGATGTCATGAAACTACCTACTCATATTTTTTGTAACTAGACCCAAAGTATCTAGATGAAAACAATGATCAACGAGATGATATTCGCTTATACACATAATCTCTCAAAGCATGGATCACACACTATAATACCCATTTCACATGATCAAACCTCCATACTCATCCCTAAACATCTCTAAATATTCAAACTCTAAGATTAACTAAGCCACCTTCAAGCATACAAGAACAAACACATTGCACACTTTGTCATTATCACATAGACTATCAAGCACTTCATCCACTCACTAGAGAATCTCCATGACACCCACCATGACATAAAAATTATAACTCTCTAAAAATCTCCCCCTTTATAACATATGTCAATTCACATCAATATTTAAACATATAGCACACCTTATCTCTCTTCAAAGCAGTCCTATAATAGGAACTTTCTTCCCAATAGGAACTTTTCATAATAGGAACTTTCTCCCCAATAGGAAATTTCTCCCCCATTGACACAATGATAAATTAGGCACATGATAATCCTAAAGACCTGAAAATACTATCAAATTGGAAAGGACCATCTTAGAAATATGATGCAAACTCCCCTTTACCTTGAGCCAACCTCTTATTGTCTTGATAACTTCCTCTTACTATATGCCAATACTCTCTTAAACTTTGTATTATAACCAATGAATAAATAACATACAAAACCATAAAAATATGATGTAACTCATCAAAAAACATCTGATAGGGGCTCCTTCTAATATCTCTAAGCAATTTCACCTATTGAGCATCTTCAAATCTCCACACACCATAAAGAACCACCATCCAAGCTTACTAGCCTTCTTTCACAAAACACTTTCATGACAATGAACTATACATATACACTATACAAAATAGGAAACATGCATTGAACTTAACCTAAGAACATACCTGGAAATACTCATACCTTGCTCTTTTGGAGAGACTAAGCGAAAAACACTCTTCTTCAAACTAGGCATGTTTAGCCTCCTTGTAGCCTTACATGAAACTTATAGAGCCCAAAATTTTCATCAGACACATCTTCAAGACATAAAACTTAATATTTATAGCACTCTCATATGCCCCCTCGATCAACCTATTTTCATCACCAAGCTCATCTTCTACAATGTACTTCCTTCACAAACCTACTAGCAATTCAACTATCCATATTGACAAAAACTTGAATAATATGAGAAAAACAAAACTTAAATTCTCTATGAATTTTTTTTTACCACCAATTTATCCCATTCAAAAAAATTATAAGCCTCAGACCTCAATTCATAAGGCATACCACTTTTGTAGAAGAGCCCAAAACCCTAGAATCTTAAAGCAAATAGGGTCAACAAACCTCTTTTTGGTGAAAAGACATGTATGAAACTTCTTACACCCTTGAAGACACCCATCACACACTTTTATACCAAAATTTTAGCTTCCATACCTTTGGGAAGCCATACATCCTATAACCCATTTTAGGCTTGCTTACCCTTATACCAAAAATAGAGAAAACCAAGAGCACTCAAAAATACTCAATTGGCACACACATACCTTCAGACCTCAAAACACCTAGATAACACCAAAAATAAATGCATATACCTTTATGAGCACTAAACATTTCTTATAATTTTTCATCAATCTCATTAAGCAATGAGGAACCACCCATTTTGACTCTGTATTATAGCTCATTCATAAACCTTTGAAGGAGGCTCATGAACTTGTTGCTCCCCCTTAACTAAATACTTATTTTTGAGTGGTATAATCTTCTTGAACTCCTTCAATCTGAACCTATAGACTGTTATGACTATAAAACACTACATCAACACTTTATTCTCCACTTGAAAAGAGTCTCTTAAGAAGCATAGATAGAGACACCTTCTATACCTCAATGTTCCTGAAATAAAAACAAATCCTCATCTTCCATCTTGTCCTTACTCATCTGATATCTTTATTTCGTATTATTCTTCTTCTTTGGCTTAGGAGAAACATATTTTTCATTTAATATGGCATTATCCTTTTCTTCTATGATTGAATTGACAATATATGGAGACAACACAGATTCTTTAAATACCTTTTCATCTAAATAATCTTCCTTGAACCTTAGAACCTCATCATTAAGAACATAAAATTTATTTTATTTATATGAAACATGCTCTGTAATAGTAGGATGTTCACTTTGATCCATACATACCTCAAGAATGGCCTTAATTAGCACTTTGGTCTTCTCTTTGAGCTTGATCTCTTCATTCTCAACAAGAGTAGACAATGAGACCTCTTGGTACTCTTCAACTACTAAATCATTCTTCATCATAGCAAACAAATTACTTGTACCTATAGTTTCATCATGACTCACACTTTTCACCTTTATCTTCCATGTGCTAACTTGCCTTCTTTCTTGAAATCTAAGAGCATGATTAAATCTATTATGTCATTTACTTGCAAAACCTAACAATGTGACCTCTCTGTTCATAATTGTATCACACCATATCTTTTAAAATAAATTTATATTGCCTTACCTTATTCGGATAGAAATTTTTAGAGTGTCCTATGTCATGACAAAAATAAAAAAACCTCCCCTTTTTGAAAAGTACTCACCTTACCCAATCTTATGTAGACAATGGTTTGTAAAGTGTCCTACATCAAGATAGTTAAAGTAATTTATTTTGGTCACACATTTTGACTAATTACCTCCATCATAGTCCCATGAAAATTCATTTCTAATAGGTCTTTTGTACTCTTTATCCCTATGACCAAATTGATTACATGTATAATAGTAACCATTCAATCTTCAATACCTCATGGCATTTGGTTGTCTAATCTAATTTGTCTTTAATTTTTCAGCACCTTCATTCCTTGTATGATGATTTATCTTCAAAGTATGATTTTCCTATTTCACATTAGTCTTCATCTTATCTTAAGTAACATCCTTTTATTCTTCTTCATATCCAAGACTAGTTATATCACTAGCATGGTTTTGACCACTAAGAATATTGTCTAGATCACATGAGATCTTATCAAATCTCAAAAAATGTATTCACATTAGTATATGTCTTTTCTATCTTATATTTCAAAGATTTATTTTTAGAAACATACCTTGAACATTCATCTTCTTTAGTTTTTAGGCTTGTAGACAAAATTTCCAATTGACAACAAAGATGTTTGATCATATCTTCCAATTCTTTGGCATATTAATTCAATATTACCTTATATAAAATATTTTTTTCCTCATATTCATTGATCTTATATTTCATCTTCTTATTGATCTTCTTCTCAATTTTCATTTCTTCAATAGCATTCATCAAAATAGTCTCACAGTCTACCTCATCTCCATCATTCTCTAAATCACTCTAGGTAGAATCCTTATGATGTGATCAAATCCCTTCTTCAACCATGAACAGGGCTTCATCTTCAACAAGACCATAATATTCATGATCATATTTTGAATCACTATCTTTACTCTCATTTGATGAGATACAATCCTCTTTGGTGTAAAGACTTTTTTCTTCTTAAAGGACTTCTTCTTGTTGTTATATTTTCTAAAACCTTTATTCTTGTATGTCTTCTTGTCTTCATCTTGACCTTCATCATGATCTTAATCATCTTTTTTCTCATGTTTATAAGGGAATTTACAATTAAAATATCCTATTTATCCATAGTTAAAACATTTGAAGGGTAGTTTACCTTTATACTTTCATGAGCCAATGTTCAATTTCCTAGTAATCAAAGAAATTAGTTCATCATCATCAATTTTAGATATGTCACCCTATTTGGATTCCTTACCTTGGAAATTCCTCTTAGGCTTCATATCTATCTTGAATTCACCTTCCTTCTTTGGTGGTATATCATCATTCTTCCTCATCTTATAGGTAGTAAAAGTGCCATGTAATTGATCCATCTTCAATTTAGTAAGGGCATGACTCTCTTCTATAGCAGATACTTTTGAATCAAAATTTGGGTATAGAGACCTTAAAACCTTTTTAATAATATTATTCTCTTCAATATTCTCTCCAAGACCTCTGATGATATTCATAATTTCATTAACTCTCTTCCAAAAGGATGCCACAATATCCTCTTCATTCATTTTGAGACTTTCAAATTCCCTTCTATGAGTCTACAAATTAACATGCCTAACCTTTGAATCTCCTTCAAAAATAGTCTTCAATTTATCCCATATTTCCTTAGGAGATGTGTAATAAATTGCTTTGGTGAACTCAATTTTTTTAAGACCACAAGTGATGGCATTCATTTCCTTAGAGTTTTTCTCAAATAACTTCTTGTCTAGAAAATTAAATGAATGAATAATAGTATTATAACCATTCAAAATATATTTACATACATCAAACCCTAGGGGCATAATGTAGGTCCTCATCCTGTCACCCTAAAAAGCATAATTAGATCCATTGAACATCGATGCTTGCTTAGTAGAGAAACCACCTTGCACATTTGACTAGCCATTGTACCTTGGATCACCTTCAAGCTGTCAAGATTTTATCAAGGGACCTTTCTCTGATACCAATTGGTAGAGGTGAAATCATTGAAAGGGGGGTGAATCATTGAGCCCAAATAATCCAACTTCAATTTTGATCATTATAAGTACTTAACCAGTTAGCAAAATAATTCATGAAGCATACATATCATTCATAGCAATAAGCAAGAGAGATAATGCAAGATCAATAACATAACACATGGCATACATGGGAAACCCTCTTAGGGAATGAAACCACTAGAACCTATAATGAGACTAATATTTGATAATGACAAAAACCAATTTGGACCATCTACAAATGATCATGGAACTATAATACCACTTTAGTGAGACTTTAATCCCACAAGGTGCTACCACACCTATTTAGCTATGTTATAACAACAACTAGACCTTTTAGTAAGTTTTAATTTGAAATGAGGATAAAAACACCTTATATGATTAGCTACCATAAAAAAATCAATAAAATACTTCAACCTCTGAATTTATGTCAATAACACCTGATGATGGACCTCAACTTATCACTCTTCACCTTCATTCACACTCAAAAAACAAACATACTATTCTCTAAATAGAATTATGACCACAAGTCATACAAATAGTCCTTAATATTTTATACTCTTCAACACATCCTCAAGTCACTATACACCTCTTTCACTTCATAAAACAAACACACAATCCTCTCTAATATCTCTCCTTAGTCTCTCATATACAAATCTAAAAACCATCATATTTGGTTTCGTTATTTATAGAAAAATCTTTGATAATCACTACTTTGGTTGGCCATTAGGCATGAATTAACCCTTAGGACATCTATATTATAAATAAAAAGCTCAATAAATTATTCATAGGTTATCCATAGCACCTATGGGTTGCCCTTAAGGAACTACACCTTTTAATAAGGCCCTTGTAGCCCTTATAGGTATCATGTGAACCCATTCACTCCTTTAGAACTCCCTCAAGTAAAAAAATAACACATGACCACTTTTAAATACATGGTTCCACTCCTTATATCCCCTTAAACATCCTCAAATGATTAAAATTAACTTATATCACATCTATGTATGTTTAAACAACTCAAACACTAACCTGATGCACATAGTTAATATGAACGAACACAGAGACAACTTCTTAACCATTGTTCATACTTAAGATAGATTGATGACACCTCCAAAATCCACATATAAAATTTTAATGGAGTCTAAAATATTTAACAATTAATAATTCATTATGAGACATCAAAATAACATCAATAAAATCTCAAATATCTTTCTCAGGTCACTTGTAGATCAAACATGAACACATAGTCAAATTTTAGGCTTAATATATTTGACTATACTCACTTATAGATCTTTAAATCAAGTTTAATGGATGTACCATAGAGTCCTATACCTCTTTTATTTTTAATACATGAGTAAATTCATCTTCTACCAAAATTTATGGTTGAAATACATAGCTCTGTTGTTTCCTATGTAAAATTCAAATATTTGAATATCAATGGTCATAATTAACCTTTGAACACAATGATAAAATATCATGGACTCTCAACTCAAGATAAATATCACATTATAAATCTTGTTTTATATTTAATAAATATACTAAAAAATCTAAACGTTAAACATCTATTATTTTGACTTTATCTCGAGCAATTTAGGAACTATGACTTAATGTGTTCCGTCGATATTCGATCAACTGTACGAACTACTACTCGCTGTTAGATCTTTATCCTATACCTTTTCTCAAAAAATAAACATCATGTACTTATATTCATCTCTATAATTATTTAATCCTTAGATAAATTATGCATCATTGATCTTTCTCAAGCTTTAACACATTCAAAAATGACTATGGGAACCCTACCAACATGCATGAGTAGCCATTTTTGCAACTTAATAATTTATTTTGTGCTTCAATGCATGATCTCAAATTTGGACCAAATGATATCCTCACATAGGAAAATCCAACCATATGACAAAATACTCATAAAACCATCACACATGTGATATATATTGACATTAAATAGCCTTCTCATAATCTTTTATCACAAAGCCAACCATGCCCAAATTTACATGAGAGGCAAACTTAGAGCATCCATAACTTTTGTTGTGATTCAATAAATGAACTCAAATTTATCACAAATGATCTATGATAAAAAATAAACAAACCCATATAATTATTTTCTCTTGACACCTTTACACCTATAATATATAAAACCTTCAAAATGCTTACTTATCTCTTTTTACCATACTGCAAAATTGGCTATGGGAAAACACAATCAATCTACCTGGGAGCCCAACTTTGCATAAGCATATATTTTGATGCACTACATCACATGATCTATAAATTAGTCAAAATAAACTATATATAAGAATAAATAAACCCATATGATCACTTTTTCCTAAAATATCCACACATGT
Source organism: Torreya grandis (assembly GCA_037957365.1). Lineage (NCBI taxonomy): Eukaryota > Viridiplantae > Streptophyta > Pinopsida > Cupressales > Taxaceae > Torreya > Torreya grandis. Next base: position 1,593,622 of record JARHVA010001869.1, read on the forward strand.
GAGCTATTCCATCATCAACTTGCTTACTTGGCTCTTTCTGGCCAATCTGCAAATTTGGCTAAGTATGGGAAAATAACAAAATCTATCTAAGAATCCAAATTTTCACCCTCATAACTATAACCATTATTTGATACATGACTTTAAATATAGTGAAAAATAACTAGGGACTACAATGATCAAAACCATATGACCAACTCCCGTTGACTTCTTCTCCTTCTCCTCCTCCTCTTCCTCTTCCTCTTCTTCTTCTTCTTCTTCTTATTCTTCTTCTTCATCTTCATCTTCTTCTTCTTCTTTTTCTTCTTCTTCTTCCTCTTATTCTTCTTCTTCTTCTTCTTCTTCTTCTTCTTCTTCTTCTTCTTCTTCTTCTTCTTCTTCTTCTTCTTCTTCTTCCTCTTCTTCTTAGGAGAAACATCTTCCTCGTCTACTACAACATTCTCATTTTCTTATATGATTGAATTGACAATATATGGAGACAACATAGATTCATTACATACCTTTTCATCTAAAGAATCTTCCTTACATCTTGGAACCTCATCATTAAGCATAGATAATTGATTTTATTTACATGATACATGCTCGATATCATTAGTATGTTCACTTGGATCTGTACATACCTTAGGACTAGACTCGATTATCACCTTGGTCTTCTCTTTGAACTTGATATCTTCATTCTCAATATGAGTAGGAAATGAGATCTCTTGGTACTCTTTAACTACTAAAGCATTATCCACCATAATAAACAAGTTACTTATACCTACAGTCTCATCATGAATCATAATTTTCACCTTTGGCTTCCATGTGTTAACTTACCTTCCTTCTTGAACTCTAGGAACCTGATTAAATCTATTCTATATTGTAAGCCTTTGCTTGCATAACCTAGAAATGTCACCTCTTTATTCATAATTTTATCACACCATATCACTTACAATAAATGTATCTTGCCTTACCTTATTTGGATATAAATTTGTAGAGTGTCATATGTCATGACAAACAAAATAACATCCCCTTTTTTAAGAGGACTCATCTTATCTAATATTATGTGGAAAATGGTTTGTAAAGTGTCCTACATTAAGAAAATTAAATCACACTATTTTATTCACACCATTTGACTGATTACCCCCATCATAGTCCCATGCAAATTACTTTATAACAGGTCTCTTGCACTCTATAACCCTATGACCAAATTGATTACATGTATAATAGTAACCATTGAATCTTACATACCTCATGGGATTTTTTTGTATGATCTGATTTGTCTTTACTCTATTAGCACCTTCATTTCTTGTATGATGATTTATCTTCAAGTATGATTGTCCTGGTTTCCATTACTCTTCATCTTGTTTTGAGTTACATTATTTTTTTCTTCTTCATATCCAAGACTAGTTCTATCACTAACATGATTTTGACCACTCAGACTATTATATAGATCACATAAGATCTTATCAGATCTCACAAATTTATTCACCTTACTATCTATCTTTTGTATCTCAAATTTTAAAGTTTCATTTTCAGAAACATACCTTGAACATTCATCTTCTTTATCTTTTAGGTTTGTAGATAGAATTTCCAATTGACAACTAAGATGCTTGATTGTATCTTCATGATCCTTGGCATATTCATTCGATCTTGCCTCATACACACTTAATTTCTCCTCATATTCCTTGATCTTATATTTCATGTTTGTATAGATCTTCTTCTCAATTTTTAGTTCTTCATGAGCAATCATCAAAATAGTCTCACAGTCCAGCTCATCTTCATCATTCTCTAAATCACTCTAAGTAGAATCCTTCTAATGTGATCAAATTAATTTATTAGCCATGAAAAAGGCTTCATCTTTATCAAGACCATCATCATCATGATCATATTATAAATCACTATCTTTAATCTCATCTGATGATCTACAATCTTCTTTAGTTTAATGACTCTTCTTGTTCCTGAAGGACCTCTTCTTGTTGTTATACTTTCTGAAACCTTTCTTCATGTATGTCTTCTTCTCTTCATCTTGACCTTCATCATGCTCTTTATAATATTTCTTCTCATTATTATGAGGGAACTTTTGAAGAAAATGTCCTATTTATCCATAGTTAAAACATTTGAAGGATAGTTTACCCTTATACTTTCCTAATTCAGTGTTCAATTTCCTACTAATAAAAGCAATTATTTCATCATCATCAATGTCAGATATGTCATCCTCGTTGGATATTTTTACCTTGTAAATTATTCTTAGGCTTCATATCTTTCTTTAATTTAACTTCCTTCTTTGGTGGCATATCATCATTCTTCCTCATCTCATAGGTAGTAAGGGTACCATGCAATTGATCCATCTTCAATTGATGAAGGTCATGACTTTCTTCTATAATAGATACATTCAAATCAAACTTGGGGGATAGAGACCTTCAAAAACTTTTGAACAATATTAGTCTCTTCAAGATTCTCTCCAAGACCTGTTATGATATTCATAATTTCATCAACTCTCTACAGAAAGGATGCCATGGTATCTTCTTCATTTATTTTGAGAATTTTAAGTTACCTTATATGAGTCTACAACTTAGCAAGATTAACCTTTGAATCTCCTTAAAAAATAGACTTCAATTTATCCCATATTTCCTTGGTAGATGTGTAATGAATTACTTTAGTGAACTCAAATTCTATAAGACCACTAGTGATGGCATTCATTGTCTTAGAGTTTTTCTCAAATAGTTTCTTGTCTGTAGTATTAGATGGGGGAATAATAGGAGTAGTATAACCATTCAAAAATATATTTCCATACATCCAACCCTAGGGACATAATTTAGGTCTTCATCTTAGCACCCTAAAATGCATAATTAGATCCATTAAACATCAATGTTTGCTTAGTAGAGAAACTACCTTACACATTCTAATTATCTATTGTACCTTGGATCACCTTCAATCTATCAATATTTTACCAAAGGACCTCAATCTAATACCAATTTTTAAAAGTATAATCACTAAGAGGGGGGTGAACCAATGAGCCCAAATAATCCAACTTCAATTCTGATCATTACAAGCACTTAACCATTTACCAAAATCATTCATGAAGCATACATATAATTCATAGCAATAAGCAAGAGAGACAATGCAAGATAAATCAAATAACACATGACATATATGGGAAACCCTCTTGGGGAATAAAACCCACTAAAACATATAATGGAATTCTATACTATAATGATAAGAACCAATTTATACCATCTATAAATGATCGAGGAATTACAATCCCTATTTAGTGAGACTCTAATCTCACAAGGTGCTACCACACCTATCTAGTTGAGCTACAACAACAAGACCTTTTATCAAATTTTACCTTGAAACAAGGCTAAAACCACCATAGATGTTGATATAAAATAATAACACCTAAAAAACACTTACACCTCTTAACTGATGTCAATAACACTTGATGATGGATATCAACTTATCACTCTTCACCTTCGATCACAGTCAAATAGCAAGAGAACTTTTCTTTCAATAGAATTATGACCATAATTCATAAAAATAGTCCTAAATATTTTTTTCTCTTAAACACATCTTCAAGGCACTCTACCCCTCCTTTTATCCATAAAACACACACACAATCCTCTCTACTATCACTCCTTACTCTCTCATATACAAATCTATAACCCATCATCTTTAGTTCCACTATTTATAGAGTAATCTTTGATAATCACTACCTTGGTCAGCCATTAGGCATGTCTTAACCCTTAAGACATCTATCCTATTAAAAAAAATCTAAATACATTCTTCATAGGTTGGCCATAGCACCTATGGGTCACATTTAAAGAACCACACCTTTAATATAACCCTTGTATCCCTTATAGGTCTCATGTGAACCCATTCACTCCGTTAGCACTTTCTCAAGAAAAAAAAGAACACAAGACCACTTTCAAATACATGGGTCCACTTTTTATGTCTCCTTCAACATCCTCAAATGATTATATTCAACTTATCTTCCCTTTGTATATGCTCAAATAGCTAAAACACTGATATGATGCACATGGTCACCATGAATGGACACATAGATAACTTCTTATTAATTGTTCATACTCAAGAGAGATTGATCACACCTCCAAAATCTACATAGATCATCCTCATAGAGTCAAAAATATGTTCCAATAGTTAATTCATCATGAAACATCAAAACAACATCAATACAATTTTGGATATCCTTCTTGGGTCACTTGCAGAACAAGCACAAACACATAGTCAACTTCTATGCTCAATATCTTTGATTGTACCCACTTCTAGATCTTTAAATTAGGTTCAATGGATGAACCATAGAGTCCTCTACCACTTTTTTTTACTACATAAGCAAATTTATCTTCTATCAAAATTTATGGTTAAAATATAGAGCTTTGGTTTTTCTTATGTAAAATTCAAATATTTGAATAAAAATGGTCATAGTTAACCTTTGAACACAATGCTCAAATTTCATGGAATTTTAGCTCAAGATCAATCTCACACCATTGATCTTGTCAAATATTTAACACATAGACTACCAAAGCCAAACATTAAACATCTGATAGTTTGACCTTATCTCATGCAATCTATGAACTTTGACTCAACATGGTTTTTTGAACTCTGAGGATCAGTCAAGTTTTTAATGATCAATGTTCACCATTAGATCAACTATACGAATGCTCGCTCACTATTGGATCTCTATCCTCTACCTTCTATTATATGTTAAACATCTTACACCTAACCTCATCTTAGTAACTCTTATGTCCTTGGATTAATCCTACATCATCAATCTTGTTAAGGATTTAACACATTAAAAAATGACCAAGTATGGGAATCCTATCAATATGTATGAGTATCCATTTTTATACCTCAATAACTTCTTCTATGCTTTAATGCAAGATCTCAAATTAGACCAGATGATTTCCTTATATAGGAGAATCCAACCATGTGACATCTACTCCTAAAACCGTCATTCATGTGAGATATATCAACATGAAAGAGCCTTCTCATATTATTTTGTCACAGACCCAACCATGTCTAAATCTACCTAAGAATCCAACTTTGAGCATCCATAACTTTTGCCACACATCAACACATGAACTAAAATTTAGTATAAATGATCTATGATTAAAACTAAACAAACCCATATGATCATTTTATCTTGACACCTTCACTTATGAATATATAACACCTATAAAATTCTCACTCATCTCATTCTACCACACTAAAATATTGGCTAAGTATGGGAAAACTTAGTCAATCTACATGGGAGCCCAACTTTGCATAAACATATCTTTTAATGCATTATATCACATGATCTATAAGTTAGTGAAAATAAACTAGGTCCAAGACTAAACAAAACCATATGATCACCTTCTCCTGACACATCCACACATGTGAGATACTCCATCATCAACTTTATTACTCGACTCTTTTTGGCCAATCTGCAAATTTGGCTAAGTATGGGAAAATAATGAAATCTATCTAAGAATCCAACTTTGTACCCTCATAAATTTAACCATGATTTGGTGCATGACTTGAGATTTGGTAAAAAAAACTAGGGGATATAGTGATCACAACCATATGACCATCTCCCCTTGACCCCTTCCCATGTGGCAATGGTGATGTCATTAAACTACCTACTCATATTTTCTACCAATAGACCCAAAGTGTTTAAATGAAAACTATGATCAACCAGATGAATTTCAATTGTGTACATAAGCTCTCAAAGTATGTATCACATATTATAAGATCCCTTTCACATTCTCAAACCTCCATACTCATTCCTAAACATCTCTAAATATTCAAACTCTAAAGATCAACTAAGCCACCTTCAATCATACAAGAACAAGCACATTGCATACTTTGTCATTATCACATAGACTATCAATCACTTCATCCACTCACCATAATATATCCATGACACCACCATGACATCAACTTGATAACTCTCCAATAGATATGTGCCTCCAATAGATTATTATAACAACCTCAATGATCCTTTTGTGATTCTTGAGGAATTTTTTAATTAAATTTAAATAGGTCCTCCTAATAGCATATATGAAGATCATGTTATCCTCAATACTTTAATTGACATCACTAATCCTTTCATTGACAAAACCAATACTTTAATTGACATCTTTTATCCTTTTTAGAGATCTAATCCTTTCCATCGTCTTAACAATCAATCTCCAACAAGCATCAATTGGGGTTGATAGAATCACACACTGTCAAAATCCTTCCATAGTGGTACATCATCTATAGAATCCATTAATATCAAAGATAGTATCAAGTCAACAAGTCATAATAAATAAATCAATTTTTATTTAACAACAAATCAAAATTAAATTAAATTAAATAATTATCCAAATCAAAAATTAACATCCCCTAGGGAAAACCTCCATAAGACACTACTGGGTAATATAAATAAAAATTGTCAAGAAAATCAAAATTCAAAGTCCCTTAGTAAAAACATCTTTGAGGTGCTACTGGAAAATTAAAGTTAAGCAGAGCTAGCAAGTCAAGAAGAATATGTTGGTGAAAACCTCTTTAAGGCACCAATATATAGACACATAATATTTTCATTATTTGATAAAGATATAGAAACACATGATAATCCTAAAATAATTTGGATCATAGAATAGAAGAGTCTTGAGTTTTTCCACACAACATCCAAAATCATGTCACATAAAACACAATTGGAATATTTAGAATCAACAACATTGTGTGTGACTGTTAGTCCAAATTTTGAGTCTCCTATTAATTATAAATCCCTTCATGATCCTAAAATCCATCTAAATCATATACACAACCAAAAATTTAAATCCTTAAACCAATGCATATCATAATTCACCCTCTTGGGTGGCATTATCTTTCATAGAAGATACAAAAAAACCTTGTTAAGATTTATGAAGGAATCCAAATCAACAACCAATGAAGATCATAATGGTATTAGTGGATCCCAAATTTATATCACCAACCTAATATAAAATATATCCATAATTGGTATTAGTTTAAAATCATAAATTAATTAACAAGATGCATTTCATATGCCTCCAATAAATTGAGATGACAATCATTCATCACATGGTGAAAATAATTTTTATAGTGCCTTGGTCAAGTACCATGATGAATACTAATTTACAAAATAATTCATAATAATATGTTGTCTAAAATTACCTCAACACTTGGGGGTATCCCAATCTACATCAAAATCCTCATCCTACAACCATCCTTAATATTGTGTGCCATATTTTTCCATCCTATCATATCCATCCTTTCATCTTGTCTTGACCTTGTTAAGTAAGTAGAATAAGTTTTAGTCCTATTCTAAAAATTTCTTGGCATATCATACAAGTGACACTTTGACAACTAGAAATTTGTTTCCCATGTGACACAATCCTTAGATATCCCTTGTTTATTTATCATTATCCCTCATCCACTATGTAATCATCCAAATCATTTCATAGTTCCATCTACCATCATTCCCCATCCTAGTTGCTAGGACTAAGTTTTACCTTCACTAATGACCCCATTATTATACACAACTAAAATTATAAAATTCTCTAAAATCCATAAATATTCATAAAATATGGAAAATCCAAAAATCATCCTAGCCATCTTATCCTACATCCTAAGAAAAATCTATCCAAAATCCTTATCCGTTATCTAACAAATCATTATGAATGTCCTTTAATATAATAATTTATCAAATCTAACCTCATGGAATATATAATTTTATAGATAAAAATTAAATAACACCAATTAAATCATGATCCATTCAACCATCTAATCAATTTTAATTAGGACAACTAACAAGACATTGATTACATCAAACTCAATGCATCACATACTTTGCATGTAAATAATTGCATGATGTTTGATGTGTTTTATGTGCTTGATTGTATTTTTTAATTCAGACATATTTATCTAATAATATATTTATATATTCTTATCTACATTTTTTAATTTACATGTCTTTGATTAGGCATTTTGTGGATATCTTAATTCATATTCTATCTTTTTATAATTTGTGTAATAGAATGTGAAAAAAACATCATATTGGTTCTTTATACTAGTGATGCATTATGATATGTTTTAATTTTACACTTTATATTTAATATTCATATATATTACATTAGTTAAACATGAAATAATTCATCATGGTTATATATATCATGTTGCATACTACCTAGTGCTATATTAAACATGATTGCTTATACATGTGGATTAAGACCATCGTAGAAACAAATATTCACAAATCATCACTTACAAAACATCCAATCATCAAACCCATACCCTAACCATACATACAATCATCTATCTAAGCCAATCTTCTACAAACCTATATCTAACATACAAATATAATAATAAATATATTCATATCAACAACCAAGCCACATCATCTATCTAATTCAATTATCTAATAAAATCAAATAAAAAATCCAATTATCAACCCAATAAAATCATTTTTAAATTTAATCATTTGTCCTTCCTCTAATAATATCCAACAATCATAATCATCAATAATATAACATTTTTGCTAACATCCATCATCCTCATTAGTCCTAATCAGTCTCCTTGGGACATACTTGGGACATCATCATCATCTAATCTATGCTATCATATATCATCACATAATTGTCTTCTAAGGAGAACTACATCGACCTAAGGTCCATACAGAATATGTAAGTAGAAATAAGTCACATGGGGACTAATGTCTGAGGTCAACTTGGCTACAATATGGTTATGTTTTTTAGTTGAATTGTATAACTAGTATAAAGGTGTATATGTATACATGGATGTGTGTGTGTGTGTGTGTGTGTGTGTGCGCGTGTGTGTGTGTGTGTGTGTATGTATTTAAATGTATATCTATATATGTATATATCTATAAAGGTGTATACACATACATGGACATATATACATGTGTGTGTATGTATGTGTGTATGTGTGTGTATGTGTGTATGTATGTATGTATGTATGTATATATGTGTGTATGTATGTATGTGTGTGTATGCATGCATGCATGCATACACACACATAGATACACACACACACACACACACACACACACACACACACACACACACACACACACACACACACACACACACACACACACACACACACACACACACACACACACACACACACACACACACACACACACACACACACACACACACACACACACACACACACACACACACACACACACACACACACACATATATAGACATAATGGAAGTTAAGACACATTTTTATAAACTTAAAAATCTATAATAATATGAGGTTTTGTTCCATAAAGGGATGTATATAAATTGATGGATATTCATTATAGTTTTTTATTTTCATATATAAGCATACATGGATATATTCATATAACCTATAGGTACATTTGGTAAAAGAATGGACCTATTTAAATGCATATGTTTATAATAGTAAATCATGTGAAGGTTATAGTGATATATTTACTTATATAATAGTGAGTGAGTGTGTGTGTGTGTGTGTATATATAGATATATATTTATATGTATATATGTATGTATGTATGTATGTATGTAGGGTCAAACCAATAATGGTTTATAAGTTGATTTGGTTACCTATTATGTTTATTTTAGGATATATACACATACGTATTCATCCCTAAATACATTAAAAATTGTTTACAAATATATGAGCAGAACTTTAAAAAACTGATAATATTGCTCATATATATATCCTCTACATAATGAAACTCAAGTTGCATTTGGATAAGGTTTTATTTTGACTATGAGTATAAGAATTTTTTGATAGGTTGAAAATTTATTGTGTTTGTCAATTTAATGAAAAATATATAATATTATCAACTAAGTTTGAGTATATGACTATATACATTTGATACACAAAACATGAATACTATGTATAATGATAAAGTATATATTAAAATTACTTCAATTTGATTTTATTTATATTATGCAGGGTATATGATAATGATTAGTTGATTATCTTATTATATAATATACTCTAGTTATTGTATGGGAAATTAATCTAATTGGCGTATAACGTATACTATGCATATTTATACTAGTAGTTGACTTATTTAATTATATACACAGTTGAGTGTTTGGTAGTTATATAAATATATGGAATATGTAGCATTTGTTGATTCAATACAAATCTAGTGTGTGTGTGTGTGTGTGTGTGTGTGTGTGTGTGTGTGTGTGTGTGTGTGTGTGTGTGTGTGTGTGTGTGTGTGTGTGTGTGTCTATATATATATATATATATATATATATATAGACACACACATAAACACCTTTAATGTTAGATGTTTAATGGTTTAAAAGAACATCTGAATATATAGTATTTGAGATTAAATACAAGTCATATTCCTATTATGTATTTTGAATGAATTATTATTGTACTTTTGTTAGGTAAACATTAAGTTGTATTTGATGTTATTTAGATGGATGAAATAACATTTGTATTCACATGTTCAATATTTTGTAACTTGATGTTTAAATATACTTCTTACCTAGATGGTATGATTTTTATTGAGGAATATTTTGATATATATTTATTATGCAGTAATAAATTAGATGTTATGAGATTCATTACATTGAATTTGAATAACTAAATGAATGTATTTGATATTTCCCTATTTAAAAATTAATTATTTACTTATAAGGAATATTATTTTTGAATATATTGGTTTTTATATTATATATATAGACTAAGTCCTACATTAATGACCCTAAATAAGTAGTGTTATAGATTCCACTTGCTTATTTAGTGTCACTAATATGAATATAAGGTATAATTTGATTGAGTGGTGTGGAAGAAATTGACTGATCTTCATGATCAATAACTATATGAAAACTTTGGCCAAAGTAGTTTTTATAGTTAAGCATTATCATTTCATGTGTTTTATTTAGTTTACATGTTTTTATAATGTCATGTTAGAATATGTTTATTTATGGTATACATCATATATTAGTTATCTTATAGCACATAGGTTCTAGTTTATCACTCTAGATTCCTACACCATCATTATCTACCCATTCTTGAAAGGAGGGAAATTTCCTAGTTAGGAGATGGTGTGAGAGATTGATAGTATGTGGTTTGTGTGGAAAATCACTCAGATGATGCTCTCCCTCCCCTTAGTAGTACTACACTAGAGACTACACTTGAGATTACTTTTGGATACAGTGAGTTCATTGAGACTTGCATGCACTATGGATTTTTGTATCATTGTATAATATTATTAAGGCATTTATATTATTAAAAATGTAGTTTTTCTTCATATGTATCATATAATAGTTGGCTGTAATATTATATCAATCGTGGATAATTTTTTTTCAATACTTATATGAATTAATGCAGTCTTTATTTTTGTAATCAACATTATACTTATTCTTGATATTATTATTATGGTGATAATTATCTAAATAAAATAACTATATAATTTTATAAGGATAACTTAAAATAATATATTCAGTTAAATATCACTCTTTTAGGTTTCATCATGATGGAATCTGCTAGTTGAATTTGTGTAATTAATTTTAAAAAAATACCGTATTCTAGTAAAACTTAGTGGGTTTGTTACATTGTCATATTAGAGCTAAGGCTCAAACCCTAGGAATTTATGTCCATTAATGAAAAAATATTATCCTTTTAATAAGGAAGAATAGTTTTATGTGTTAGACTTGGAGGTGAGGGTAACTCAAACACCAATCCTCAAATGGTTGCAAATTAGTTCACTATTGAGCAAGTTGTGAAGTTACATCAAATTCTTACATCTATGCATAAAAATAGGGATTGAATCATGACCCTGGATTAGGAAGTGCATGGGAATATTAAATAAAATAGTAAAGAATAACCTAAAGATCTTCTTGATAAATAGTAAAAATAATTAAGATTAGAGGCAAGAGGAAGTTCCATAAGATGCAAAAGCTCGAATAGCTGTAGAGTTGGCATGAGCTATGAAAAAGGTAAATCCACCCAAGTTTGATGGAACCATTTTGGGAGATGGATCTGAAGTGTGGTTGAAAATTATGGATAAATATTTCAAGATTTAAAATTAATCTAACTTCACCAAAGTAGTTTGGGGAGCATATTATCTTATTAGAGAAGTAACAACTTAGTGGGAAAACAAGAAGCTCAAGATGAACCTCGACTCTACCACCACCACTTAGGAATAGTTTGTGAAAAAATTTAGGTCATGATGGGCTCCAAAATTATATTTTGATTATTAGTTGGTGGTTTTAAAACCTTAAGAAATAAGACCTTTTTGTGAATGAATATTGAGAGCAATTCACAAAGATCCTAAAGTATATACCTTAATATCAGACATATGAGAGGTTCAAAATTAAGAAATTCATTATGGGATTAAAACCTCAAATTGGTTATGAGGTGGATGTGCATGGACCATCTACCATGCATCAAGTATTTTAGAAGTTAGTTAAGCAAGTGTGAAAGATAAAATCTCTTGCTCAAGTAAGAGATAAGTTCAAGAATCTTTTTGGAAGTTTTAAATCAAATTTTAAAAATAAGAATTGGAATCATTGGAATGAAGACTCTAAGGGATAGTTTAATAACCAAAATTCTAAGTTCAATAGTATATTAAGGAATAAAAAACTTGGAAATGGTTTCAAGGGAAACCAATAGTTTGATAGGAGAGGACCACTTAGAGGTTGCTTCATTTGTGGAGGTGACCATTATGCTTGAGAGTGTACTCATAATAAGTCAAGTAGAAATAAAAAAGGTTATATTTCTCAATAGGTAACTTTCCATTATTGGATTCATGTAGTTGTTGATAATCATCAGGTTGAATTCTAAGATTCACCCATTGAATTGTTAAGTATTCTTTTTTATCATCTAGCTTCTATTTTGATTGACACTAGGACTATAAAATGTTTTATTTCTCCTATAATGATTAATAAGATGTCTAAAAAATCTAGAGTTATAGAAAATGCATGGTCAGTATAATATGTGAATACGTCAGAGGTTAAGGTTGATAAGTGTCTAGTAGAAGCAAAGATCAAGTTGCCTAAATTCTCTACAATATTTTATTTGTATGATATATTGTTAAGGTCATATGATGTGATCATAGGAGTTAATTGGATTTTGAATCATAAAGCTAGGTTTATTTCTATCTAAAAAAGTTTGAGTGTTAAGATGATTTTGGAAATCAGACACAATTTTAGGGTGAGAAAAGAGAGTTAAAGCTTAGGTGTATTTATACAATTTAACTCAAAAAGGCTTAGAGGAAAGGATATCAATCATTCATTTTAAAATAAATGAGATGGAGGAATCTAAGGAACCATCTTTCGAGGATTATCTTTTTTTGAGGAAATTTTAAGATGTGTTTCCAGAGGAATTACCTAGATTACCATCTAAAAATGAGTTTGATTTCTTAATAGACATAATACTTTGATCTGAATCACAATGCAAGGCACCATATAGGATGAAAACTACCAAATTTATTGATTTAAATTCTCAAATTTAAGAGTTATTATCAAAAGGGTTTATTTGACCAAGTGTTTCACCATGGGGTACACTAGTGGCATTCATCAAGAGGAAGGAGTATAATCTTTTCTTATGTATTTATTACAAGATGTTGAACAAGGCAATAATAAATAATAGATATCTGTTATGTCACATTGGTGATATCTTTGATCATATGCGAGGGCCAACAATCTTTTTGAAGATTGATATTAGAGTAGGGTATCATTAGTTGAGAATATGAGAGGATGATATTCCAAAACCATCATTCAGAAATTGATATAGGCATTATGAGTTTACATTTCTATATTTTATGTTAAAAAATGCTCTGATGACATTTATGAATCTCATGAATAGTGTGTTCATAGATTATCTAGACCACTTTGTGTTGGTTTTTTTAGATGACATCCTCATATATTCCAAGGATGACAAAGTACATCTTCATCATTTAGAACTAGTTTTGCAGCATTTGTGGAAGCATAAATTATATGGCAAGTTATCCAAGTGTGATTTTTTTTCAAAAGAAAGTGCAATATTTGGGACACATTATCTCTGTGGAAGGAATTTTAGTGGATCTAATGAAGATAAGAGTCATAATGGAATGACCAGTGCCTAAGAATGTGTATGAGGTAAGAGTTTTCATGGAATTAGTGGGATATTATAAGAAATGTGTTCCAAATTTCTCAAATATAGCTAATCCAATTACCTCTCTTCAATGAAAGAATAAGAGTTTTGTCTAGTCAAGTACATGTAATAAAGCCTTTTAAGAGATGAAAAAGAGGTTTACTTTGATATTTGTGCTAAGAGTTACTGATCTTAATGATTAATTCTTAATTATAATAGATGCATATAGGAATGGACTTAAAGGAGGTATAATGTAGGATGGTTTTTTTGTAGCATACGAGTCTAGAAAACCAAAGATTTATGAGGTGAATTATGCTCCTCATGATCTAGAATTTTTTTTAATAGTACATGCCTTGAGAGTTTAAAGGCATTATATGTTGGGGAAACCATTTAATCTAAAGACTAACAATTTGGGACTCAATTAAATCTTTACCCAATTTAACTTGAATACACATCAAAGATGTTGGTTAAAATTCTTATCTGATTATAATTTTGATATTAATTATATCAAGGGTAAAGAGAATAAAGTTGTTGATGACTTAAGTCATATAAGGTACTTAGAAGCCTTGGCTACTATCAAGAGTATTTTTTTTGATCAGGTGATTAAATTATCTCAAAAATATTAATTATATGATTAGGTCAAGAAAGCATTATCAAAGAATGCTCAAAATCCCAAGTATAAAGGATTCAAGTTGGAGAGTGATGATATTTTGAGGTACAATAGTAGAAATTATGTGCATAATAAAGAGAATATGAGGATCATAGTGCTTAGTGAATTACACAATACCCCATATTTAGTATATCCTATTATAATCAACCTCATGGCTAAGCTAATACATCTCTATTCCTTGAAGGGGATCAAGAAAGATGTAGTGAATTTTATGTCTCATTGTTTGGAGTCTCAGCATGTGAAAGTTGAACATGTGCATATAGAAGTGGTAGGTGATTAGCATGGAATTTTTCTAAGGGTAGCTATTATCATATAATTGACATGATATGATCTTGGTTGTAGTTGATAAACTAACCAAGGTAGCTCACTTCACTAAATACCTATGTTTGTGAAGAGATATGTGAAAGAAGTGTACTAATTACATCAATTTTTGGAAAAGATAATTTAATATCTAGATCTGAGAATGTTTTTTATATTTTTGTTGACTTTGAATTTAGCTCTAGGTATGTAGTTGAATTTTAGCACTACTTATCACCTGAAAATAGATAGATAGACTAAGAGAGTTAACCAAGTTTTAAAATATGTACTTTGAATATATTTCATGGATCATAGATACAATTCATAGGATTACTTTCCATTGGTTGAGTTACTTACAACAACTCATACCAATGAGCATTGAAGATGGATTCATTAGAGGCATTATATCAAATGAGGTGTAGAACACCAATCAATTGTTACAAGTTAGAGGATAGGGTAGTCTTTGGACCCGAGATGATTATGGAAATGGAAGACAAAGTTAACACAATCAAGTAGAGGTTAGTTGAGGCCAATGATAGATTAAAAAAATTATGCTAATCTAAAGAGAACAAAGTATATTTTTTAGGTGATAAATAAATTCTGTAGGTTAAGCCTTAGAAAATATTCATTAATTTTGAGAAGTCAACAAAAATTTCACATATATATGTTGGACCCTTCAATGTTATGGAAGTGATCAATCTAGTAGCATATATGTTTTATTTGCCATCAACACTAGCTCTTTTGTATAATGTTTTTCATGTGTTATATATCAAAAAGTATATTATTAATCCTTCACATGTGTTGGATTGGAATGATTTACAATTTTTGGATCCTAGGGTGATGACAATAAAACCAATTAGAATAATTGACACTCGTAAACTCAATTTGCATAATAGAGAAGTGTCATAGTGCAAGGTCCAATGGGACCAATATTCTAATGATAGTTCCACTTGGAAAGAATATGATGAGTTTAATAGGCTATTTCCAAATTTTTTTGCTTGATATGTTGTTCGATATTATTTAGTTTTTATTTAATAATGTTTAAATTTATAGCTTATGTTTGATTAAATGTCATTAGGATGATGACCAACTTTATAGGGGAATAATGTCACATCATAATTTCTCTTTGGACCTAATAACCTATTGATTAGTGAAATTAATGGATATTGTCTGAATAATCACTTTTTTGGTTAAATTGGATTTCATATGTTGATTTATGGATAGTTATATGTTGCTTAATTTACATTAGTATTAACTATAGAGTTAGTTTCACTTGTATATTATGTACATGATGATCATTTTTGTTGAGTTTATTGTAGTTGTATGTTATGTATTTTATGTTGTTCCATGCTAACTACCCTCATTATTGTGAGGAGGATACAAGATAGATCCATCTCTTAGAGTGTGATAGAGGGAGGGAATCATTAGAGAGGGTGGCATAGATGAAGGCATTGGGGGATGACAGATGGAAAAATTAAAAACCTGCACACACCACGATAATTTAATATACTTTGTTTAGATTTGATTTAGATACCTAACTGAAAGTAGGCTTTGAATGGGATTAGATATAACTTCATCAAAGAAATCAATGCCTATATGGAAATTAAAAAAATTCCAAGTATTTATTCTAATGTATAATTCACTATCTTGATGATCCCAACTATAGTAATTAGTCCTTGTAAAATTTATAAAGGGAATGAATTCATTTACACATAGTAGTCCATGATATTATCTATTTTTTTCTACAATCTTTCCCTTATTATACTTTCATAAGACATTTCATGTTCCATGTATTGTTTTAAGATAGATATTCTTCGTTATACACATGTTTCAATCATTCTAAAATACTCAAGAGTATTTTCTAGTAGAGTCCCTATTTATTGTTGCTTACACAACACACCCTGATTTCATCATAAAACCATGGAATATAATTTTTTCTCTAAAATGTGCTCTTTTATTTTGGGGATATTTTGTTTCATTTTACCTATTTTTTAGTTCCCATGTGATGTAATAAATTCATTTGAAGTGAAGTCTAAATTTTAAGCTTGTTTCATTCTGTTAACCAAGTCTAAATAGGAAGTTTTCATTATGTGAAATTGTCTATAAATTATCTATTGAACTTAATTGAATATTTATCTAAAATTTATTAATTCCAATGGGCCCTAATCATTTTAAAATGGGTCAAATTTCCCCTTTTTGGACCAATTTCACCTAGAATTATGTAATTTATCTAACTACTTTTAGAGTTTTTATATCTTTCACTTTAGCAATTTGGTCTATTATTATTTCTTTCATGTTAAATTAACTAAGCATTTTCATCATTTAACTTTTAGATAGTCACTTTATGAATTTTTATACTAAATTGGCTAAGTGTTTAACAAATGGGGTTGTTTTTTCCATTAAATTTATTTACATTTGGTCTAATTTTGCTTCATTGTAGATGATATTTTATGATTATATAGCACCTCAGTCATGTATAATTGAAAAACTTAGACCTTATTTATTTCTCTCAATTATTTACCTTTCTCACTTCTATAAGTCTCACATCTACTCTATCTTTAATACCCCTTGGCCTATATCTCTTCATCTGACTAGTCTTATGTTCATGACCTAGGTCTTCCATCTTAAATAGAATGCTTAAAATGTACTTATCTTCCATCTATACAATTTAAAAACTTTTACCTACTCTCCTACTCCTTAGACACTAATTTTTGGGATAAAAAGTAGCATCAAAGTTACTATTATATCTTGATGTAAGTGTTCAATGCCCTAAGTTAATCAAATTTTCAAATGAAATGTATCCTAATGGTCAACCTATGTACTTTAATGCAAGTTATTACTCCAAAGGGTTTGATATAAATATAAGATCAACCCTCATTCATTCCTCACCTAGAAAATACCAAAGAGACTAAGGCAACATATCAAAATCACTCTATCAAGAATTCAATTGATCAAAGCCATATTTCCATACCAATAATAAGCACAAAACATCTACAAGTATGAATTACTAAAAGAGTAGTGCAAGAGCATGATTTTCCAAGTTACAATATAGGTCATTGTTGTACTTTCTTTACACATATTATATGATTCAAACACAATCCAACACATACGGGAGAACTACATGAGTTTGGGTCCTTCTTATAGAGTATTGGCCATATAGGTGTTGCCTTTTAATAATATGGTCTTCAGGGTTAGCTCAACACCATGTGCCCATTAACCCATTTTTTCCAAGGTCACATTTGATATGGAAAACTAGTTTTTTTCCACTTCACAAGGAGTGATAGTCCATGACCTAGATCTAAATGTACCAAAGTGAAGAAATTTGTCAAGATCTAATGTCCCTACTTCATCAGAGCATCTAGATACTCAGTCCAAAGTTCATGATCCATTAAATGAATGGGTTGATGCCAAATAATAAAATACCACTTCTTCATGGCCCTGAGATGGTCATTATACATCAAACAAGTGTATATCCCTAGATAGTTGAGATTATGCCACCTATCAAGATCTTAGCGTGCTATAACAATCAATACATCTTAATACTCAATATAAGGCATGTGACCTCTCAAATGAGTGAGATAATTCCATGTGGAAAATTATCATCAAATTTTATCTAAATAATGATTAGTGTATTTTGAGCTCATAGTCTAGCAATGAATTAGTAGGTAACTTCCATGTATTTCAGACCTACTAATAAAGGACACATTGACATCCTTGTAAGCATTTACAACGCTTAAATTTGATATTTATCTCACCCATAATAACTATAAAACTTAAAAAATAAACCTATTTATGTAATACTTTCTAAATGAGGTAGTTTTATTCACTTAATTTGGTCCATGTCTACTTCCTTTCATCTAAAAATTGCTAAGTGTTGATGATTGTTACACTTTTATACTTAGTCACTTTGCATGTTTTGGGTTGAGTTATATTTGAGTTTTAAAAAGGCTCTTTTATTCACTAAATTTATATCCATTTTGCCTTTCTTTTAGACTGATTGACTTAGCTATTTTTATTTAAATTCAAAGACTAATGGTTATTTTATTTTCTTGTAGGTGTTTATTTGAAAATGCCACGTAGCATTCACTCACTAACTTTTAAGATTGGACTTAGCCATTTAAGCCTCTTCAAGACTTAGTTTCATTTTAAATTCCCCAAAATTTTGAATAAGTGGGATTATAACAAGTGTCAAGATCTCACCCTTTCAATTAACCATATCACTTTGAACATCGATCTTTCCTAAAGAACTTCTGGGTAAACAGGATTACACCACATGGTGAAATATCACTTCACCATATCCCCAAGATGTTCAATCTCATTTGGGTACATATGAGATAAATTAGATAAGTAATATTATGCCTTGTGGAAAAATAATGCTTCAACATAGCCCCAAAGTGGTCTTTGTAGATGGAACCCATAGTCAAGCTCCTTGATGAGTGATATGATGCTATGTGGTAAAATATCACCTCATCAAAGCTCCAATATTTATAAAATATTGGGCACTTATCCTAGTAGTGACTAAGTGAGAAATATCCATGTGGAATGATCTTAATGATAAATATATGATGGCATCCTAGTCAGTAGTATGTGAACTTAATCTTAATGGTCATTTTTCCCATCAGACCTATCAAATCTTGAGAAGGGACCATGCATATAATATGACTAACAATTCTAAATTATAAAGGGTCCTCTTAATTATTAATTAATAAAAATACACAGTTAAATTCCAACAAGTCAGTAAAATTAACCATATACATGGTACGCACATTGCGATTGAACGAGGGGCACATAAATGATAAAATATAGCCTTAATGAGGCATAGTTTCCATTCTAAAAAATATGGATTAAAAACACTCCAAGGAGTTTTAACCACTTTTAACCATGCAAAATTGGATTCAAACTCATTCAAAATTAGCCTTGACATTAGTTACCTTGGGATTAAGTAGGATCCTTAGGAATTTAAATTTCAGATAGATTGATCTCATTAAATTCTTATAACTATTTGGTGGTTGGCTAAGGAATGACCCTAAGGACTTTAATTTCCTATAAAAGACTTGTTATTTTATTAAACAAGGGATGGATATTTGATCAACTAATATAATATATCTAGTTACATAGGAGTTCAAGTGGGTTCACCCCTTTCCTTTATGTTTTTCTTTCTTTATTAGTTAGTTTTCTCCTTTAAATGATTTAAGGTTGCTTAAAATTAGTTATATATTCACCTAAGTATGTGATGAATATTAATCATTATTTCATGAATTATCTTCTTTTGTAAAGATTTATGAAATGCAATTTCTAGCTTGTACATGTATATGGTGGCTTTGTTTCCCTCTATTTTCTTAGTCAACTTATCATTGGACTCCTGTTCTATCTTCATCTTTAGGTTGTGATATGATGACCAAGTAGAGATATGTATTTTAAAAGGATTCATCTATTCAATAGGATCATACATGTGTCCTATAGAAAACAAGCTCATCTTTTCTTTATATTTTGATATTTTTTATATAATCTATTAGTTTAATTTTAGAATAATTTGAATTGTAATCAATTATTCAATTTTGGACCATATTGCATGTTCTTTGATTCCTAACATTTATGCACTATTGCATATAATCATTAAAATAGTAAGTTTTAATCATCTATAAGTCTTTTATTGAATTTAAATGAGATGTTATTTTTTATCTTAATAGTATAAGTTTCTTGCATAAGTGTTGAAGTTAAAATGAACAAAGAACATGTTTTAACCTTAAAGGACTTAACACATGTAAATACTATGTTTGTTAAAGAGATAAGTAGACTAAACTAGGGAAATAATATGCAATAAATACCACTAATGATTTGTTACAAAATTAACTAGCTTTATCTTTTTTAAATAATAATAAATAGTGCAAGTAATAAATTATCTAGAAAAAAACTAAGATAGATGATCTAGGTGTTAGAAACTAATTGGTCTGAGTGTCACAAATTAGATGCCAGTGTCATAAACCTTCCTAGATAGTATCACCACAATTGGATATTAACACCATTATTATAAATGTGGTGGTAGTGTCCTCTGTGTAGGATTGTCTAGAACTTAGGTGCATCTATGTCTGGATCTTTGAAGTTTGTCCCTATGTGCACAAGTTATGAAACATTGTATTTTGTGTGTAATGATTGATTTAGTTAGAAAACCATAATCTTTCATGTAGGTAGGTCATCCAATTTACATGAGCTAAAAAATGTGTTTGTTAGTAGGGTGGCTTAGACATCTTCAATACCCCATTGTGAAAAGATTTACCTACATACAAATACTCTGAGGGATCAATACTGATGTACTTATGCCCACCTAAGTTTTGGTACAAGTACAAGTGAATCTAGTATGATAGTGGTCTTGATTTCCTTGATTATGCTTGAGATTACAAATATGGGTAGTCTATGTTTAGGGCTATTATAGATGGTAGTATGAAGAAATATAACATAATAGGGATTGATAAACTTAATTGTGCACAAATTATTTTAAGTTTGAATGTGTATTTATCATATAATTTCCATCTAATGGTTAGAGGGCTAAAATTCAAGTTATTAAATTGTTTTGATGCTTATACGGGTGATAAAAGAGGTTTAAGAAAACCCTAAGAAGTTCCACTTTTCAAAATATATTTATTTGGAGAAAAGAGATCAAAGGACATTAACACCATTTTTGGGACACTATCACCATGTGGTGCTAGTGTCCTTATTATGGCTCTAGTGTCTAATTGGCAGAAAACTAGGTATGAAGGGCCAAAATCAGGAAATGAGGGTGTAAAACTACTTTAAGGTAAACTAGGGATGTATATATCCCACATGAAGGATGGATAAGTGTGAAAATAGGATCTAAGATAGGTTTGGGGATAATTTAGTGATATGTAGTCTCAATTATCACTCTTATCACTTAATACCAATTTTAATTGATTACGTTTACCCCCTTTTATTCTAGAAATACAACAAAGTAAAATGACTATAATAAAGGAAAAAGAAGTATACCTGGACTTACCTAAGAGTTAAATCCTATGAAGCTAGTTCTCAGTATGTGAAGCATTATCCAATGCATGTATTTTAAATTAAATATTCATAAATTAGTCCTTAGGAACTTGTATCAAAATTAAAAGACTAAATTGAATAAAGAAATAAAACTAATTAAATAATGAGTAAAGAGATTGGAGAGAGGAAAGGAAAAGATACACCTCACTAGGTACATAAAAAAATTCATAAACCTAGGGAAAACCTATGTGTTTGCATGTATATAATGATAAATCATTGAATATAATGGACTAATCTTATAGCTTGCTCAATCTTCTTATGTGGGTGGCTCAAAAACATAATCTAGTTTTGACTCTGTTATTACCCACCCATGCTCGGTAGACCATGACTTGTGAATAGCATGGATTGGATTTATGGTGTGTCAAAACCTCTCTTGTAGTTGGATCAAGAACTCAATTTGGTTATGACTCCATCATTTCCCTCCCATGTGTATTAGATGTATCTAAAACTAAATCTATGTGAAGTAACTATAAATGTCTAACTGGGTATGTCTAATGGGTATGTCAGATCTATTACCACTCAAGTAAATTAGGTATCTATGGGTCACTCAAGTATTCCAATCACTACAGATGGAATAAGGCATGAAACGAGTGTAAACCTAGAATATGATGGTGGGTGTATATAGTGTATAGAATGACATGAAATTTTTCATTCCATCTGATCAAGCAAGGTATAAGTTAGTGTATGGAAAAAATGTGCCATACACATTCCCCAAAATTTGATATCTAAGCATATGGATTATGGATTGAGTTGTAATAATCTATATATAGGTATATATACTAAATATGGGAATGGTCATACCACACATGATGCCCCCAATCTGAGCAAACTAGTATGAATATGAGTTAAACTAAGCAAAATTGATAAATATGTAATTGAATCTATGTAATTTATATTTTACCTACTATAATTTTATATTCAAATAGGGTTTTTATAAAATTGAGGCTACTAGACAATAGTCTTATGTCTTGGATAGTAGGTCCATATGGTACTAGTGTCCTAATTTGGGTGCTAGTGTCCTAGTTTGATTTTTGTGCAACTGTACCACTTTTTAGGTCACCATTTTCCCACTATGTTTACCTAATTTTTATTTTTGATAATCTAATCTTGTGTGCTAAAATTGTACTATGAATACAATGTAGGAGCTTGATCTCTATAAGAAACCCCTATGCATTCCCCCATTTTTTAGGGGAGTTGTTTAACTTTTGAAATGGCCATCCTAAAAATAATAAATCTATACAAGATGTGTATTAGCTACATTATATATTATAACTATGTAATAATCCAATATAATGTGCATATATAACATAAGAATGTAAGATAATCTGAGAATAAATCTATAATGTAAGATGTATGTCATGTATAACATTCACAAAGGTATGAATATAGATATAACAATGTGTGTAATATCAAATCTAAGTAATAAATAGGTATCTACCTAGGGTTATGGGGAATTATGTCCATCAAGATGACCAATTAGGAAGGGTAGATGCATGAGGTCCCTCATGGCATCTAAAACTAGTGTGTGTAACAAGAAAAGATAAGTGTTATGGCCATGGCACATATAAGAAAGCATACATAAAAAACAAATGCAGCATGAAAAGTAGGCCAAGGGGCCACACTACAAGAATCATGGGCACATGTCACTAAATTTTAAAAAATAACACATATAAGGACATGGTCAAATATCCACATACACAATAAATAATCAAGTTGGCATAGAGCCACATATAAGGACATGTTCAAATGTATGAATACATAATAAGGAAAAATCAACACAAGGACATGGTCACATGTCCACATCATGCATACTATGAATAGAAGTGCCATATATCTAAAGAGTAATGGCATATTCAAATGTCTTATAATAGAATAAACATAGATATACAATCAATTATAAACTAGGAAAGCTATAGATGAAAGTATGCATGAATATGTAATTATAATCACCTAAAATTTGTATTTAAGTGTTAAGAGTGATACTTGAGACAAACCATTCCTATTTTATCCCTATACCTATCTTAGAGCCTTTTATCACACTTTTCTAGCCTTTTTGTGGACCATAGATGTCCTTAATCAGCTAAAACATAGTCTTAGATCTTGATTTACTTATCCTAGCCATTTGTGCCTAGAAACATATTAGTTTTACATTAGATCCACATTAAGGACACTACAACCATGTGGCGTTAGTGTCCCTAAAAGGGTGCTAATGTCCTTTACCCTATATTTCCTAAATGGATATATTTTCAACATTAAAACCCTCTTAAGGTCAGCTTAAGCATCTTTTATTGTCTACATAAACTACAAAACACTATAAATACATGACTTTTAGATCTATATCCACTATATGGAAATTAGATGCAAAATACCTATTCAAACATGAAACAAGTTAAAAAAAATCAAGGTTATTAATCCTTATTCTACCCTACTTCTACATACTACCATATATAGATGCCTTGAACTTAGATTTTCCACCTTTCCAATCTAAAGCACACTCAAGGCATTCATGACCACTATCATTATAGCATCACTTTCACTTTCATGATCACTTATGTAGGGAGAAATACATTAGACTTGATCCCTCCTTAGAGTATTGTTATGTAAGTAAATCTCTTCACAACATAGTGTTGAGGATGTCCAACCTATCCTACTAATGAACAAACTTTTCAACTCATGCCTTTTTTAAAAGGAGGATTAATATTTTCATCATAAATCATCTATTATAGGCAAAATATATATTTTTAGACTTCATGAACATAGAAACAAAACCCAAAAACATAGGTGCAGGTGCATCCAAAATTTAGGAGCACTCCTGAATAGAGGACACTAGTGCCATTTTCAAGACACTAGAGCCATATGGTGCTACTCTTAAAGTGTGGTGCTACTATCTATGAGAGGATTTGACATAGGTATTTGGTTGATTACACTTATACCTATTCATATCTTAGTTTTTAGCACTTAGATCTTTTGCATCTATTGTTTTCCAAATAAGTCTTTATTTACATATATTTATTACTATTTTTAGAAAGTCAAACCTAGTCAAAAAATTTAACAAATCATTTTTATTTTATGCATATCATTCCACTTATTTAGACTACTCATCCCTTTAATTAAACATAGTATTTACATTAGTAAAAACCTAAAATGTTAAAACATTTGGTAAACTTGACTTACTTTGAATATTACTTAAAACCCCTAGTTTTATATAGGGTTTACCTTCTTTCAATTTTTGTGCACTAAATTAGGGTTACCCAAAAATCAATTAATTTTTTGGCATAACCTAACTCATTTAATCAATTCCACATTAGGCTTTCATTTATTCAATGATTTTTTTTTTGCAAACACTAACCCTAGATAACCCTATGGTTTACATTTTTAGAGTTAAAATTTCATATCCATATATCTTCTAATTTATATTTCATATAATCATGATCATAATGACATAATAAATTAATAACTTTTTATTGTAAATTTTAATACTTTCATTTGCATGCATGTTCCCTTTAGAATGAACTCAAAAAAGACATAAAGAAATATGATGCTTTATATCAACAACAATATATGTCATATCTCATAGCATGTTATCTTTCTCCTATGTGGAATTACATTAACACACAAACCCATACATAATATAATATTTAACACATAAGCTAATAACTATGTTTCTAGTTTCAATGTCATATTTTATGTACAAGAAAGAATCTCCTTCTCCTCCTCCTCATCTCCATGAGGGTGATAGATACTTTCCTTCTAACTAGGTCCATGCTATCACTCCTCCACAAGATGAATCATCCTATACCAATAGAACTAATCCCTATACTCAGACTATTCACACCTCTTCCCTATAGGGTTTGTCCCTACATGTTCAATCATAAAAAACTATAGTTTACTCTTGTGAGACTATATGTGATCAAATTATCAATATGAGAAAGATAATTATAGGTTTAAAAAATCAAAACCAACTATTACATGGAAAGATTATAATATTTTAAAATTAATTTACAAGACAAAGGCCTCTAGGGCAAAATAGTTTAAATCATGTATATGCATCTTCACCTATTCAATTTGTGGTAAACAATGTTCAATATCAAAATAACAAATCACAATAAGGTACATCTATAACTAGTGATTCAAAAAATATTCAAAAGTCAAATAATATTTCAAGTGAGGTACTAAAGGAAATGCTTAAATCTAAGTTGGTCAATTTACCCCCTCTACACCCATTAAGGAGATCTGGATATTATTGTGTATATCATAAAATGCATGGGCACCACACTGATTCATGCTTAACATTGAAAATTAAAATACAATAGATAAGGGATACATATTACTCATATAATGACATTTCATATAAACAACATACAATGGCACATATACAAATTAAAAAAGGGCCAAATTCAAAAAAAATAAAAAAATGGATACCAAAGCATAACTTAGAACAACATAAGGTTCACAAGGCATAATTAGAACAATAAATAGTACAAAAACATAGGTAAATCAAGTAAAATATTTAAATCTACCTCTCCAAAATGGGGTTTAAATTTCAAAATGGTATGATTTTGATCATAAATACATAAAACAATTTGATTATCATGATCAAGGTTTGGGAAATTAGGCCCAAGGCATCACTACTTCTATTCTAGTGGTTGATAATGTTGGTCAACAAGGTTTAGGATTTATTTAACATCATAAAATAAATCATTCATAGATATATTTTATCAAGGCAAAATATCTAGATACATAGGAAATGTTATATAAAGAAAAGGAACTTAAGTTGCAAAGTCACAATCATACTAAGTCAACAAGCAATCCCAAAAAATGATTTATAGCAAAAGAGCCTCCATAATACTATATGTCTGCAATAAGAACAATTTCAAAGGGAAAAATCCCAATCAATCTTCCAAAGCATAATTCAAACAGATCAACTCCATAGTATGAGGCAATTCCCTCTAGCATCCTAGGTTATTATGATTCTGATGATGAATAATACCTAGATTCCTACTACAACAACATTCAACTACATCATAGCATTCACACTACATGATAGATTACCATTTCTATTTTTGACATAAGCCATAGTGATAATGAGTCTCTCATGAGACTCATCAATTAGTATGGTTTCTCTTTTCTTATACATACTTTCCCTATCTTTTTCTCCTTATACATAGTTCATTTTCATATTTATTGTACTTAGCTTATGTCCAAAAAATATAGAAATATTATAACATGTCAAAACAAGAAAATATTCAAATATTACTCTAAAAACAAAAAAATTGTATATCGTATGCATTTCTATGTTTACATTTTTTATATTATAGAGACTATGTATACTTTCTATATTAGTATAGTTGGTTTTATCATACATACATGCTTCACTTATTCTTGTCGATTGCTTGAAAATTTATTATAGCACTCAAGTTCACTACACTAATCTAGACTTGTTATCATCTACCCATTAGGGGTATACACACTGATTAAGGATTATTCACTTGATACATGCACCCACTTTAGGGCATCTTATACATAGTTTCTATTACCAGGTTCTATCCTTACATTCTTTACATTCTAGTTTTTTTATTTATATATATTTATATTGATCATTGCTACTCATACTCAATTTTATTGCTGAATCTCACTAGTTTAGACTCACAATATATACATCCTAGCTCATACATAGATTTGTACTACATTCATGCATGTTGTCATTTATAGTTTTCCTAGTTTATATTTGATTGTATTTTATATGCTTATTCTATTCAAGGGCATTTTAATATGCCATTATTATTTGGATCTACACCACTTCTATTCATGTATGCCTTGGATATGTTCCCATGTATCTTGCATGTGTTTTACTAATTATGTATGTGGGAATTTGAACATGTCCTTATATGTTGCTCTAAGATAACTTACTTGTTCCTTATGTATGTGGACATTTGAACATGTCTTTGTATATAATATTTTATTAGATTTAGTGACATGAACAAATGTCCCTTATATTGTGGCCTCTTGGCCTATTTTGAGTGATTCATGTGTTTTGTATGAATGATTTATTATATGCATCATGGCCATGACACAATTTTTTTTTCTTTTTACACAAACAAGTTTTTGATGCAATGAGGGACCTCATACATAACCCTTCCTTCTTGGGTGTTATGATGGACATCATGCCCCATCCCCCTAAGTAGCTACTCAAATTTGTTTTTACGCTAATTTATTACATCTATCTTGACACCCTTGTGCAATGTTATACATGATATACATCTTACATTACACACCTATGCTCATATTTCTTACATTTTAATGTTTTGTTTTCACATTATATTAGATTATCATGCAATTATTATATATGCTCAAGTTAACACACATTTTTCAGAGCTATTTATTTTGAGGATAGTTATTGCACATGTTTAAAAACTATGCTCAAAAGAGGGGCATTCACAGGGGTTTACCATACAAATCAAGATCCTACATTGTATTCATAGAATATTTTTTAGTACATAGGCTCAGATTCACAAAATCATACATAGGTAAAACATGGGAAAAAATAGGGAATCATAAATCATTATAGTGACTTAAATTTTAAACCAATAGATATTAACACCCAAATAGGGACACTATCATCGCATGGAACTATTATCCAAGATGTGGTGCTACTATATAGTATCCCCAATTTTAGGATAATTTAGATTATCTAGAATAGTACACCAAGTATAGTACATGTTTACATAAATCTAGTTATAATTTTGATAGTTATGCTTAGATTTTACAAATTCACATTAGCTCAACTTAGATTCATATTAGTTGCTCAGATTGGGATCATCATGTGTGACATGATCATTCCCATATTCAATTCAAATGCTCAAATATAATTATCACAACTCAATCTAGAAACAATATACTTAGATATTAGATTGGGGGCATGTGCACAATGCACTATTTCTATATGCTTAGATACACATAGGTTGATTAGATGAAATGAAAAAATCCATGTCATTTTCTACATTATATACACTTGACAGTTCTTGCATGGGTTCAAAAACTACCCTCAATGGGGTATTTACAGGGGTTTGTCATAGATTTTAGGCTCCTACATTGCATTCATAAAACATTTTTTAGCACATAGGCTTAGATTCAAAAATCATACATAGGTAAAACATAAGAAAAAATAGGGAATAAAAAATTAGTATAGTGACTCAGATTTCAAACCAGTAGACATTAGCACCCAAAAAGGGACAATAACACCACATGGAACTATTTTCCAAGATATGGTGTTACTATCTAGTATCCCTAGTTTTAGGACAATTTAGATTAGCTAGAATAGTACACCAAGTATAGTACAAGTTTACACAAATTTAGTTATAAGTTTGACAATTATGCTTAGATTTTACTCAGATTCATAATAGCTCAACTTGGATTCATATTAGTTGATCAAATTCAGGTCATTATGTGTGGCATGATAATTCCCATATTCAATTCAGATACTCAAATATAATTATCACAACTTAATCTAGAAAAAATATACTCATATATCAAATTAACGGAATGTACGCAACACAATGTTTCCATATGCTCAATTACAATAGGTTAATCAAATGAAATGGAAAAAGCAATGTCATTCTATACATTGTGTACACTTGACATCATATTCTATGTTATCTCTAGTTTCATGCCTTACTCCATCTATAGTGGTTGGCATTTATGAGTGGCCCAGAGATGCCTAATGTACCTAAGTGGCCATGGAGTCAACATACATAGTTAAATATACTTAGTTACATATTTTCAACACTTTATGTAGTTTATTTTTAGATGCATCTATTAAATATGGGTGGGTAATGATTGATTCATAGCCTACTTGAGTTTTTGAGCCACCCATATGAGAGGGTTAGATATACTTTAAGTCTAATCCAAGTTATTCACATGTCATGATCCACTAATTAGGGGTGGGCAATGATGGATTCAAAACTAGATTGAGTTCTTGAGCCACCCACACATGAGGATTGAGAAAGATATTATCTTAGTCTAATTTATTCAATGATTTAATCACTCTGTACATGCACACACATAGGTTATCACTAGGTTAATGCATTGGTTCATGTGCCCAATGATAGGTATTCATTCCTTTCCCCTTTTCCATCTCTTTAGTCATTTTTACTTAGTTACTTTTGTATTTAGAATAGTCTTTTGATTTTGATATCTCTTAAGTAATGACTAATTTATGCATGTTTCATTACAGGTCACAATTCACATACACAAACCCAACTTCACATACACATACCCAACTTCATATACTTAGACTCAGATTCATAGGCTTCACTTCATAGGTAAGTCCAGGTATGCTTCTTTGTCCTTTATACTAGTCATTTCTCTTTGTTTCATTTTTAGCATAAAGGTGGGGGGGTGTAAATTTAATTGCCTAAAAGTGGTATTTGAATGTTAAGAGTGCAACTTGAAACAACTCATTCTTATCTTAGCCCTAGACCTATCTTAGATCCTTGTATCACACTTTTATAGCCTTTGTATGGACCATAGGTGTCCCTAATCAGCGATAACACAGTCTCACACCCTAATTTACTAATCTTAGACCTTCATGCCTAGTAGCCTACTAGCTATAAATTAGCACCACATTAAGGACATTAGAGCCATGGCATTAGTGTCCCCAAAAGGGAACTAATGTCCTTTACCCTATCTTTCTTGAATGAATATATTTTTAAAAGTGAAACCCTACTAAGATCAACTTAAGCATCTTTTATTATCTACACAAGATACAAAACACTATAAATACGTGACTTTTATACCTCTATCCACTAGATGGAAATTATATGAAAAATACCTATTCAAACACAAAACAAGTTGAGGAAAATCAAGGTTATTAATCCCTATTTTACCCTATTTCTACATACTACCATCTACAGCTTCTCTAAGCTCAGATTTTCTAGATTTCTAATCTCAAGCACACTTAAGGCATTCAAGACCATTATAATTCTAGCATCACTTACAATTGAACCAACACTTATGTGGGGATAACTAAATCATTCTTTATCCCTCCTTGAATTATTTGTATGTAGGAAACTCTCTTCATAATGAGGTGTTGAGGATGTCTAACGTATCCTACTAATAAACACACTTTTTAGCTCATGCCTTATCTGTAAGGAGGACTAGTGTTTACATCATAAATTAGATATTATAGGCACAATATAGAGTTTTAAACTTTATGTGTATAGGAATAAAACCTAGAAATATTTATGTGGGTGCACTAAGAATTTAAGATTAGTTTTGTACATATGACACTATTGCCATTTTTAGGACACTAAAGCCACATGGTGCTACTGTCCAAGTGTGGATCTACTATTTAGGAGAGGATCTACACATGGATCTGGTTGATGACACTCAAACCTATTCATATCTTAGTTTTCATCACTTAGATCTTTCATATTAGGTTTTTTCCAAATAAATATTTATTTACACATATTTATTACTATTCTTAGAAATTCAAAGTTAGTCAAAATCTATAAAAAAAAATTAGTGATTATTTTATGCATATTATTTTTTTGATTTAGACTATTCAACCCTTTAGTAAAACATAGGATTCACATTAGTAAAACCCTAAAAGGTTAAAATAGTAATACACATTTGTGTAAGAGTGAGGATGTACATATGTTGAGTCTAAATTAGTAATAGCGAGCAAAAAATATTAGTAAGTGTAGCATGATCAATATCAAGATATAATAATGCTAAAGTGATGATGTATATTATAAAAGATAGAACCTAAGAATCAGAATTGTGTATAGGATGTCGTCAAGTGGTTGACTATGTCAAATGAAGAATCCATGTATTGGTGTATATACCCCTAGTGGGTAGATAATAGCTAATTTGGATCAATGTAATGGACCTGATTTGTGTAGACATTCTAAAAGCACTCAAAAATAACAAGTGAAACATGTATGTATGATAAAACCATCTACACTAAGATAAATAACATATGTAGTGCTTATAAAATATAAGAAATGTAAACATAACAATGCATACAATCTATGATTTTTTGTTTATTGAGCAATTATTTGATTTTTTTAATTTTTTTGACATATGATATTGTTTTTATATTTTTTTGGGTATAATATATGTATAAAATACATGAAAATGAACTATGTACAAGGATCAAGAGATAAGGAAAGTATGTATAATAAGGGAGGAATAATACTAACTAATGAGCCTCATGGGTGAATCAATATCAATGTAACTTGTGTCAAATAAAGGGAATATGATCATACATGTTATGTGAAAGGGTAACTATTATCCCAAAACATGATGTATTGAGTGATCTATATTTGGCCCTACCTTTGGAGTGATGCTAGGAGTATGTGACACTAACTATGGTGTCCTATGAACTATAGGGGTCTTAGGACCCATCTAGTAGAAGATGTTGTAGGCAGCATAATTTCCCTATGATGTGAACCTTGAGAACTCAATAATACTGATCTTGGTAGAAAGTGAGTAGAGGGAGACCCACTAGAATCTATAACATATCTCTGATGTAGGGGTCTCTCTAATAATGGTCTTTACAGGAGAGTATGCATACATGGCAACACTATAGGATTAAATCTTGTCTGTATTGGTGGCTTAACTAAAATTTATGCTGTAATGATAGGAACTATGCTCAGAGTTATAGTTGACAACTATGTTGTAATTTGTACATGTGATGTAACTAGTAACTATGTTGTAATTGTTATGAAATATGTAGAGGATATTCATATATAAGACCCTCAACTATGACCACCTTATTTTCATGTATATATTTTAGGTGTTTATGCACTATATATGGGATGGCATGTAATTTTTTTATCCATGGACTACCTAATAATATGTTGAATACACATGTGCTAGGTATTATTAATAACCTAGTGGCCACATGTACTAGTTGTGATATCCCATTCAAACAGGAAATATAGCAACACAAAAAATCTGAACCAAGATATAATCGCCGTTGAATAAATTCAGAAAGATCACAATAATATAGTCTCTTAATAACAAATTACAGATTGTATCACTTGTCCTTCTAAATTATTACAATTGTAGTCCTCTAATATGCATATAAATATGAAATACAGTCTTGAAAAACCCTGGCTTTGCAAAATCTGGAAGTGAAAATTGAATTCTGGAAGGTCCCGGCCCTTCTGTGCCGTCACACAGTCGCCGTCGTCAGTCGATATCTCACCGACGTCGGTCTCTGTCGGTCGGATTTCTGTCGACGTCGGTCTTCAGTCGACCGATGTCGGTCACTGAAAACCCTCTGTCTGCCGAGGTCAGTTCCTGCACTGATCTGTACGAACCTGTACGGACTCTGTACGGCCGCAAATTAAGCACAACTTCCCTATTTTCAACCCCTGGTCTGAAATATATGTCTCTAGCATAGTAGATCTCTAGCTGTATAATTTATTGAATCAAAACATAAAGCAATAAATACCTAAAATATCTGTGATAACTTCTGTGTGAAGTTATCTCTCAAACTTGAAATTCTATGATAACCTCTAGATGAAGCTATCTCTCACTTTGGCAATATATCAGCTGATATTCCACAGCCTCTTAATTGCACACACTGAAGAGGGAACGTTCTCCAATGCAGATGGAATCCTGGAACCCTAGGCTCAGTCTTCACAGAAGAAATTCTTCAAAATCAATATCAATAATCAATAGCATAATGAACAATGGCCTCCATGAGAAACCCTTATACCCTCAAAAGATATGCTTGCCCTAATTAGGGTTTCTAATTAAAAATAGGCTAAATAATTAATATTTGATTAAATCAATCAAATATTAATATCTCCCTCAATACATGTCGGATCCACAAACCGATCGAAGCTAGTGAATCAGGGAGTGATTCCGCACATAACCATACCATAATAAAGGCGCTCCGCTGCATATCAAATATCCCTAAAAAGTAGGAGCTCAGGCCAAATGTGTCTGAAATACCCTGAATGAAAATCAAATGTAGAAACCCTGTGAATCAAAGTCGAGCCAAGCTCCATTATGACCCTCTATCCATCTTATTAGCCTACGAAGGTCGCATAATAGGCTAACCATGAACTCAGAACATGTCAATTGAAAAGGGGACATGACACTAGTGCCACCTATAAATAAATTACAATATCCTTGGTGGAGCTCTAAACATAACCACTAAAACCACTAATAATAATGTCTATAGGAGATATATCATGCTCTAAATACCCCAAATGTTTTATAAGTGTGATATTTCTCATGCTAATACATGACATATTGTCAACCATAACATTTTGGATAGGATGATAATCTATGTAAGCTTGTAAAAAAAGTTCATATAAATATATATCATCATCAAAAATCTACTACTCTGATAAAGTGATGAGTGGTCTAGCTGGAATTGTAGTGTGGTACACACCAATGATATTATGTAGTGGATGTGCTTAATTTATATTAATGTGATATGAAGTTGGTGGTGGATGTGCCTAATATGTGTATTCAACACCTGAAGTGTTCCATGCCTCATTCACTATGTGATTTGGAAATAGATATAAGAATATTTTCAATGCCTTAGCTTATATTTTTTTTAATTTTGGTTCCTTTTTAGTTGTTCCCACATCAATAATGTTAGCCTTAATCAAATCTTGTATCTTATGTTTCAGGCTGATGCATATATTGGTTGTATGGACTAATGCCCTATGATATTTGTGGAATTCATTGGAATCATAGTTCCTTGGAAGAGGCTATGTCATATAAACCTCTTAAATGGAAGGGAGAGATATTACATTGCATTCCAAGAGCTAATGTAAAATGCATGTTGGTTATTCTAAAAGATTGGTGAAAAGTTTGCATATAAAAGCTAATAAAACCAAGTGAGGAGATGGATCTAAAGCTACATTAATTATGGTCTTTTGATAAATTTTGTCTTCAGTGGCCCTTACCTTATATGGAGGCTTACTATAACTCTTATTAGTTAATTTTTATCTAGTTTTATATTTTAGTTTGCCCATTGAGAGAAACTTGACTTCTCTTTCTTTTACTATGTGGCACAAATCTTTAAATGTTGGAAACTTCTTAAACAATATAGATTCATAATTTTGGTAGAAGAATATATTTGAAGATGTCATAAGTATATTTATCTTCCATGGGTATAGTTAATTTATCCATTATAGTCTTATATCATGAGATGTATTTTATAATAAGCTCATTTGATTTTTTTTGCATTTGTGTAACTTGAGCATATGAGATCTTGTCACTGATGTTTGTTGAGAAGTGTGATATAAAAATATTTTACAATGGATTAAATGAGATGATAGACTAATTAAATAGATCATAAAACCACTATAAGGCATAATTTTTTTAACTATATGGAAATAACTTAGTGAACAGATAATCATTAGACATGTAGTCTAAGCATGCTACATGAAAATCTCAAAGATGGTGATCTGGGTCACCCTTACCATCATAAAATGTACTATTATGTGTCATGAATTTTTATGGAAATGAAGTTATCATTATGTGATGTACCAAAGTTATATTTAAGATAACATTAGAATCTAAGACATGTGATGGCCTAGTGGCTCCCTTCTCAAGATGTAACACCCTAGCCTATAGAGTATGAACCTCATGCCCAAGGGATTGTACATCTAGAGTGGAGTAAATAGCCATAGGTAGTGTATATATCACTTAAGGTTATTGAGTTATAATTGGTTGTTGTGGTAGATGACTTATACCCAATGTAGGTATAATAATTTTATTAGTTGGGGGAGTTAAAGATTGACCATTATTTGATTTTTGAAGTTCTTCATGAATAATATTGATTAGGTCATGTTGCATATCTAAATGTTTGGAAATAAAATCTTGCAATTGTATTTTATTAGTTTCATAAAATCAGTTTTTTAATTCTACCATTGTAGTTTGGGAAGTAGGAAAACAAATGATTGTATATTTTGAACCTTTAAAGAAATTTAATCTAGGAAATATTACAAAAAACAAGTATTAAAACAAATATAATATTTTAGAAATAATATTTGAGAATAGACATAAAAAGGATATAAACCCTAAGATAATCTAGGGATAGAGTTTTAGCAATGTTTGGAGTTAGATTCACCAAATGTTTTAACCTTTTAGGACTTAAGACATGTAAATCCTATGTTTGTTAAAGAGATGAGTAGACTAAATTAGGGAAATAATATACAATAAATATAGCCACTAATTTGTTATAGAATTGGATATATTAGAATTTTTTTAAAACATTAATAAATATTTTAAGTAATAACTTAGTTGAAAAATAACTAAGACAAATGATCTAGGTACTAAAAAATGAGTTGGAAGCTAGTCTGAGTGTCACAAACTAGAACCTAGTATCAAAACCTTTCCCAGATAGTAGCACCATAATTGAATAGGATCACCATTTTTATAAATATGGTATTAATATCCTAATATTTTTGGTAGTGTCCTCTA
The DNA here is from genome assembly GCA_037957365.1 of Torreya grandis. Classification (NCBI taxonomy): domain Eukaryota; kingdom Viridiplantae; phylum Streptophyta; class Pinopsida; order Cupressales; family Taxaceae; genus Torreya; species Torreya grandis. The sequence continues at coordinate 1,630,190 of JARHVA010001869.1, forward strand.
TGCAAGACTATCATGATCTTCTAGGTGTGTCTATGGTCAGATCTCTAAATTTTGTTCTTGTGTATGAGTTTTGAAACATTATATTTTATGTATAACAATTAATTTAGTGAGTAAAGACTAATCCTCCATGTATTTATGGAATCCAATTGACATGAGATTAAAAATTTGTTTGTTAGTAGGATATGTTGGATATACTTAACACCCCACTATAAAAAGAGTTGCCTACATACAAATAATATAAAGAGGAATCAATCCTAATGTAGTTCTCCCCACCTATGTACTAGTCTAAGTTCAAGTGAAGATATTATTATAGTGACCTTGAGTGCCTTGACTGTGCTTGAGACTAAAAATTTGGGTAATATAAGCTTAGAGTTATTGTAAATGGTAGTATGTAGATGTAGGTAAAAATAGAGATCCATAACCTTAATTATACACAATTTATTTTGAGTTTGAATGTGTAGTTTGCATTTGATTTCCATCTAGTGGTTAAAGGGATAAAATTCATCTATTTATACTATTTTTATGCTTTTAAATGTGAAAAAATAGGTCTAGGATGACTCTAATAAGTTATAGTTTTGAAAATATATCCATTTGGGGAAAAGAGAGGCAATGGACATTAATGCCATTTTTGTGACACTATCATCATGTGGCATTAGTGTCCTTATTATGGTGCTAGTATCTAGCTAAAATAACACTAGGTGCAAAGGGCAAATATAAGTAAATAAGGTTTGGTACTACTTTAGGGCTAATGAAGGATGCTTGTGGCTAACATGGAGGTTAGATAAGTGTGAAAATAGGCCCTAGGAAAGGTCTAGGGCTAAGCTAGGAATAGGTAGTCTCAAGTGGCAATCTCAGCACTCAAATACCACTTTTGGGTGATTACATAACCCTTGAACTAGAACAATCCATAATAGTGAATTGAGTGAAATTGGTACACTGACACCTAATAGATATAGACCTTGGGGATACTATGTATCATTTTAGTATAGGTTGGGTGGACCTCTACCCAACCTTCATGTAGGAATTCTAAATGAACCACCAATAGCATTCTCTTCGGAAAGGGTGATTCAAGTAACCTCCATCATAAGCTTTTCTTCCTAACTAGTAGTGGATCAAGGCCTAAAACTAAACCAATTATATCTTTATTAGGTTTATGGGTGCTTGGATGGTAGTAGATCAATTTATATGACATCCTTTGTGAGCCTAAAATTAAATAATATGATAAAATTCCCATAAGAAGTTATGGATCAAATTTTATTATCCTATAGTCTTTCTACCTAGAGCCTATGGAAGGTGGTAATTGATTCATTACACACATAGGTACGATGCTTAGTTTTATGTTTTAATTTTCCTCATCCTATAGTTTCATGACAACCTAAAAGTTCATATTTTAATGTAGCATGGGGTTTCATGGAAAATTTGGGTGTATATTTATATCTTAATCATGAGTCCCAAGTTTTAATAAATTTTAGTACTTCCCTATAGAATTCACCATTCGTTATCATCAACACACCCTAATTTACCTCAAAATGGATACCCACATTTTATTTACATAAATGGATCCCTAAGGAATAATTTAATTACATATTTTTTAAATTTAAATTAAGCATTGAAATCTATTCATCTTATAAAAGGTTATAAGTTAATTTATTTTCCAAATCTTTCATATGTTAATATTCTTGTCAATATTCCTTGTACAATATATGAGTTTTTTCATTATGACTAACCATGTTTTTAAGTTTAAAAGAATAGGACTATGTGAAATATTTACAATTGTTCATAGCACTATAGAGTTTTTTGTAGCTTTCTTATGCTTTATCATATCCTTGGTGGCATATCACATCCTTCATGACATACTAAGTCTTGGCATCAGTACCCTTATCCATGGCATTCATGTTGCCTCATACTATCTAGACTAAAGATAACACCATAGCATCATGGCATCAATGTTGAAAGATAAAAAATCATAAAAATTTTAAGATGTCAAAGGATCTTAATGATTTGTGATGGTTCCCACAACAAATCCTAACCAAATCATCATACATCTGAGTGGTTCTAATAGGTGATAATATTTGATCCTAGTCTCATATCCCCTACTCTCTTATGTCCATTTAACACATTATTAAAATTCTAAAAAACTCTTCCATATTTCTAATGATCAATTAGGTCCTTGGGTATATATGTTCCTTTTTTATTACTTTGTAAGGGTTTAATCATTGGCTATCCTACACTACTTTGTCAATTGGTTTGATTTGTCTATAATTCACCTAGAGGCAATTATAAAAATAGTAATATAAGATAAAATATTTTGTGATATATATGTATTATGTTATTTTGTTTCCTTTTTCTAGTTATATATCATGTAAACACATATTCCATTCAAGTTGAGTTAGTCTGTGAATGTGTTTTTTTATTTTATAAATAACTAGGTTGAGCATATGGATAGTCTATTTATCTGATGTGTATCAACATTGATATCATATTAAACCCTAATCTAATGTGAAACATCTATTTATCAGATGTTAATACTCTCCAAGTTTATATTAGGAGAAGTTTTTAAAGATATTTTCCCTTATATTCTCAATTTTATCTATTCTAATATGAGTTATAACCAAATTAGGTTAGACATTGGTCCTAACAATATGTTTCATTTGGTTGGATATATTACTCCCCTTATTTCCTAACATACCTTATCCCTCTCTTTTGTGTTTCTTGATAGCTAGTATTTCACCTTAGTATATTTTCCATTGTGTAAACTTCATCCCTCACCTTTGAAATGATTTCTTAATGCTGCTATGCAAACCCTGCATCTAAAAACTTTGAAGAATTTTATGTCACTCTAGTTTTTAGTTAACTATATGGATATCTATAAATTTAAATACGTAAAACTCATGCCTTGTATTACTCCCATTAGTCCTAAAATGAAAGGGGAAAATCCCCATATGTTGGTGTGCCAAACACTCATCAATAATAATGTTTTCGCATATTGAAAATTAAAACTTGAAAGTTTGGTACATGTAATTTGAAAAGAAATCTAGGAAAGTAAATTTAACTACAACTTGGAGATGATAAAGTTCATGATACCCTGTTGGGACATTTGGATAAGTGTTGAACTATAGTGAAATGATAGTGATCAAGTCTCAATTTAAAACCCATTGAATGCTCTTGGGTTGGAAATATTGTATGATCCAACTCTCATTTGACTTTATAGAGTACTCTATAAAATATTTAATGGTGGAATGACCAACTCTAGCTCACTATATATTGAAAATTTGATCTATATATATTGAGTGTCACTAAAATATAAGGTGGACCACTTGTAATTGAGAATGATCACAACATTGTAGATGGATCTAAATTCTATTTGAAACTTAGTAAATTTAAAACTTAAACTTGATAATTTTGAAAATTGCCATAGTAGAAATGTGGACATGAATAAATATCATTCCCATTGTATATGTTCTTTATTGAAATACTATTTTTAATCTATAACTACAAATTTAAAACTTTTGAATTTCACCACTTTTGAAACCTTATGAAACTTTTACAACTTTTTACCTTGTAATTTTTTGAAATTATTTCAACCTTGTAATTTACAACTATAATTATGAGTGCACATGCATGCCACAATCCCCATTCATAAAATGTTAAATCATATTTACATATTAAAAATGTATATTTCCATAAATCTAAAACTTTTCTCATAAGGCTTGATTGTTCCAAGAAATCTCATAGTGATTCCCCCCTTTTGAGATGAGAGACGTAGCCTACATAGTCACTTATCTCAAAATAAAGAATATTTTAAAGATATAAAACTTTGAATATTTGAAATTAATTTCATTGAACATAAAATATAATTTTACGTATGAATCATGTGTTATATGTATATATATATATATATGTATATATATATATATATGTATATATATATATATATATATATATATATATATATATATGTATATATATATATATGTATGTATATATATATATATATATGTATATATATATATATATATATATGTATATATATATATATGTATATATATGTATGTATGTATGTGTATGTATGTATGTATGTATGTATGTGTGTGTATATGTATATGTGTATATATATATACATACATATATATATATATATATATATATATATATATATATATATGTATATGCATATGTGTATATGTATATATTTATACATACATATATATATATATATGTATATATATACATATATATGTATGTATATATACACATATACATATACATACATACATATATATATATGCACACACACATATACATATACATATATATATATGTATGTGTATATATATATATACATATATATATATATATATATATATATATATATATATATATATACATGTACATATACATATACATATACACATACATATATATATACATATACATATACACATGTACATGTATGTATATATATGTATATGTGCATATGTATATGTATATATATATATATATGTATGTGTATATGTATATGTATATGTATATATATACACATATATACATACATATATATATATATATATATATATGTATGTATGTATATATACATACATATATATATGTATATGTGTGTGTGTATATATGTATGTATGTATGTATATGTATATGTGTGTGTATATATACATACATATATATGTGTATATGTATATGTGTACATATACACACACACACACATGTATATATATACATATACATACGTATGTATATATGCATATATATATGTATGTATATATGCGCATATACATATACACATATATATGTATGTATATATACACACACATATACATATACATATACACACATATACATATACATACATACATACATATATATACACACACATATACATATACATATATATATATGTATGTTTATATATATATATATATATATATATATATATATATATATTTATACATATATATATATACATATATATATATATGTATATATATATACATATACATATACATATACATATACACATACATATACACACATATACATATATATATATATATATCATTGAATAAATGTATGCATGATATACATCATTGAACTAGAGTAAAAACATAGTATGTAAGTGATTGATGACATGAATCAGGGCATTATAGTAAATTAGATAGAATGAATGAAATAAATCATGGAACCATGGTACAAACAGTAATTATATAGGTAATTTTCATACAATGTAATGCAATTTTCATAAAATGTCACTCATAAGGTTCAAAGAGCCATATAAAAGGGATATTATAAAATGTTGCATAACACACAAGGCCAAGGGCCATAATAAAATGGCATAATGATGCCATACAAACATTAATTTTAACATACAAGGCCAAGGGACACACACATAATAATAAATCAAGTCTAACCTATCATGTAATAAAATAAGAATACAAAGTAAAACATGTAGAAAATAAGAGTAGTATACCTCCATTATATACATATGAATTTGAATGTTAGTAAGTAGTATATTTCATGTAATACATTTCAAAACTATGAGTGATTTAGTGACATATTATGATATATATCTAAACATGGTAGAGGGTTTGTGGATAAAAAGAACCTGTTAAAGTGTCTGCATAGAATGAATAGATGCCCCAAATTTATGAAGGTTATTGGGTAATAAGGCAAGCCCGACATCAAAGATTCATGTGAAAGTATGTCCTATATTATAATCAATTACCTTGTGATAATAATTGTGTATTGAAATATTTAATATGATATTTCATTGACATAGATATTAAAAAACATATGAAAATAGATAAACTATAAATATTTGAAAATTCTTTAGGTCTAATTTTGAATTTTTGGAAAAAAATATAATTTTTGCAATATATGCATTTTTAAAAAAAATTTGCCAATATTTTTCACTAAAAGTGATTTGAAATAAAGGTTATAATAATTAAGGTTTTGATGTTGGAATGAGCCACACTTTTCATAGTGGGAAACACTTGAGGATCTGATATCTATAGGATTAAATATATGAAGTTAAACCTGTATGGAGTAGTCAAATCTGAAAACAACTCAAATAGAAGAAGTTTGTCTTCTCAACAAAGAAATTGTATTAAAATTATTATCCATAAAATATTTAGTAAGGTACATCATATAGGTGAAATATAAAAATGTCCTTACATCCTCACGAATGTGGGTTTATCTTTCACATTGACCCAAAAATATACATAAGCAAGCTAACTAAACATGCATAGGGGAAAACCATTAACTGGAATAAAAATACACTTATCACAAATGAGGATACTTTCTCTTAGTGAAGAGTTTGGTGAATATGTCATCAATTTGTTATAAATGCTATATGTATCAAACATCAATGACTTGCTCATGGATGAGCTCCCAAATGAAATACATATGAATCTTAATATGCTTGGTCCATTGATGGAGAACCAAATTCCTAAAGATCTAGATTGTGATTTGGTTATCATAAAAGATGATTTTTAATCATAAAAACTAGATTCTAAAATTTGTGAAAACCCTTTGAATCTAGATAGCCTTAGTGGTAGAATTAATAACTCCTCTATATTTTTCTTATGTATATTATAAAGTAATAACATTCGTCTTCTTACATGACCAACTAGTTGAACAAGGACCATAGGAGAAACTATATCTTGAAGTAGACTTATAATTATGAATATCAACAGTGTAATTTGAATTTGTATAAATATTCAAGTCAACATCTATGCCTACACTATAGTGAATCCTCTAACTATGCATACCTTGAATGTAGTGTAGAATCCACTTAGTTAATTTTTAGTGTAGCTCATGTGGTTCCTCTGAATAAGGAATCCAAGAGGAGAGATTAGTATTGTGTTAGTAGATAAAATCAAATCTAAATAAATACACTAAAATCTTATCACCTCTAGCCTAGACATTAGAGAGAGCATAGGTAACAATCATGCATATGAAACACAACTAAAACATTAAAAAAAAAACCTTATTTTACCTTCTTTGGAGATCCAAATGGCCTGTAAAATGGATTGCTCAGCTTGTGCATCAAGAAATCTTTATAAATAGAGCTTTGTTAGCTTCACCTTTCCTTGGTACCTTGGTTTGGTTTCTTGGGTCATGAATTTGGCATGGTAACATTATATGCAAGGCTTATTATCATCTATTTGTACAATATAACATTACACCAAGATGGATTAAACATCAATTGGTATGGCCTTATATTTATAGCCTCAAGAATTAACTCTCACCCAAGGTGAGTTAAGATTGAGTTGAGACTAACTTTAATTGAGTAAAAAATTATCATACAATTATGACTTTTAGTTACTACTCATAGTTTTCAAATTAGATATTTTGACAACTCATAAAGGTAATAATGAAAGGCTTGATTTTTTTTTTTTTGAAATTTCTATTTTTAGACATTCATTAATTGCAAATGGACAATTCAACTAAGAATTTAATATTATTTAATTAATTGGTTGATTTTTATTAGCTTTTTTTCTGTTTTAAGATTTGATTATGTGCCCCACTTAATGGGTCCATAGGAAAATTTGGCATTTGTTATGTCACAAGGTGATTGAGGGTGAATCTATGAGAGGTTGTTGTTGCATACAAGCTAATATCCCAAATAGGGATGCCTCAACATTATTATTAGTATTAATTATTGATGCATGGATAAAATTGGGTGTTTAGTGATGCTTAGACTTAATTTACAATGTTTGTAGGAACCAATTTGAAGTCCAGTTGGAATCCATTTAAAGCTCGAATTGGGTGTCTACAGTTTGACCCTATTTGGGGAAGGTGTTTTGACATATAGGCATAATAATGTATTGTCAAATAATGAAAAAACCATAAGAAATAAGATAATGATTTAAAAATAAGCTCAAAATAATATTTGGGAAGCCTATAATGATGCCACCTCAAGATAGTTGTTGATACATACAATTGATGAATAGTCCCTTGAAAAAAAACAAAAAGCAAAATGAAATTAACCTATGGTTGAGATTAATCCAATAGAGATAATGTTTACATGCACTGATTAAAAATTATTAATTTGCCTAAAGGTATTTATAATTAGTAACAAAGGTTGAGACATTGGTTTACCCAAAGGAGTAACATAGGCACACACCCCAGTAGGATGGATGAGTCGAAATAATGATTTTTCCAAAGGTAGTTATAATAATTAAGATGACCTAGATTGAATAATAATTTTTGGTTGTACCCCAGTAGGTAAAATTGGTAATCATAACTCAAGGATATAAAATATCATATAGATTAAAGATGAGTGGGCACAAATGTAGATGTGATATTCTAATGACTAAAGAAGCCACAAATCACCAGGCACACGAGGAGAAAATGGAATGAGGAAAAAAGAATAAGAATTGATCAATGTGAATGATTTAGTTATACTTTCCAATATAGAGATGATCATCCTTATTATATTTAATATAACCATAATGATGAATAGGTTGAGTTTGATCAAAGATGGTGGGGGGATTTGCCAAGGTGAACTAGGAGAAGTTTTTACAACACCATTTCTTATAAGATTTCCTAAGCTGATTTTTTTTATAACACATGATGGTATGCATGATGATATAAAAATACCATGCTGACCTATTTTTAAGGTACATAAAGACTAACTCCTAATTTATTAAACAATTGAAAATAATACACCAATGATAAAAATCATGATGACAATATTGATGTAAGAATATGGATAGACTCAATAATAATGCACAATGAATCACCCAATGAACACATATACATTGAGTCAAGGCAAAAAAATTAAATCAAACAAATAGGCAAACAAACAAACAACTAAGCAAACAAATAAACAATGAAGTAAACAAACACAAATAAAACTTGAAAGTGAAAACAATAGAAAGCATCCTATCATCAACCAAGTTAATATCTACATGTGAAGGATCAATGGAATGATAAATGAGTGGTGCCCAAAGCTAGGATATATGCAAGGGAATGTCACATCCCCAATAGTAGTGGAATGGATTAGAACCAACAATAAATTTTTCCCAAGAGGGCAAATTGAGGATGATTAATTAGGTTTAAATATGATAAATGTTTTTGGGATTTTGAGGCTATATATCTCTCAAGGAGATTCGAAAACATTTTTATAATGTTTAGGAATTTTAAATTCTCTTGAATGTTTTTGGAAAATTTTAAGTGTCTCAACTCGATAGAGAATTATGAGAGAGGACACAGTTGTTGATACCTAAATGTGTACCATAGGTGTCTAGAGAGTTTTAAAAACACTTATCATTCTAGAATTTAAAAAATTTAGTTCATGAGTTACAATTTATGATAATACTATTACCTATTAGTGAAATAGAGTTAGAACAAGTGATTATTTCAAAATATTTTATATTAAGTAGTGGTTGGGAGCCGCTGTGACTGAACAATAGATTTATGTAGAATATGTAGTAACTATGTAAAGAATAATGAATTGTGATCAAGAATTAAATTAAGAATTAATTTAGGATAGATATTTATAATGACAAGCTAAACTAAGGTGATCTAGATAAAAAAAAGTAAGAAAAAAGAAGGGTAGGGTAGAAAGAAAGATGTTTTTTTATCTTGTTTTAGACATTATGACAAAGTTCACATATCATCTAAACATGCATCCAACTAATGTATGAAATGAATCAGCTTAAGCCCAAATCATAGCATATATAAATAAAGATTTAAAGGAAGGTATGAAATGATGTAAATAAGAACTAAACTCACTTTAAATATTTACTCCTACAAGCAAACAACCTTAGCCTAAATGCAAAAAAATGTAGCAAATGAAATAAACTTAAGAACTTTCAACTAATCTAGTAGTGGCACAAATTAGGAACTCTACATCTAAGATACACATCTATAATCTATAATAACCATTCAAATTTGAAAGTGAAACCAAAAAACTGACAGAGAAACCATATAATGATTCTTATAAGCAAATAATGGAAAATCTTTATAGAATTCATTGCTTATATTAACGGCTCCCAATTTACAAAATAATTTTAGTTCTAAGAACTCCCCATTTATTTTTTGATAATGATAATGCTCCTTTTATAAGATACAAGGTAGCATATCGGTCAGTCATAAGATAAAAATGTACAATAGATAAGGATAGTTGTCTTTTTTACAAGGTCCTAGAATACATTTACTTTCCCAAAGTGGACTGATCTACATGCAAATATGCTAATAAACTCACATGTATTTACAAAAGAATAGCTCAATTTCAAAATATTACAAGGCTTTACAAAATGGAATATTATCAATTAGTAAGTGGTCCCTGCACTGAAGAACTCTCTTATTATTACTAAACAATACTCATGGTTGTATCTATATTGAATGATTATTTTTGTTTTTCAACCCAGACATATATTAAATGTAGATTAAAATTTTTTTGTTTTTTTTTTAATTTAGCCATTGCATTAATGAAAATATTATAGCCTACATATCCTTGCCACTGAATTACTAGGACACTCCATTTAAAATCCATCAACAAATTCTTAAAGCTTTAAAATGATATTCACGTGAACGTATTTGACTTCCCACAGATCGTCAAATTTAAGATCATATGGATTTTTTTCTTTTCTAGGATTAAATTTAACGTCTTCATTAATGTCATTTGACATCCTATGAACCGTAAGGGCCAAAAATGACTATGAAAAAATATAAAAAATACTTTTAAGGTCAACTTTGTGTGCTTATATCTTTTTTTGTGATTTGTCACGTGAGCTAAAACACGATGCATATGGTCTTAGCGCAAAGGTGAACAAACCCATTTGAACATTTCTCTTTAATATTCAGAACTTATGAGATATAACCTTAACAATATGTTCACTAGGATTTGTTTGCACTCGAAAAATGGCTATGGAAAAAATAACAAAATTTGATTGGGAGGTAAACTTTGGATCTCCATAACTTTTGATGAACTTTGAAAGATGAGCTGAAACTTGGTACATATGGTCTTGACACAAAGATAAATAAACCCATTTGATAATTTCTCTTGAAACATCTAAATGTGTGAGATATGACCTTACCAACATGCTCACTAGGCTTTGTTTGGACTTGGAAAACATAGTCAAAAATGCTTTGGAGGGACACTTTGTATCTCCATAACTTTTGATTAAATTTTAAATATGACCTTAAACTTGGTACATATGTTTTATACATAAATATAAACAAACCCATTTGACTATTTATCTTGAAACTATTGTACATATAAGATATGACTATACCAATATGCTCACTCAACTCAATTTGGACTTGGAAAACATAGTCAAAAATGCTTTAGAGGGAAAATTTGGATGTCCATAAATTTTGATGTGATTTTTAGGATGAGATAAAATTTATTTCATATGTTCTTGGCATAAAGGTGAACAAACCCATTTGACCATTTTTTATGACTCATCTACACATGTGAGATATGATTGCACCAATATGCTCACTCAAACTTTCCACCATCAGACTAGAATGTCTAGATGGACATAATGAGGAACCAACTGAATACCATGAAATTCCATACTTACTCCAAGCACTCATATCACTCCATAGGGTTTGTAAATCATGTCCATTGTCTTTATAAATTGAGAAATGACATTTTAAACATGGATTTAACTTGACTTTCAATAGACCAAAGGCTAGTAAAAGGCCAAATTAAGATTAAATCATGAAATCCAGATATAACTCATTTAAGAAAGGATTCATCAAAATTTTAACATAAAACATGAATAAAAAATGCTAAAAACCTTGGAAAAGGTCAAACCAGAACCATGAACCAATAAGTCAACCAGACCATGGTGTAGATGAGCTTCAAATGAAAAATAATATGCAAATATGCTAGTGGCACTCTAATCAAGTGAATTTTCAATTTCAAGATATAAATTGCATAATTTGACACATGGGTCCCTATTTTTTATAAATGAGGGTATGTTGACCTCAATAAATAGATATTTCTAGGAGAACATATCAATATGTTAGAATTCAAAGACTGATTTAGACTAAAAATTAAGCTAATTATTCTATTTGATCAAATGCCCTCATTAAGATCAATTCATGTTAGAAAAAATATTAAATATGAAAAATAAGGATCAAACATCAGAACTCAATCATGTTGTGTGTGTGTGTTTTGATTCCACTTATTGATTATGAAAGGATTTAGAGAACAACTTATAGGTTCATGGATTTAATCAATAACACTAACTTTCAACATGTTTGAATATTCATTAAGAACCATGCCATAACTCAAAGAAGGCTTGGGTATTGATCTATTGCTATCCAAGCATCCATATACCTAATAGAGATGTCTTTAGGTCCATTTAAGGCCTTTTTCTAATGCCAGTCAAGCATCCATAACCTCAGTGTAGATTACCAGAATCACCTTTGCTTGGAAATCTTTTGATTTTGCAATAAGCTCTTATTTTTGTATTTTTAGATGATTTTTTTTGCCTTCCAACAGAGGTTGGGAACTAGGTTAGTTAGGTTTAGGGATTTGGTCAAGTGTTTTAGTTTTAGATAAACATCTTTGGTTGTAAACTTTGTCTTAGGTAATTAATGTTTTTTAAGTGCAAGTAGGACTTTGTTTTAATAGTTTAGGCTTTCATCATATATGTGTAATCCTTATTAAAACCAAGATTAGATCAGAACAAGGTTTAAAATCTCAAGGAATAATTAACTTATCCATCAGTCTTTACTAGTTTCTCTAAACTATAACATCAAGCTCACATTACAACAACCCATGATCAACCAATATTGAAAAGTCATACCTGCATTTCTAAATTGTGAAACTCTTGAACAACCTAAATGAAACTTGAGATGAGGGTAGTCCAAAAGGGATTATTTAGAAGTAAGGAAAAATTCACAAAAGGTAAATAAATATGTATAGGCATTATATACAAACAAGGGATAAGAAGGAAAAAACAAGAAAGAAAAAATAGGAAAGAAACTAATCTAAGCCCTATACTAACTTCATAAAATACTTACCTCTAGGATTAAATGGAAAATTATTTATTATAATATATAACCTTAAAACCTAAGTGTTTTTTGATGGCATCTTCCTACATATAGGGGCATTTAGACACCTAGGTCTTCTAGATGGTTATGACTTGGGCTCCCATATCCATTATCAAGTACATGGATCAAAGATATGAGTCTAAAATCCAATAATCTTCCTCTCAAATCCTTCTAGTTTATAGGAGTGTTAGTTCTTATTCATCTATAGACAGGTATATCTTCACTTAGTAATGGCAGCTTAGCTTGCATCCTCAGACTGATGTCTTCATTAGGTTCTTTCTGAGGTGGAAGTGGACTACCAATATTTACACAAAAATATTTCAATTCTTCTCAAAAAGTTTCTTCATCATAATCAACTAAATGATGTTCTTTGAGAATATTACCATTAGAAACATATTGGTCTCATACCTCTGTCTTTTTTATGAATTCATATGAAAATTCTTGATCTTTTATGCTAGTTTCATCTTCAACTTTGATGAAGAAAGGCAACTCCTCTATCCTATCAGGATCCATTTTATCTTGATTTTGGGTCTCCAAGATAATATTATCTTCTTAGAATTCTAGATCATTAGTGAAATATTTAGATGATGCATCAATATGTTGTTCCATCTCATCATCCACCATCTCAAGCTCATTTATTTTATTCAAGAAATCATGGTATGACTGTTGCCAATGATCATCTTCTTTAGAAGTATTATCTATTTCAGCAATAAATCTATGTGGGCTATCTTTCTGGCTACCTTCTAAAGTGATATCATCTTGTACTGATCCATACCTATTTTTAGAAACTCTTCATCTTCAAATGGAAAATAAAAAACCTCTGTCATGAAACCTTGTGATGTCCTTGCAATGCTAGATGTCCCTACAACAAAGTCTTGATTAGGCACAATTTTAAAGGTTTCATATATATTACAATCATCATCCATAACAAATTAATGGAAACTTGTTTGTATGTTTTTAGATGATATATTATTGTTGTCATCATGAGACCTGCTTGGAGGCCTATCAAACCTTTGATAGGCATAGTTTTTTTTAGAGCATTTTGTTGTATTTCTTACTTATTTTTTCAAATAAAGAAAGTCAATACTAGATTTTTAGACCACATATAATATCAAGTCATTTGAATTTTTGGGTGTTTAGGGCTCACAAATTAGAGAATTATTACTAGTTATCGGTACTAGAGTTCTATGATTTTGTGGATGAAACCTATTTGTAGTGTTATTAAGGAACTCTAAGTGTTGGCCAGGATATGCATGACTCAAGGGAAAATAGTTCCAAGCTAGTTTTAAATTAGGTATACTAGGAATGATGTTCTGGATGGGCCAATTGAAATTGACATTAAGCATGAAATATGCCATCTAACCTTGAGGTTTCATTTGGTCATTAATGATCAAGACTTCAAAGTAGGCTTGGATCAATGTGTTTATAATTGGAAGAGATATTTTTAATAACATGGAGGTCATGAGATCCATAATATCCTTATAAATTTCTAAGGCTAAAGCCTCATGGGGCCTATAAGGGGCTATGGTTCTATTAAACCTATTTTGGAACCTAGTATTAAAGGCTCTAATGGTCTCATTAGCATCTCTTTTATTTGTGGTGAATAACTAATATAGGACATAAGGACTAATGAGTTTGCTAAATTAATCAATAAAAACATTGTTAAAATCATCCCAACTAGTAATGTAGTCTTCAGGTAGATCAAAAAACCATTCATATGTAGCATCTTTGAAAGTAAAATAAAATAGTCTACATGTTACATATTTATGAGTCACATTTAGCAATCTTAATGTAGATTTCAAACTTCTAACATGTTCTTCAGCTATGACAACATTAGGACTAAAAGTGGTTAGATAGATTTCAAGATTTTGAGTAAGATCATGAACTATACCTAGTATGTTGATTGGAAAATGACCTAACTAAGCTATACCTTGAATACATGAGTATACTAAGATGCTGAAGTAGATTGGGAGCTTAAGTATTTTCACTAACCTTGATCTCAAATTGGTAATTCTAGCTTAAGGACTTTGAATCCTATTTGAAATATGATGTGTCAAAATATAGTCATATAAAATAAAAAATTGGTAACTTCAGCATGGTTAATGGCACCCAAGACTTAGGTCCCTCTTGCTTGCTCTCACGACCCTCATAGGCATCTTTTCATTGATTCCAAATCATTTTTAGCCTTCTAGACTTAATATTTGCTAAGTGACACCCATCTCTTCATGAGAAATCAATCTCACCAAGTCCCGTCTACTTAGGACAATAGTGCCACACTAGGACTATAGCATCGATGCCACTCCTATCCACTTTTGATGCTCTTTTCCAAGTCCATTTCTGGCCCCACTAGTCAATTTTTTCTAGTTTCCCACCCTTTTCCCTATTAGCCTAATGTGAGCACATTTAACCCATGACTAATAGATATTTATAAAATCCTATTCAAATATGATTTGGAAAGGGTTAGAATTATCACTAAGCTTACAAGAATACAAGCAAGACTACTTCAGTAATCTTCCCTATTCTCTACATATAGCTAGTCAATACACTTACAAGCTTATTCAAATCTTTATACCAGTCCCTAGCCACCTCAAGCACATCTAATTTAGAATTTTTGTTATTCATATATATAATTTCATAAAATACATCAAGTGGGAGAACCGTATATGGATTGATCCCTTTTTGAAGTATTGGTATATAGGCAATGTGCCCACATAAGAAGTGTGAATCCATGTCAAGTGAATTTTACAAACACTAACCACCCCCACTCTTTCTCAAAATTGGTTAAATCATAATGGAACATACGGTTTGAAGATAAAATATACTCAAAATGAATATCTAAATACTTTTAGCTATTAAAACTTCATAGATAGGATCACATAGACATAGGGAACAAAACCCAGAAAGCTCAAATCCTCAAGACAATAGTGATAGAGGTAGACTATAGTGTCGATGCCACTCCTATCTAGTTTTGATGCTCTTGTCCAATTAAAAAATGAAGACTAGATCTCAGTTTGTGATAGTTTCCTAGTCCTACATAGTGAATATCAAACCTTGTCTCAGTTGTATTAGTCAATTTCTAGATAAATCTTATTTTCTATCTCTTATTACTATTTTTAGAAAAGTTAAAATTGTAATCTAGTTTACACAAATCAGTAGCTTAATTATTGCATATTTATTTACTAATTTACTACTTAAACCCTTTAACTAAATTAATAATAATACACTAATATTTCCAAAAAAATTAAATCATTTGGTGAACTTGAATTACTTCATTTGCACATAAAACCCCTAGAAACCCTAGGGTAAATTTCTTATTAATTTTTCCCTATATTTTTCTAATTTTTTACCTACATAATAAATTTAGATATTAGCATTAAATTTTAAGATTTCATATTAATTTTATTTCAAACCCTAGTTTCTCATACTAGGTCCCAATATTTTCCCAATAATTTTTTGATTTTTTACTAGCATATTAAAATTAGAAAATCCATTCAAATTTCAAAATTCAATGGTAATTTTCAAAAACATTTATTTCTCAAAATCATAGTTACATACACTAGGTCCTATTAAATCAAGCATTTTTTAATAATTTTATGAATTTTTAGCTGCATATATAACTCAAAAATTTGCTTTCAATTTCAAATTTTCATTGTAAATTATTCAAATAATTATCTTTCAAACCCTAGCTGCACATACTAGGTCCTATTCAATAAATCATTTTTCAATCACTTTCTAAATTTTTAGTTGTATATTTAAATCAAAAATCCACTTTTATTTTCAAAATTCCATAGTATTTTTCAAACCCTAGTTGCATACACTAGGTCCCATTACTTCTTGAGGTATCACCTTACATTCTAAAATCAGATTTCAAAAATGAATCTCACTTATTTAAAATCTTTTCTTACATTTATTTCAAATAATAAAGAGACCATACTTGGTCTTATTACATACATGAATGACAAAGTCTATCATATGTTAGTACAAAGCTTCATTCTTTGTATTTCATGCTTATTTTTCATTATATGGGATGATGTTAAGAAAAATTTTATTAAACATGATAAGATATCTTTTACATCACCTCTCTTGGAGCCTATATCCCATGCTGAGTCATGTTTCGTGGTCCATTTTACCCTTCCCTAAGTCACTACCCTTCGATAGAGATCCCAGTTGACACCCTTTGTCCCTCCACCACCTTAACTTGTCAATTATTTTCACTCTCCTCCCATAACTACTACTAGTCCTATATAGATAATAGATAATGCAGTTAGATTTGTTACTCAATGTGCTACAATGCCTCCTCCACCTACTCAAGTGCACCACCACCCTCCTATTCCATCTTATCCCAGGCCCAACCCACCTACATAGGTAGATCCACACAAGGCATATGATATTTTTGATCAGTTGAGAAACACACCAACTAATATTTCCATGTTAGAACTACTTTAGAAAGCCAATGTGTTTAAGGACATTCTCTATCAAGCACTCACTCAGACTTCCATGCTCATTGATTTAGAACCATCTTATTTTGCATCCGTGGTTAAAACATTAAAAACTATAGAATATGTTATCACTTTTGGTCATAATGACATCCATCTCAAACAGTAATTGATCAAAAATTACCATTATTCATACAATCTCATGTTAAAACTATCACAATTAAAAGAGTTCTAGTTAGTAGTTTCAAACTTAATATATGTAATATTACATTCTTATATACCATAGGTGTTAACATGGCATCAATGCAAAAATCATATAATAAAATTTGAGGATTTAATGATATACCATGACAAATATTAGGCACTATTGCTTTGGATATCATGGTAGGACCCAAAACCTTCTCCTACATAGTTCTAGGTCATGCCAGGGCCTCTTCATTATAATATTTTACTCATATGAGTTTGGATACATGATATGAGGGCAATTCCTTCTACTCTTCATCGATGTGTTAATTTTTCCCATGAAAGATACCTATACACATGTCCAAGAGATAATTAGCAATTTAGATATTGTCAAACTATAGAGTCATCTTTGACTATGTCACCAAATGGGACAACCCGTATCACAGTTCAGCCACCACCTCATTATATTTCTCTTAATCAAATACACACACACACACACACACACACGAGTTTGGAGAGACTAACACTTCTTAAGCTCATATAATTATTGTTATACCCTCATCTTTAGATATTCAGCTAGTCATAGTAGCTTCAACCATTCTAGCTACTCCACTAGTCACAATCTTACACCTATTATAGTTATACATTCACTGACAATAGTTATAATAGTACCAGTTGATTCTATAGATATAGTTACTCTATCAGTTACAGACACCCCCACAACACCATTGTCTTCTACTACTCTAGTTGCTGAGACTCCCATATTATAGTTATCCCTTGTGGTAAATTTTGAGTTACCATATGTACATGATGTTAATACAAATACCCAAGCTTTTTTAGATGATGATATGACACCCATAATCATAGATGACTATTTGTGTGGGATTAGCTTGACATTAGTAGGCCTAAGAGAGTACCGAGATGACTCTAGAGCTCTTGTTACACATCCTACATCACTCTTATCATCTCACACTACACTCATAGGATATACTCCACATTGGCAGCCATAGATAGATCACTTGAAACATATAGTTCACATGGTTACCTCTATGGATATAGAGCTAGTCATTCAAATTTAGGTAGGCAGCACATAAAATCAACCACAAATTATGTTATAGATGTTACTTGATCATGTATTAATCACATTACCTATAGTATGACATATATCTATTAGTAGAATATTAGAGCATGATGGTTTCCCATTTTATCTTTTTCATAGGATCACAAGCCATGATATAAATTTGTGTACAACTTCACAGTAGAGATTGGATAAAATCTAAGTTTAGGGTATTATTCAGTTTATATCACCACTAGCACCATCTTCTCCACTTTCACTAAATTAAGATATTACTAGAGCTAAATGTCCCAGAGGAGAATCAGTATCTCCACCACTAGAGCAACCTTTAGCTCACCTTTAGTAGGATGACACCATGTACATAGCTTCTATAGCATATGATGATACTTATGATGATGATCTAGAGGCATTTGATGATGGCTATGATCACTTCCTCCCTCTCCATCCCCAACAAGATCCATCCTTGGACTGTTTACCTCCTCCAGCCTAGCCTTTTATTCATATGCTTGTATATAATTTTTTGATCATTACTTGTAAATAGTTTCCTAGTTTTACCTGTACATAGTTTATATTGATTGATTGTACATAACTAAAATATATTAAAAATTTAAAACATTCAAATATATCAACAATCCAAAAACATTCAAATATATCAACAATCCAAAAACATTCAAATATTTCAAAATACAAAAACATGAGAATAATTCAAAAACACCAAAAATATTTTGATTATATGCATCATCCATGCTTTACATTTCTACTACTATGATACATTTACATTTTGTATTCTATGCTATTATTTATCGATTTATCTATATTACCATGCTTCACTTGATCTTCTTTGAGTGTGTGTAGTGACATTCAACTCTTTGATTACTTCACTCTACCTATTGAGGTGGCATCCTACTTCTACATCAAGATATTCATCAATATAAATACCCAATAGGGGCATCTTATACATGACTACACCATCAAGGTGATGTTATTCCTACACCACACACTCTAGTTATCATGTTGATGTAAATTATTTACTATCTTACACATATTACGATATCGACATATCATTAGTATATAGCACTTATGTATTTCTTAGCATATACCTAGTCTTGTACTAACATGTATTGCATAATTTCCCTCTTAATTTGATTAGTTAGATGTGATTTTATTTCTAGTTATTACATGCTTTCATTTTTTTATTTGCATAGCTAGATATGATTGCATTTCTCAGTTCCTATTTTTTCTCTAGTATGTGCTTTAGGACATTTGCCAATGTCCTTTGCTTCTATTAATGTGTGTACCTTAGGAAATTTACCAATGTCCTTTTTCTATACTCTTCTATGTGATTGTGGCCCTCATGCCAACCCTTACATGTTTCAATTATATGTGTATGTAGAATTTGAATATGCCTTATATGCCTACCTTTTAGTTTGAGTGGCATGTGTTCATGTCCTTTTTTTGCTTGGCCCCTTGGCCACCCTTGTATACTTCTTGCTTCTTGCTTCTTGTCTATTGTGCTTGTTTGATTATTTGCTTCTCATTGTTTACAATTCCATGATCCACATCATGCATTATTTTTATTTCTTAGACGCCATGATAGTCATTATGCTCCATCCCTCGATGACAACTAATAAATAGCCAAATTTTCAATTCTAGTTTAGTAAATTACACATGTTATTGCATTATTATATTTATCTAGGCACACCCCTATTGATCTAACAATATCTCAATTCAAATCATGTTATATCTTGATATATCTTGTCAATTATCATTGTTATATCATGTATCTTTGCATCATAACACACTTGTAAGGCTCTTTCTTTTGAGGGTAGTCATTATAGGGTCTTTATTCTTACCTTCATAAGAGGGGGAAATAAGCTAATTATTTTTTCATAAAGATAAAAGCTTTTAATAGTTAAAAAAAGTAGCATTTAACACACCCAGAATAAAAACCAAACATCAAAATAGCTAGAATAGATCAGGCAAATAGTGAGAATATTAGAACAGTTACCAAGTTTGGCTCAGGATAGTAGCACCCAACTTGGACTATAGCACCAATGCCACTAGTTTCCACTATTATTGCTCCTATTCAAATTAAAAAACTAGACTTTCTAAAAATAGGTATAAAAGTAGGTTTAGCTATTGTTTTGCACAATCATACTATTTTAGAATCAATAGTTTTTAGTACACTTTTACTCCAAGAATACAGATATAGGGGGCATCATGCATGGCATGATGGATCTCACTTCCATTTTTAGATATGGTAGTTGATATAACTTTCAGATTAGAATATATGTTCTAAACACTAGTGATTGGGGGGTAATGTGTGCAACACATTTATTTTCTTTTCCTTTCCAAGTTTAGTATTACCCAAGAATTCTTAAAATTTATGTGCCTTATTCCATCTACAAGTGGTTGGGATCATTTTGGAATGGCTTTCATACAATCCTAACTTTCACATTCCCAAGTTCACAAGTTCATGAGTGGCTTTCATATAAGCCTAGTGCACAAGTTCAGAGTGGCTTTCATACAATCCTAATCTCCATCTTTAAGAGTGGCCAAGAGTGGCTTAGTTTCCAACATACATTCAGATATCCAATCTAACATTTTTAGATCATAGTATATTTATTGGATTCAAGAGCCATCTCATATGACATATATTTCATACTGATATCATTTCATACCTTCACTTCATGGGGCAATAATGGAGCCAAAGGACTAGACAACCTTTGTATTCTTAATCCACCTATTCTTAAGGATTAGACACATAGTCCAAACATTGATTAACATATGCATGATCACCTAACTTCACTTAGTGGGTGATGATGGATCCAAAGGGATAGCCTTTTTATTCTTGATCCACTCTTGAGGAATTAATCACTCATCTCCATTCATGATATTACTCTTGGCACAACATCATCCAACATTGCTTAGCATCATTCAGCATCACAATAGGTTTTGTATTGGTCCATGTACCTAGTGAGGCATATTCATTATTTTCTCTTCCTCTCTCTCTTATCTAATCTTGTATGTTCTTATTTTAGATATAGTGTATCTACTAAGAATTAATCTACTCTTTAGTTTTCTTACATCTTTGCACTTTAAAGTGTGATTTCTCTATACACACATAACATCACATAACTTCATGATATTTACCCTTATAGATAAGTTTAGGTATGCTTTCTATTTTTCCTTTATCCTAATATTTTATTTTGTTTCATCACTAGAATAAAGGGGTCATAAATGTAGTCATATAAAATGCAAAAAATAATAACTTGAGAATGATTAATGACACCCAAACCTTAGGTCCCTCTTGTTTTCTCTCATGACCCTCATAGGCATATTTTCACTAATTTCCATTCATCCATAGCCTTCCAAACTTAATCTCAACTGAGCCAAATCCCACTTTCCATGACAGATCAATCCCACTAGGTCCCATCTACTCAAGATAATAGCACCACACTAAGACTTGTGTCGATGCCACTCATATCTATTTTCAATGCTCTTATCCAAGTCCATTTCTAGCCCCAATGGTCAATTTATTCTAATTCCCCACCCTTCTTCTTATCAACCTAATGCGAGAACATTCAACCCATGACCAATAAATCCTTATAAAATCCCATTAAAATATCATTTGGAAAGGGTTGTAAATTATCACTAAGCAAACAAGAATACAAGTAGGACTACTTAGGCAATCTTCCATATTCTCTATATATAGCTAGCAAATACACATACAAGCTTATTAAAATCCTTATACCAGTACCTAGCCACCTTAAGCACATATAATTTAGCATTTTACATCTTCATACACATAATTTCATAAAGTGCATCAAGTGGAATAACTATATATGGCTTGATCCCTCTTCAGAGTATTAGTATGTACGTATCATTCCCATACAAGGGGTGTGGATCCATGTCTAATGAATTTTACACACACTAACCTCCCTTATTTCTCAAAATTGGTCAAAGTACAATGGAAC
Organism: Torreya grandis; assembly: GCA_037957365.1. NCBI lineage: Eukaryota > Viridiplantae > Streptophyta > Pinopsida > Cupressales > Taxaceae > Torreya > Torreya grandis. The sequence continues at coordinate 1,652,893 of JARHVA010001869.1, forward strand.
ATAGGGTTTGAAGAGAAAATATGCTCTACAAGGAGTTCTATAGACTTCTAGTTGCCAAAACGTTGTAGATAGTGTCATACAAACATAATAAATAAAACCCATAAAGTTTATATCCTCAAGACAATAGTGGTAAAGGTAGATTATAGTGTTGGTGCCTTGATGCTCCTATCCAATTACAAATGAAGACCAGATCTCAATTTGTTATAGTGTCCTAGTCCTGCACAGTGAATATCAGACCTTATCTCAACTGTATCAGTCAATTTCTAAGTTTTCATTTCCATTTCTTATTACTATTTTTAAAAAATTCAAAATTACAGTCTAGTTTACACAAATTAGTAGCTTAATTATTGAATATTTATTTACTAATTTTACTACTTAGACCCTTTAACTAAATTAAAAATAATACATCAATATTCCTAAATTTTTTAAATCACAAATCGATCTTTACAAAGAATAATGACTAGATTTACACATTAAGTAATTTTTTCAAAGATTCATATAAAGAATAATAAGGATAGCACCCTTTAACTAAGTTATCTCAAAGAAGTGTCCAAATATGCTAGTATGCATGATCTTTACATGTTCATGTCCAAATAAACTCAAATTTGCAAAATATTTATGAATCTTTGATCAAAATAGATATTACTAACCTCAAACTGGTTGGATTCCTAGCTATAAATCTATCTTTACCACAACTAATAATATGTATTCATAGAATGTCAATCTTTGTTTAAATAAGCCTAAAGATTGGTCTAAAACTATGAATATCACCAACCTTTACACAATTATGCTAAAAGAAACATAAATATGTAAAGAATAGAGTGATATTTGATTGAAATACATCAAAACTAGCAAAGATCTTACAAATTCACACAGATTTATTGAAGGCGCTCCTTCTAGTGTGAGAAAATCTCCTCCTATTGATGCTTAAATGTATACCACATGTGCCTAGAGTGTTTAAAAAATAATTCTCATTTTAGAATTTAGAGAACTCAGTGCATGAGTTACAAGTTGTGGTAATCCTATTACCTATTGGTAGAATAGAGGCAAAACAAGTGACTATTTCACAATATTTATATTAAGTGTTGGTTGGGAGCCACCATGGCCAAATAACAGATCTATGTATAATATGTAATAACTATGCTAAGAACGTGAATTATGACCAAGAACTAAATTAAAAATTAATTTAGAATGGATATTTATAATGACAAGCTAAACTAAGGTGATCCATGTAAAAAAAGAAGCAAAAGGAAGGGTAGGGTAAAACTAAAGATAGATGTTGGTATTTATTTAGACATTATGACAAAGTTAAAATCTCATATGAACATGCATTTAAACAATGTTTTAAGTGAAGAATATTAAACCCAAATAAAAAGATACATTAGGAAAGCTTCTAAGGAAGGTATGAAATGATCCAAATAGGACCTAGGCTCACTTTAAATATTCACTCCTACAAGCAAACAACATTAGCCCAAATGCAAAGGAAGTGCATAAATGAAATGAATCTAAGAACTTTCAACTAATCTAACATTGACACAAATTATCAACTATGAATTCAAGATAAACATCCAAAATCCATAGGAACCCCAAATCATAACATATATCAAGCAAGCTTTGTAGAATTTTAAATTAAGGTATGAGATGATATAAATAGGAACCAGACTCAATTTAAAGATTCACTAAAGCAGACTGACCTATAGGAAACTATGCTAACAAACTTGCATATGACTTTAAAAAATAATATCCACCTTTCAAAATATTATAAGGCTTTATAAAATAGAATATTATTAACTATAAAGTGGGCCCTACATTGAAGAACTCGCTTGCTACCACTAAATAATACTCATGGATGTATTTGCATTGAGCGGCCATTTGTGTTTTTTTATCCCAAATATATATTAAATGTAGATTAAAAACTAATTAAAAAATTGATTTTCATTTAGCCATTTCATTAATGAAAATATTACAGGATGCATAGCCTTGCCATCAAACTGTTGGGACCCTCCATTTAAAAGCCATCAATAAGTTCTCAAAGCTCAAAAATGATGTTCATGCAAACATCATTTGGTGTCTGCACAAACGTATTTGACATCCTATAAATTGTCAAATTTAAGTTCATATTTATTTTTACTTGGGCTTAAATTAGATATTTGTGTAAATTTCATTTGACGTCTCGTAGACCATCAAGATCAAAAATGACTATGAAAAAATAATGGAAAATGATTTAGAAGTCAACTTTTCATATTTATATCATTTTTTTTACTTTGGAATATGAGTTAAAACTTGGCACAAATGGTATTGACACAAAGATAAACAAACCCATTTGATCATTTTTTTTGAAACTGTAGCACCTATGAGATATAACCTTTCCAATATGCTCACTAGGCTCTGTTTGTACTCCCTAAAAAATGGCTATGGAAAAAACAACAAAATTTGGTTGGGAGTCCAACTTTGGATCTCCATAACATTTGATTCAATTTATCAAATGAGTTTAAACTTAACACATATGGTTTTAGCATAAATCTAAATAAACCCTTTTGACCATTTCTCCTAAAACATCCACACATGTGAGATATAGCCTTACTAACATGCTCACAAGGCTCTAATTGGACCTAGAAAATATAGTCAAAAATGCTTTGGATGGTCAACTTTGGTTCTCCATAACTTTTGATGCACTTTGATGGATGAGCTAAAAATTGGTGTATATGTTTTCAATATAAAGGTAAACAAACTCATTTGACCATTTATCCTAAAACTACTGTGCATGCAAGATTGAACTACACTAATATGCTCACTCAACTCAATTTGGACCTACAAAACATAGTAAAAAATGCTTTAGAGAGAAACTTTTTATGTCTATAAATTTTGATGTGCTTTGGCATATGAGATAAAATTTATGTAATATGTTCTTAGCACAAAGTTGAACAAACCCATTTGACCATTTTTTATGACTTATCCACATGTGTGAGATATGACTACATCAATATGCTCACTTGAATGTTCTGCCATCAAACTAGAATGTCTAGATGGACACAATGAGGAACCATCTGAAAACCATACACTTCTATACTTACTCCAAACACTCTTATCACCCCATAGGGTCTCTATATCATGTCCATGGTATTTATAAATTGACAAATAACACTTTAAACATGGATTTAACTTGACTTTCTTAGACCAAAGGCTAGTAAAAGGCCAAATTATGATTAAATCATAAAATTCAGACATAGCTCATTCAAGAAAGGCCTCATCAAAACTATAACCTAAAATATGAATAACAAATTTCTAATAAAATTGGACAAGGTCAAACTAGAACCATGAACTAATAAGTCAGCCAGAACATGGTGTGGATGAGCTTCAAATAAAAAATAATGTGCAAACATGCTAGTGACACTGATCAAGTGAATTTTTAATTTCAAGGTACAAATTTACACAATTTGACACATGGGTCCCTATTTTTAAAAAATAGGGGTATGTTGACCTCAATAATGGTCCAACTCATAAAATGGGGAGAGCATGGCTTAGGTTTCTCTCAAAATGGAAAGAGAATTAGAAATGGGGTGAATAAGCTGAATTCAATGAGAATCAAGTGATACCAACATATTCCCAGGATGGGACCTCATAATTATAGCTTCACAAACATAAAAGGTAGTGAGATCTGACCAAGTAACAACAAGTTTGCAAACTTAGGCAAATGACAAGGAAAATAGTAAGGGTGAGGTGATGCGATAATGCATGATAAAGGTCTTATTCCTAACTTTCCCATAGGCAGTTATAATTAGGAAATAATGGCATAGGTTAGTGATGCTAATTTTCCCATAGGTAGTTATAATTAGTAACATAAGGTGGAATACTTATTTGCCCAAAGGTGGTTATAATCAGTAACACTAGTCAAGTGTAAATAAAAGATGAAATTACCATATCCACTGTCATACTACCTTCATATACTACCATTTGAACATTTAATTCTAAAACTAATGAAGTTGGATCAAAATCCCTTCACAAAAGGTGTTTGAATAATTAATGGAACCAAGGTAAGAAAGGGATAGGTAGGCTGAGTCAAAAACAACTTTGGTCAATTAGTGAAGATATGGTAGGATGGTTTTTGGTATGATATGAATAAGATGAAAATGTTATGATAATTGGATATAATGGTAATAGGGTTTCCCCCAAGTGACAAGGTAAGGCAAGTGGTAAGGTATGAAAAAATGGTAAGAGGAATGGAAAATGAAAAAGGCAAGGAAAAAATAAACATCAAGGTAAGGCAAATGTGTAATAAATGCTTTTGTTGTTCCTTTTGATGTAGAGATGCACATCTTGATCAACATATGACACAACCAAAATAGTCAATCATGTAAATTACTATCCCACACCTCTTTTAAATAGTTGATCTATCAAGAACCTTCTACAGATTTAGACTCCAATAATATTTTTGTGAACTTCATTAGTCTTTGAATCTATTTCCTCCAAACTTCACGATAAGATATATTTGTAGCCTCTATAAAGGAAAGTGTGACTAGGGATGGTAAACACACATAAATATTAGATAATAGGTCTGATTTGGTGATGGAAAGATGGAATGTATAATGGTTGGGCAACAAATGAAGATTGGGTTTTTTAGGCAAACATAATGTTACTAATTCCATATTTGACACAATTTTGGTTGTGATGGGGTTGAAGACTTATGAATATGCTCTTGATGGGACCATCAATTTATTATATTGTTTGGGCCTGAGAGTATCTACCATCTGATTATGCTATAGATGAGAAGCTATATTGATGTTATCTTTAATAATGTTTTCATCAAGTAGTGAAGAATAGTTTTGCCCATTTATTAGCACCTCAAAGAGGTTTTCACCAATAAATTTATCTTGATTATCCCATAGCACCTACAAGAAGGTTTCACTAAGGAACATTTAATTTTGAATCTTATTGTCTTCTAGCACCTCCAAAATGGTTTCACTGTAATATGTTGATTTTAGACTTTGATTGTCTCCTAGTGCCTAAGGAAATGTTTCAATAGGAGATTGTTCTTATTATACATAAATGTGGTCTTGGTTACCCTAACATTTTTTAACTGATATGTTGCCATATATGTAGTTTAATAAAGTGTGATTCTTTTGGTCCTAATCGACACCTGTGGGAGGTGGAATGTCAATATAATGGATAGGCTGGGTGGTGATAATGGCATGTGGAATGATAATGGAATGGGAAGAGGTAGCAAAATCCTCATAGAATATATTAGTATAACTTGTGTCAAAGTTGAAGTAATAATCCTCAACAACTATGGAAGGATCATAAATATATTCAAATTGATATTCAAGGCATACATAACCAATATTTTAATAGCCATGAATGTATTTTGATCCTAAAGTTGAGTCTGACTCAAGGGACTCTAAATCTGATGTTGACACTAACATTGAATATGCTTCTAATGCTAAATCTAATGTTGGTTCAAGAATAGAACCTAGCTTTAATTTTGATTCTTCCTCAATTTGGGATATTATTACAATGATGTCTTGTTGAATGTTTAGTATTAGACAAGTAACGGTCTGTGATGGCATAATGGGCTCTTTAAAAATAGGCTCAACTAATAAGGATTTCAAAGAGATTGGATTGTTGAAGTGAAACTCCTCAATGAGGGATAAAGGTCAAGAGAAAAATCCATAAATACTAGATTATCAAAGGGAGGATCTTTAAAAATAATATAATGGTCAAAATAATGATTTTCCCTAAGGTTGTTACAATAATTTAAGAAGTGTTTCACTAAATTTTGTTTATTTTAAGTTTAAAGGAAAATAAAAAGTAGGATGGGGATTAGTTATTAGAACAAACCTAGATTTGGTTTACGTGTCATATCCAAATGTTGTGAGCACTCCTCTTTGGCTAGGGAGGATTACCTGCAAGTAAGAAAGCATTACCACAAGATGTTTGTTAGCAGATAAATAAGTGGGCTGCCAAGCTATGTGCTTGTTCTAGGAAGTGTGAAACTTCCCTAGAGATGAAAATCCAATTTTGGAGATAAAATAATAATAAATAACTAAAAAAGAGGTAAAGAGAGAGTGAAAAAGAGATAAGATTACCGTTAGTAGTAACTTCTATGTAGTAGAGAGTGACAGGGTGTAGGTGAGGTACTCTATTTGTATTTTAGAAGTTGTTTGGGTAGGTTTTGAAGAGCCTAGGGAATTCATAATCATTGACATCGGTAGAGGAGTGACCAATATCAGTTATACTATCAAGGTTGATAGTGAGGTGACTGATGTTAGTTAGGATACCAAGGTCGATAAGGGAAATAATTGTCTGGGAGCTTGTAAAAGGCTTTTCTATGTCTAGAAAATGGTTTAGATCAGGTCAAGGAGGTTGGGAGAGTTATGAAAGGGAGATTATGGCTTGGTTAAGTCTAGTCCAAGGTTTGGTATGTCAATTTAAGGAGAAATAAGAAAGGAAGATTTATAAAGCCCTCATGGGGGTACGGTCAGAAGTGCATAAAGAAATATAGAGTAGATATAATGAAATAGAAGAATAAATATTTAAATGACCTACAATATCAGTGATGTACTTAGTTATGGTGGTCAATAAATGATAAGTGCCAAGTTGATGGATCCTATCAAGTCCAAGCCTAAATTCTTGAACAAAGAGAAGAAGTGGGTGTTGTTGGTCCTCAAGAGCTTAATTGTTGATTATGATTGACTTACATAAGATGATTGTAAGTTAGGATATCAAAAACTAGAATGCCAAAAGCTTGAATGAGAGTAAGAATCAATTTTATTAATTTTTAATGCCCTGAACTATATGTTGGATCTTGGCTTATATTATCGACCTCAGTGATCCCATTGATGTTAGCCATGGGTTGATCGATGTCAGTGGCCCTAAAATAGGTAAACCTTACTATTTTTGGCTTGTTTTATATTATTGCTCATGCCAAGTGTGACACCCATTATAAAATGGTAAAAATAAGAGGTTATGAAGGAATTAGTTGTTTAATAATTTATTTTAGAAGTGGGAATGAGTCTTGGCTAGTTAGGATGAGGGGACCAGGTCTTGAGGTGACTCATCAGGTGAGAATTAATCATAGGGTGAGGTGTCTAGGTAAGGTGGTAATAGAATTTTTAATTAATTTAATTAAGTATTTTAAAGGTAATTATGGGTTAGGGAGATTAATTGTTATTATTGAAATGGGCTTAAGGGGGGTTTTGACATAGGGAGCTATGCACATGTGTGTGATGTAATTTTGGTGTCTACATTTGTCCCTTTTTATCTTGTAATTTATACTGACATGTTGTACGACAAAAATAAGAGTTAAATGCTCCAAGTATTGGATGAGGTATCAATATTCCCTCTCAAAATGGGAATTGATGGAGGCAAAACCAAAATCAGGTACCAATTTGATAAAAAGGTAATTATGTGAATGGTGGAGATTTGAGCATCACTCCACATGCATATACCACAATGAGATATAGTCATCAAAGTTGAGAGAAGTTGAGATTAAGGAGGACTCAAATAAAAGTAACTAAAGCATAACTTATAAGTGATAGCTAATAGGTTAAAACAATCAAAGTTATAGCTATAATGGTTAATGTGTCCTAGGTATCTAAGGTAGGAAGTGCCCTTAGGAAACAAAAAAGGGTTGAAGGTGACACTATGGGCTTGGTTTCCATCCAAAACACCTAATATACATACATGTGCATAATATCCAACTATAGTGAAATAGCATAAGTGATGAGGACAAGTAATGCAAGGTTGTTGTAAAAGGGTCAATGAACAAGGAAATATTCATGATCTCTAAGCAAAGTCATTATGAGTGACTATTTAAGTGTTATTCAATGTCATTTTGTCATGGTTTGGGGAGATATATGTGATCTCCAGTTGCCTTAGTTTATGGGTAAGGTTTTAAAAGCTAGGGGTTTTGTGTTGGGGAAAATAGTAGTGGAATGGTGCCAACATCAGTTACATTTGCCAATATCAGTAATAGAAACTGATGATGTTGGTAAACCTAAGGCAACATTTCTGATGTTGATAGGCATAAGCACCAACATCGACATATTAGGTTAAGATGCTGACATCGATGACTAACCAATCCCAACAAAAGGGGGTTTGGAAGTCAACCAAACTCATTTACAACTTGGTGATTGGTGAGAAAAAAAAAAGATTAAGAGAAATTTCAGATGGCATCTCAAGGAGGGGACCTAATGAGAGGTACACAACCATAGGAGCCAGTGGTGCTAGCGAGGAGGAGATGAGGATATGAGGTAAGAGCCTACACTAGTTTGATTTAGTATTTGTAATTTTTAGGTTAAATGAGAGGTGGGGGTGTAGAAAATGTTAGTGGAGGGGTAGAAAATAGGTTAGGGTAAGTGTAGGATAAGTTAGGGGGTTTTGTGGGTAGGTTTTTAGGGGAAATGGGTAAGGTTGTATTTGGGTTGTTTGGCCCTGGGGGTGAACCAATTACTGACATCAACCAACATGACACCAAGGTCAACAGTTTCTTACCAATGTCAGTTGTTACATAGGCTCATAAAGTGTTGACATCAGCATTAATGTCATCATTGGTGACTATTAAAAATTAGAAAAAAAGGAGAAAGGGTGAGTTTTGGATCTCTAGTATAAGTAGTCAATTAGCGTAATGGCTGAGCTAGCCTTGGAAGACCTCGTGTCATCTGAGTGCTACCTACATAGCCTAGTTTAGGGCTTTAAGCCAATGTAGTTCTCCCAGAGTCAAGGAAAAAAAGATCTAAAAAAGGTGTTTTTTTTAAATGAAAAAGGTAAGTTGAGATAGGTCGAGAGGTCTAGAGCTTAAAACATAGGTCATAGTGTCAAAAGTCAAGAATATAGGTTGTGAGGCCTAGAGTTCAGATAGGCAGGTAGGCCTAGGGTAGAGCGAGAGAGGAAGTTAAGCCTAGGGTAGAGAAAAAGAGGTAGTAAATCCTAGGGTAGCTAGTGAGGTAGGTGTTGTAGACACCTAAAACTAGCTGACGATAACCTCCAATCAAGATTTTGGCTAGTTTCCATCTAAAATGCATAATTTAGCCTAGAAACACTAAAACATTCAAAATGATGTGAAACTGATATATTCAAGTGTTGATTTAAGCTAGGGTATCCCTAAATGGGGAAATATAATTTATGGGATAGCTAACTTTGATCAGTTCATTTTGAGTCAAAATGCCAAATTTACACCTACATGTTCTGGACTGCTCTTTCCTATCAAAACTTTTGCACAAGACTTATGCCTTTATTATTTGCTTTTTTGCAACATCCTAAATAGGAATATACATCTAATGCATCTAATGTGGATTTCTAATTCAAATCCATTTAAATTTAGGACCAATAACAAGGCATTCTAATCAATTTAGGTAATTTGTGCATAATGTGCTTAATCATGCTTAAGAGCTAATTAACCCAAATCAAGGCATAATAAAAAATTCCATGAAAACTTGTTGAATGCTTGTTTTTAGAAATGAATATTGAATATCTACATCATCAAGTGACCCCAGTTCTTAAGAAGGCATCCCTAGGCCATACATGCCACAAATATCAGGATTCATGCCCTCCATACCTCATCAATGCCTTTCATGATGCCCTCCATACCTCTTAATTTCCCCTTCTTCTAATTCCATGATGAGTATAATTACAAAATTTAATTCCAAAATTGAATTAAACCTCAAATACACACCTCAATCTTGAGATGGATGGTTGAGGTTGATTCTGATCAAATCCAAAAATCTATAAATAGGAGACCTCACAACATCATTTCTAAGCTTAATTTGTGCAAAGTTATAATGTAAGACTAGTTCCAAAAATATTCAACTAGTATTATAATGCCAAATTGATTTTGTAGAGTAAAATTTTTACTCTACATTGCATTCAAATTTTGGGTCGAGCACTGCAATTTTGGTTTGGACAATACCTTGGTTGTAGTAGCAAAATTGGAGCAGGGCACGGGTTCATTCTCCGTCAAGTGTCGAGATGCAAAAAGTGGAGGCTACTAAGTGGCATCATCTGAGCATGGGCTTTTCTTTCTCTTCTAATTTTTTGTTTCAATTTTGTGTCAAGTTTTGAGTTCACGTGGAAGTTTCCACATGTCACCTTTTGAAGCGTGAAGGCGACCAGCTGGCATCTTTTGAGGCCCTTTTGTAACTTTCCAAAGAATCACAGAACGAGCCACGTATCTAGTAGCAATTAAGCAAAATGCACCACATGTTATCATCCAAATCTCATAAAGGCACTCATGTTTCATTCTAGCCTTTGGTAAAGACTTTCAACAGACTAAGAATATATAGAAAGTGGAAAGCACCAAGTGGCAATTGCAGAAGCCCTGGACTGCCTTTTGAAGAAGCGACAAAGATCAACATGTGTCGGTATTTAGGAGATGTGGGTCCAACACTTTCCCTCAATGCATAAGGCATCATTTCATTTTTCTTAAGTGATAAAGTACAGTGGAAACTACCAAGTGTCACTCTTTGAGTCCCTCTTTACTTCATCCCTTTCAAAAGTGAAAGGTGCCATGAACCTCTAGACAAAGCAGTAGAAGTCGCCATGTGTCAACCTCCAAGAAACCATCTTCGAGCCTAATTGATGAGTAAAGATTGTGGTGGGCCTCAATTGTTACTTTAAGGGTTCATGGAAGCTACCAAGTGTCACCATCCTTAAGAGTTTGATATATGTCCCAAATGATACTATAAAATAGCTGAAGAGAAGCGAATTGCGATAGGTGTCGAAGGTAGAGTGTTCCTGAGCAGAATATAGGGAAAGTAGAAAGTGCCAGGTGTCATTTTTTGGTGCCTTCTAAATAATAGGAGGATTTTCAGGGAATTGACTAAGTGTCCTCTTCCATTTCAACATAATAGGGTGTTCCACGTATCTATTGCCACAAAGCAAAATGGAGGGAAAATTGGCTGAAGTTAATTCGAGTAGATGGAATAGTTCATCGAGTAGATTTTTGGAGCCCCCAAAGCATTGAAGATGCCATCCATTTATTCCCTAGGAGAAAAGGATGGAGAAGATTGTGTGGGAAGGGAAATGATGAAAGGAATGATCCAAGGCTATAAAACTAGGATTGTAAAATCTAAGAAAAAAAGGAGGGGGATTTCTCATAGTTTTAGACTTTCTGTAATTTTGACCAGTAATATCATTTGCTCTTGTCTCAATTTTCTTAAGTTATGAAGTTGATATAATCATGCATGTTTTTATGCCCTTTATATAGCTGAATGAATTACAGAAATTTGAACTCCATGCCTTGGTTGGTGTTATCTATGTCATTCATAAAGTAGTCTATACTGTAGATTTTCTAGTGTTGTGATTGGAAATGTTATTTGCTTTTGTCTCATTTTTTGGAGTCTAAAGTTATACATAACTGTGCGTGACTTTTGTGCCTCTTATGTGATTGGAGGATTCTATTAAAAAGATTGAACACTATGCCTTTGTTGACAATTCTTGTATCTCAGCAAAATACTCCCCTATTGTGAGCCTCTATTTCTATTATTCCCATCTTTTACATTGATCATGCACTTGTCTGCTCTTAAATGTAATTGAATCATATAATAGTCTCATTGTGCTTAGGTTAGGATTAGAATTACATTTAGGTGCATCACCATAGTTAGGTTTCAATTCCTGCATTTTGTGTTTCTGTTTAGTCTCCTATCCCTTTCCCCAACACCTATATAAATAGAAGAGACCAGCTTCTTTAAAATCTGGAGGTTGTTTCAAGCTGTAATGGTCCCACAGCTTGAAACTTCCCATTGTTGATTGGTTAAGATCAAGCACAATTTTATGCCATCAATAGTTTTTGGCATGCCCAGTAGGACAAGTCTTGAAGTTTCTATCAAGACCACATGAAACTAGAGAGCTATGAGGAGTCAGAGCTATGGACCAGTCACTAGATCACAATCTGCTACAAATCTAGGTATTCTTTTGCCACCTCTAGTAGTTAGTCCAAGAAGAAGAGCTAATCAGTTTATACCAGTACCAAACATGGGAGCCAATGTTCCCCTAAGGAATTATGCAAGCTGGAACACTGGTAGCCCCTTAATCCTCCCAACACCACCAGTTGTTTGGGACCCTATCCCCATAAATGCTCTAAAGGCCCTACCCAAGTTCAGTGGCCAAGACTCAAAAACACTTATGGAACACCTTTAAGATGTATCAGATGTCTGTGCCATACATGGTGTCATAGAGCAAAATGTGGCCCTAAGGTTGTTAGTAGCCTCATTCAAAGGGAAGGCTTTAGAATGGTACTGGTCCTTGACCCAAATACCATATCTACATGGGACCAGCTTGGGGATTAGTTTTTTGAAAGATTTGTAGAGAAGAGTGATAAGTCTTCCATGTTATAGTAGTTGATCACCATTCAAAGGGGACCACAAGAGGACATGACTGACTTCAAATCTAGATTCTAGAAAACTTGGGACAAAATCCTTGTCGCAACTAGACCACCCCTGGTATGGCTATTGTATTCTATCTCAAAGCTTTAAATTTAGATATATATGTTATGATTTAGTCACTAGGAGGGCACACTTTTCCAACGGCTTATGACCTTATGGTCAGAGCTGAGAACCATTTAATTGATGCCAAAAAGTTACTTCCAAGGCCTCCCTTGCCTATGTTCCCAAAAATCTCCTTGCCTTTACCTCAAAAGGTTCCTAAAGCTGTAAGCCCCCCTGTGTCTATGTATGCTTACCCTTCACCATCTGGGAAGCAACCGGTCCCTGCTCAGTCATCCGAGATGGATGATATCAAAAGTATGCTAAGGACATTCTCCAATGAGCTGATTAATATGAAGAGGCAACAAAACACTTTCCCTAAGCCTCCTTATCAAGGCTATTAAGGGAATAAGTTTTCATCCCAACCAAACTAGTATGAAGGCCCTCCAAGGAAAACCAACAATCAACCAGTGAATCAATTAGTTGTTGTTCCCACACCCTCACAGACCATCCCTCCCAACTCAAAGAGGGATATGGTTCCAAGTTAGAATAATTATGTGGATGATACTAATGCTTGGTGTTTCCCTTGCAACAATGCTCACACACCCAGAGATTGTCCCAGAGGCAATCTATAATGAAGAGTGGCTAAGCAAAGAAGAATGGATGGTCAGTTTGCCAATACTAGTAGTAATCAAACCTATCAGTCTCTTGGTATGCAAAATTTAGTACTAGTGGCCCAAATGTAAGGAATTCCTTGCAGCAAGAGGAAGAAATAGCCTTGGAACATGCTTTGTTCTCATGGGTTGAGGATGAAGAAGCGGTTTTCTTGAATGAAGCGTCTACCCCCCAAAGGCCAGTAGTACAATCTAATTATTACACTAGATCAAAGAGGAGGATGGTGGAGCATCCCAAAATTGCAAGTGGTCTGGTCAAGAATAATCCTCCATCTCAAGGTCAAAGGAATGCTGCTATTAGACAAAAAGTGTCTCAAGATCAAGGGATCTCTGTCTAGATTTAGGAAAAAACAAGGTATCCCTATTTCCAAAAAAAATTGTCTTTGGGACCAATCAACATAGTGGACCAATTAAAGAAGACTCCAACACAAGTATCTATATGGGATATCTTGGCTATTCCTGAGCAAAAGACATTACTGCATAAAAGCTCTACAAGGGCAAGAAGTGCCCAAAGGTGTTGTTACCAAAGAAGGACCTACTGGAAAAGAAAAGCTCAAAAATATGGTTCTTCCAATGACAATAGCCTTCGTGAACAATGCAGCACAAGTAAGTAAATCCAAGCCAGAGCCTTTCTATTTAACTCTGATAGTTGGAAAGAAACTCCTACATAATGCATTGATAGATTTAGGATCTATCACAACTGTGATGCCCAAGCAAATAGCTGATGCTTTGAAAATAAATTATGAACCCCTTGCAAAAGGAGTTATGCAGGTAGATGGCAAAATAGTGCAAACCATAGGGAGAATAAAATAACTCCCCCTGCAATTATTCACATGTCCCAACATAGTTGTCAACCAAGATATAGTTGTCATAGATATACCTCCCATCTTTGGTTTATGTTTATCCTAAGACTTTACGGCTAAAATATGAGGGTACATGTCTCTTGACTGGTCTCACCTCATCCTGAGAACCAAATTCGGTTCAAAAATGAAAATTCTATTTGAACCACTATCCAAAGACCACATCACCAAAAAACCAACAACAAGATTAGAAGTAGATCATGCCATGTTGAATAAAGAAGAAAGAAATTTTGTCAAAGAATTAGGAGACTAGACTGAGCATGATCAAGAAGAAGAAAATAGCTAGTTGTTGGCTATGATGCATAGCGACCCATATTGGAACTATGACTCTACTGGTTTGGGCACGTATGTCATTTTTGATGAGGATTAGGTGATCCCAAATGTTATAAGAGAAGAGGCACCTACTACTCAAGATTCAGAGCTCTGGACTTTGAATTTTGATGGGGCTAGAAGTAAACATGGTGCTGGAGCAGGGATTTGTCTTATTGCTCCAAATGGTGATAAAATTTTAAGGGCTATCTGATTCCAATTTGCTTGCACTAATAATTATGCATAATATGAATCTTTAGTAAATGGGATCTTGTTAGCCTAGAAAAAGGGAATAAAGAACCTAAAAGTAAAAGGAGATTTAGAACTAGTAGTTAAGTAAATATGGGAAAAGGTGGCAGCCAAGAATGTGAGAATGAGGTCCTACAGGCATAGGATTTGGGATTTGATAAAATATTTCAATGCCTTCAATATTGAAATAATTCTTAGAAGTCAAAACACTAAGGCTGATAGGATGTCTCAAATTGGCTCATAGTTTAACCCAGCAACTGGCCTATTGGTTAACAATGAGTTAGTAAAAGTTATAGTGAGGCCAACCATCCCAGACAATGATGAAAATTGGCAAGTGTTTGAAAATGATGCTCAGGTAGTCTCTTTCTTGCAATAATCAGATGAGTTTGTAGATTAGTTGCAAACTAAAATTGAAGAGGCATATGGTGATCAAGTTATCCAATTAAGGACTAATAAGTTCCCCAAAGGATTGATCACCTTAGAAATTTTGTTTGACACAGAGGATGTAAGCCTGGGAAAGAAAAGGTTCCAGGTAGATGAGGTAGACTATTCTGAAGTAGAGGTGAGTGATGGGAAGAGGATAAAGGTTGGGAATTTTGCAACTCAGGAAGAAAAGGAAAAATTAATCGAGTTGTGCCAAAAGTATGACATTGTCATAGCTTGGAGCTATGACGACCTGCATGGATACAATAGAGACATTATCTAGCATACAATAGAGTTTACTAAAGGATCCAAACCCATTAGGAAAAAATAAAGACCGGTAAATCCAAGGATTGAGCCTCTCATGGTAGATGAGTTGCAAAAACTTTTAGATTCAAAAATAATATTTCCAATCAAACACTCAACCTGGGTATCAAATCTGGTCCCAGTTAGAAAAAGGAATGGGGACGTGAGACTATGTGAAGATTTCAGAGATCTAAATAGAGCATCTCTGAAGGACCACTATCCCTTACCCTCCATGGAACAAATTTTGAAAACTATGGCTAGATTAGAGAGGTTTTCTTTACTTGATGGTTTCTTTAGGTATAATCAGATTTGGCTAGCAAAGAAAGACCAATATAAAACTACCTTTACCACCAAATGGGGGACATTTGCCTACGTGAAGATGCCATTAGGCTTATCAAATGCAGGAGCCACCTTTCAACGGGTGATCGACATAGCCTTTGGTGAACTTATCAACAAGGTCATCCTGGTCTATCTAGATGACCTCACTATTTTCTCAAAAAATGTGGATGATCATTATGATCATTTGGAATCTGTCTTCAAGAAATGTCAAGATTTTGGGATATCATTAAATCCCAAGAAATGTATTTTTGTTGTGCCTCAAGGTAAACTATTGGGACACATAGTATCTGAGGAAGGGGCTTCTATAGATCTTGAGAGGATCACAGCTATAATGGACTTACCTCTCTCAGTAAATAAAAAGGCAGTCTAGTCCTTTTTAGGGAAGATTAATTTTGTCAGTAAATTCATATCTAATTTTGCAGGCTTGGTTAGACTAATGACACTCTTGCTAAAAAAAGGATCTGGTCTTCAAATGAACTACAAAAGGAAGGCAAGCTTTCAAAGGGATCAAGAAGGCTATCTCAGTAGCCCCAGTACTCAAAAACCTAGATTTTTCCATGCCCTTTGTAATGTATGTCTATGGAGGGGAGTCAAGTATTGTTGTTGTCCTGACTCAAAAGAATGACAGGCTAGAGGGGGAGCACCTAATAGCCTTTTTCTCAAGAAATCATAGAGAATATGAGACTAGGTACAATTTTGTGGAAAGACAAGCCTATGCCATGGTGAAAGACCTCAAGAAATTTCAGGCATATGATATTACAGGGAACAAAATCTTGATACTTGTGGCTCACCCAAGTGTTAGGGAATACATCATGGAGGGGGAGATTATTGAGAAAAGAGCCAATTGGATCACTAAGATCCATGAATATGATGTGGAGGTCAGACCCACTAAGCTAGTCAGAGGCAGGGGTCTGTGCCAATACATGAACCAAGAACTGGAAAAGATGTTACTTGAGGAAGTGAGTTTAGAAGGAGAGATGGAGATAGTGCTAAGATTGCAAGAAGTTGATCAGGAATCCTGGGTCACTAGCATAGGATTCAATTTATGAAAAATGGGGTTTATCTAAGAGAACTCCCTCAAAACAAGAGGAGATATTATAAGATACAGGGAGTTCATTTTATTTTAATTGAACAAGTCCTTTTCAAAAGAAATTATGATGGGAAATTGCTAAGATGTGTGGAATAGGTTGAATCCAAGAGGGTAGTACATGAAATGCATCATGGATTATCAGGGGGGCATTTTTTTGCAAAGACCACAGCCATAAAGATAAGTGAGGCAAGATATTTTTGGCCTACTTTATTTGTAGATTATTATCAGCTGGTTAAAAAATGTCAATCCTACCAATATTATATGGGGATGTGGAGGAATGTAGCCATGCCCCTTATTCCTATAGTGGTGGATGAACCTTTTGCTCAATGGGGTCTTGACTTCATTGGGATGATAAATCTAGTGTCTAGCATGGGTCACAAATGGATATTGACTACCATAGACTATTTCACCAGATGGACTGAGGTAGTCCCACCTAAAGAAGAAACAAAGAATGTGATCTTAGATTTTCTAGGAGGTATTACTACTCACTTTGGGGCTCCTCACACCATCATTTTAGATAATGCTAAAGCATTCTTGGGGTCTAAAGTATCTGAATTTGCCTTCAGACATGGAATATATCTGAAAACTTCATCTAACTATTACCCTCAAAGTAATGGTCTGGCAGAGTCAACCAACAAGAACCTGATAAGAATCATCAAGAAGATAGGGGCAGATCATCACAAAGAGTGGCACAAAGTGCTTAATCTAGCACTATGGGCTGATAGGATCATGCCCAAGTAGGTGATCAAAATGTCTCCATATGAATTAGTATATGGAAATTCTACCATGATTCCCTTAAGTTTGGAAATCCCTACTCTCTAGCTAATCAAACAAATTGAGATTGAAGAGAATGGCCCCATGCAGGTCAGACTCACAGAAATTTTGAAAGTTTAGGAAAAGAGGGATACAGCCCATGATTCATTGATCAAGCATCAAGGGATGTTTAAGAATTATTTTGATAAAAGGACTTCAAATCCTAATTTTGAGGTGGGCTCGATTGTCTTAAAATGGGATGCATGGGCTGCTAAGCCAGGTTAACATACCAAATTTGAAGCACTATGGACCGGCCCATATAGAATTTGTGCATCTAAGCAAGAGAATTCTTTCAAGCTAGAGTTGATGGAAGGGGAACTCAAAGAGATTCCTATAAATAGAATCTATTTGAAACATTTCAATTGACATTAGGTCTCTCATGTATTGTAGTTAATTAGTTTCCCTTTCTCGCATTATTTTTACATTGTTTTCCCAGTTTGCTTTTAAATAAGTGTTTCAAACATGTGTCAACAGCTATTTTAAAACTATAATTTTCATGATTTTGATCTAGTGAGACATGGAGTGTTCTTTTTGAGCAGGCTTAAAAGTCTTAAGGGTCACCAGTAACTGTAGAGTAAAATTTTTACTCTATGTTGCATTCAAATTTTGGGTCGAGTGCTGCAATTTTGGTTCTGACAATACCTTGGTCGTAGTAGTAGAATTAGAGCAGGGTGCGGGTTCATTCTCTGTCAAGTGTCAAGATGCAAAAGTGGAGGCTGTCAAGTGGCATCGTCTGAGTACTGGCCTTTCTTTCTCTTCTGATTCTTTGTTTCAATTTTATGTCAAGTGTTGAGTTCACATAGAAGCCACCACATGTCTCCTTCCAAAGCATGAAGCCGACCAGCTGGCGTCTTCTAAGGCCCTTTTGTAATTTTCTAGAGAACCATGGAATGAGCTACGTATCTAGTAGTAGTTAAGCAGAATGCACCACATGTTAGCATTTGAATCTCATAAAGGCACCCATGTTTCATTCTACCCTTTAGTAAAGACTTTCAATAGACCAAGAATATAGAGAAAGTGGAAAGTGTCAAGTGGTGGTTGCGGAGGCCTTAGACTGCCTTTTGAAGAAGCGACAGAGATCAACATGTGTCAGTATTTGGGAGATGTGGGTCCAATGATTTCACTCAATACATAAGGCATTGTTTCATTTTGCTTAAGTGTTGAAGTATAGTAGAAACTACCAAGTGTCACTCTCTGAGTCCCTCTCTACTTCATCCCTTGCAAAAGTAGAAGGCACCACGAACCTCTAGATGCAGCAAAAATCACCACGTGTCAACCTTTGAGAAACCATCGTCGAGCCTAATTGATGAATAAAGATTGTGGTGGGCCTCAATTGTTACTTTAAGAGTTCACAAAAGCTACCAAGTGTCACCATCCTTAAGAGTCTGATATATGTCATGAATGATACTACAGAATAGCCAAAGAGAAGTGGATTACGACAGGTGTCGAAGGTAGAGTGTTCCTGAGAAAAATTTAAGGAAAGCAGAAAGCACTAGGTGTCATTTTTTGGTGCATTCTAAATAATAGGAGTATTTTTAGGGAATTGACTAAGTGTCCTCTCCCATTTCAACATAACAGGTTGTTCCATGTATCTGTTGTCGCAAAGCAAAATGGAGGGAAAATCAGGTGAAGTTAATTCAAGTAGATGGAAAAGTTCATCAGGTAGATTTTTGGAGCCCCCAAAGCATTGAAGATGGCATCCATTTGTCCCCTAGGAGAAAAGGATGGAGAAGATTGCATGGGAATGGGAGCGATGAAAGAAGTGATCTAAGGCTATAAAAGTAGGATTGTAAAATCTAAGAAAAAAAAGAGGGGGATTTCTCATAGTTTTAGACCTTCTATAATTTTGACCAGTAATATCATTTGCTCTTGTCTCAATTTTCTTAAGTTGTGAAGTTGATATAATCATGCATGTTTCTGTGCCCTTTATGTGGCTGAATGAATTAAAGAAATTTGAGCTCCATGCCTTGGTTGGTGTTACCTATGTCATTCGTAAAGTAGTCTATACTGTAGATTTTCAAGTGTTGTGATTGGAAATGTTATTTGCTTTTGTCTCATTTTCTAGAGTCTGAAGTTCTACATAACTGTGCCTCTTATGTGATTGGAGGATTCTATTAAGAAGATTGATGACTATACCTTTGTTGACAATTCTTGTATCTCAGCAAAAGACTCCCTTATTGTGAGCCTTTGTTTCTATTATTCCCATCTTTTACATTGATCATGCACTTGTCTACTCTTAAATGTAATTGAATTATATAATAGTCTCACTATGCTTAGGTTAAGATTAGGATTACATTCAAGCGCATTGCCATAGTTAGGTTTCAATTCCTGCATTTTGTGTTTCTGTTTAGTCTTCTATCCCTTTCCCCAACACCTATATAAATAGAAGAGACCAGCTTCTTTAAAATATGGAGGTTGTTTCAAGCCACAATGGTCCCATAGCTTGAAACTTCCCATTGTTGATTGGTTAAGAACAAGCACAATTTTACACCATCAATAGATTCCAAGCCAAGTCAAGATATAGGTGCCAATGAGAGATGGAGGTTGTCAAGCTTCCATTCCTAAGGACTTCATGAGCACAAGCCAAGTAAGCCAACATTATGAAGGCATTTGGAGAATCCAAAGAAGGTGAAATGAATTCTTTTGTTTTCATTCCTTGATTTTTAGTTGTACTTATCATTTGATTTTATTAACTAAGTTATCCCTAGTGTCTAGGCCTAGAGATGTTATGTTATTAGTGTGTTTATTTCACTTTATTTTCATTTTGGAATTAACACCATACTAGCCATCCCCTCTTGAGTGAAATTTCTAGGTCACATTATGGCATGCCTGGTGGGATAAGATGCATCCTACACCTAAAGGAGATCCTTTTACAACCTCAAAAAACCTATTTGAGCTTTTTAAACTCTTACAAATTAGTTTTCTAACTTTTTTTTCCATTTTTGGTTGCCACGATTTTTACACTATAACTGATGTCGATAGAAATATTCAACATTGGTTACTTGGCTTAATCGACATCAATCAGTAGAACTAACATCGGTTAGATATTGGTTGGCCATAACTAACATCGGTGGTATTGATTAATGTCAATAACTATGTTTTTCCAAAAACATAGACTCGAGACCTACTTTTCCAAAGTTCCTTATTTCAAACTCAAAAGAGCTTTAAAGCTAAAGGACATGCTAACAATTTTGTTGTAGGACCAAGAGGGATATTTTCTCTAAACATGTTTAAATCACTTTTGCATGCTTAAAGTTAGATTAATAACTTTGTTTTTATGATTAACAAAGAATTTAAGTGTCTTTGGTGAATGTTTTCAAAGTTTAAAACTAAGACCAAGGGGTCAAATGAACACCACCAAACATTTCATTTAGGTTTAAAATTGAACACACTTGTCAATTTTTGCTTGTAATAGTTGTTTAGATTAATCTTGTTTGGAAAAAAGAGGGGTGTTACATGTATTCTCTTCTATTTATCCCCTATAGTAAACCCTTAGAATCAAAAGTGACATTACTATGAAAATAGCCTATTATAAGGTTTAGAAAGAATGTCACCTCAAACACTCCCCAAAAACTCGCTAAAGTTTGGGTGACCTTGAAAATGACTCTAAAGTCTTTCTACTTTCATGTTTTATTTATTTTTATGCATCTTGGCTTATGAGGGGGATTTTATCACCTCCCACAAGTTCTTTAGGGAATCTTTGACCCAAGGTTTCATCTCCTAGCATTGACTTCATTTGACTCTTTTAGAGTTGCACACAGGACATAGTGGCACTTTAGACATTGCACTACACTGAGCAAATAATAGGATGTAGTGGTTACAAAAAGGACTAGACCTTTATACAATGAACCAGGTGATATGAACCTAAAATCCATGCTTTTCTTTTTCATTGTTTGGCATGAAAGTCATTGTGCAATTGATTCCCCTAGATCATTCAAAAACTTTTTAGAATTTAGACAAATCCCCACTTGATAGAATTATTATTGGTGTAAGGTGTGCCTCAAGGTCTAAGTCAAAGTACTTTCATTTGAGAGAAGGGGGGGGTGCAAAAACCCTACTATACAATGTGCATTTACTTTTGGATGAACACTTAAAATCCTCTCAAATAACATATATTAATGGATTCCAATAGTACCAAGCAACCTTGTTAGTTTAGGATCTAAGGGAGATTAATTAGTTGATCTTGTCCTAATTTAAAGTCTTGTTTGGAGTTAAAACTCGGTGTAAACAAATAAACCAAACCCAACACATAGTCCAAATATTCCTTTGAACAAAGAGGTGTTATGTTGCCCATGTGAGACCATCCATTTACCTTGTTCAAAGTTCATCAAAAGATTGAGAGTCATATCATCCACTTTGGCATAGTTATGCTACCCAATTGAGTCTAGACCTTTACCAAAGTTCTTTAAGTCCTTCACTTATAATTTAAATTTTAAATTATACCTTTACAAGTTCATAGGGTTGATGTGGTAAGTGGGTTCGCCATTTACACTAAACTTGAGGTAACTTAGGTTTAATTTTCAATTTAGGTTGAAGGATATTTTAGACTCATAATCATTATCATCACTTGATAGACTTAAGCCATTTTATTATAAACACTTGCAATTTAAGTCTATGTACCATAACATTTTAAGTCAAGAAAAGTAGTGTTATGCTATCAAAATTATGTGAAAATGTCTTTGCCTTAGAGAGTCTTTAAATAAAACTTTTTTATCACACCTTTTGGGTAGTATATCATCATTACACTACCCAAATTATTTCAAACATTTTTTCATGGACCTTATTACATAGACTTCCAAATTTGTTCCTACATATTCAAACCAATCCAAGTGTACTTTTGATCCTTTGTCTAAAGCACAGTTATACTATTCACCTTTGTCTAGCTTGTTTGTAAAAAATAAAAAAGTTTTATATCATTATTTATGAGAAAATAAACTATTGTTGATGTACCTTTTGTTTCATACCTTCTACCTTTTTGACCAAGTTCATGTCCAAGAATCGAATGCCTAGTGTTTGTTAGAATTTTTTCAAATCTGTTAAATTAAAACTTTCATCTATTTTCAAAGTCTAGCTTTTGACACCATTTGGCCAAAAGTCCTAGCACATGCCTTGTTTTATCCTAGCTTTTGATGCCACATTTGGCCAAAAGACCTAGAAACTTTTAATTTCCTAGATTAGACTGATTTAAAACACTTTGACCTTAGATTTTGGCATTTTGATTTTTTTAGTCCATTTACTTGCTTACCTTTATGTGAACAGTGAAACACTAGATACTTCACTCTAGCTTGTTTCTTCACAAATCTTTGCATAAAACTTTTGATCCTTTTGACAAATCTAGACCAAGTTGAAGGCATCATTTGTGTTAGATTCTATCCTTTTTAGAGTTTGTATAACTCTTTAACCTTTTATCGGCAAGCCTTGACTATGGATCTAAAAATTTATTCCTATACTCGTTGTGGACTCATGTTTAATCTAGGGATTAGTAATGTAGTTACACAAGAAGAAATGGTACAAGACCCCTATACAGATAGCATTGCTGATGAGATGGATTCTTATCCCTATTTTAATACTCAATAAGGGGCACAAAGACAAGATCCATTAGCTAACTATTTGGTTAATGCACCACCTTACATAGAATAGGACCAAGAACAAACCACAAAATACTTAGCTATAATACCAATGGTGGATGAGCCAATACCTCAATAGCCATATGATACTAATTCGTCTTCCACATATGATCCATTTTTGTTTGAGAGACATTTTTTAGAGAATAAAGACAAGATTTTGGTTAGGTCCATAGAGGTAGGGGCTAAGTTTCTAGTAGACTTCCCTCATGAAAATCTACCAATTCTAGTAAGAGTGCCCCATAATATCATTTACGATCAATAGGCTTCTACTAAAAATCCTATATCTCTAGTCTAAACAACATACCAAGACCTCAATACATCCAATCAAGGCAAAAGCATCATGGAAGATCACTTTAACCAAATGCAAATAGTATACCAAACCTACCTAAATTTAGAAGGTGATTTCAATTACATGAACATGGTGAGTAAGCCCCTCATCGACCTAGTACCTTCAACAAGAGTGTTGATGGAATTAACTAGACAAAAAAATCTGAGTTCTGACCTATTTGTGCAAACTAATTTGATAGATAACTTGATGCATATGCCAATTATTAAAGAAGTGTCTTCAAATTATACTCTAAATAATGAGCCAACTATACTAGATGATGTGAAAGTAGTGTCCAATCTTGATCAAAGTGGTACTAACACATAAATAACTAGACAACAACGTGTGCCTATAGTTAATCCCATGAGTAGATCATCAAACCAAGGAATAGGATTTTATGTACCCCAACCTCAACTAGCCACTTCTTCAAGTATATAACCTACAGGATTAGATAATCAAATAATGGTTGTCATGCCTCAACATCAGAATGTGATGAATCATAGTCCCCCTACACAAGTAGCGAGTGGTATTCCAAAACAACAAACATAATCTAGTATATCAACAAAATAAAGGATGAATACATTGCCACCTCAATTAGGGGTAACAAATATTCCACCTTGCTAGGTAATGATGAACATACCTCTTCAATCATAAACTAATATGCCAATTCAAAATCATGTAATGACTAATCAACAACATTTAAATAGTATTCACTAACAGATGTTGAATCTACAACATGATTTCACTTATTCAAAAGGATTCATGTAATAAGGAAGTCCCCATGCTTCTCAAGTACCTAATAGACAACCATTGGTTTAAAATGTGCCACAAGTCCAGAGATAAGGTCTTGGTTCACAAGTTCCCAATCAACAATAAGGTTTGATTAATCAATAGCATGTCCCTTTTCAACCACAATAGGCACAATATTGTTATATCCCTTCATTCCAACCATAAAATCCTTTAATTCAAACCTTTATCATCAACCCAAACTAGAATATCTTGTAGCCAAATATGTAATTTCAAATACATCCTAATTCACATATACGTATTCCTAGTCCATTCCCCAACCAAGACAATGTACCCCAATAGGTGTCTCCATCATACCCTGGTTAAAGTGTCCCACTTGTGACCTTCCAACCATTTATCCAAACCAATATTCTCCGTCAAACCAATATCCCTTCCCATTTCCTATCCCAAGAATTACAATAGATGAAGGATGTAATTACTGATATTCAGGTAGGGAAGCATACTAAGAAGTTAAAATTGGATGATGTGTGTTCCTATCCATTCAACATGGAGTATTATAAAATACCATTTCCTCTAGGATATGAACCATCCAAATTCAATAAGTACAAAGGGAAAGGTAACCTTAAGGCCCATTTGATTGAATTCTTTGTTGCATGTCAACTAGTGGCATATAGTGACATATACCTCTTGTTGTTATTTTTAAGGAGCTTGGATGGATAAGCCTTGGAGTGGTTTTAAAAGTTGACCAAGACTTTAGTAATATAATTTGATGATCTTTCTAATAAATTTTTGAAACACTTTTTTTATAATCTCGAACATGAGATTTCATTAGTAGACCTTATACAAGTTAGGAAAAAAAGCTAGGGAGAGTTTTTCAAGTTATTTACAATGATGGAGGGCCCTTGCAAGCTAGTTCACCCATAGTTTACTAGATAAATAATTAGCTATTTTGTTTACTATAAATTTGCACAGTAAGATAGCCTATCATTTGGAACTGCAATATGCACATGTGTTCAAAAAGATCATTGATAAAGGTTTGTTGATTAAGTGAGCACTCATCAATAAAGGGGTCATCAAGCTTAATTCAACTTTTCAACTAATCAAAATCAAGGTACCAATCATGGAAATGAATGACATCCCATCCAATCATAGGCATCACAACTATCACAAACTAATAATCATGAAAGATCAAGGCAATTCAACCAAAATAAGAATGTTAAGGGAAATGGAATAACTAAATCTCATCATGATTAAACTATGTAGAAATCATCTATACCACCCTTTTAGCATACTCCTACCCAAAACCTCTCCACACAATGTTTCAAGTGTAACAACCAAAGGCTACACAACAAATACAACAACCTTTTCTATTTCAAACCCCTCCTCCTAGGAGAACCATTCTTGCACATCATATCTTTAATGACTTAGGGAAACCTACTGAATCTATATTCTGCAAGCTTATTTTTATTAATCTAATTAGTTAGACTATACCAAAGAATTATCTTCAAGGCATTCCTTACACTAATTGGTACTATGAAAATGAATTTTGTGACTGTCATCGGGTTAATGGGCATAATATATGAAGATGTGTCCAAATCAAGCATTTAATCAATAATATGTTGGAGAATGGGGAGATAAAACTAGATAATGGTGCTTCCACGTCCAATAAAACTCTTGGGATCTATCAAAACACCTTTCATCAACATAACAATCAATAATAGTAGAATAATCAACAACAACAATAACTAGTACAACAACAAAATCAATAGTATCATAATCAAAGGCCAAACCAATAGAATCAACAAAATCAATAGTAGAATCCATAATGACAAAACAATGGACAAAACAAAGGTCAAAATGTTAATAACCAACAACCCTACCATGCAATTTCACATGACTACAATAGGGTTGTAGAGAGTAGTGTTAATACCATCTCCATTAATCCTAGACCAAGCACTAATCAACCCATACCATTGCTAAACAATAATATTCTGCCAAATCATATGGATAATCCTTCTTTGACCTGGGAGTGCATACAAGCAAACCAAAAAATTAGGACTTCCCCTTTTGGATCTTATAGTGAAAACTCATTCTTTCCATATGACCACATGTAAGTGCATAGGCAACTGAGCTTGTCTTATCTAATCCCACACCATTTCCAACATCAATTAGCAATAATGGTCTAGTATTTAATATTGATTATGTAATCAAAACTTAGAGGTCAAATATTACTATCCTAGGCCTACAACCATCCACCAATTTACATATCATTTGACCAACCGTTGAGCCTGAGAATAAACCATTCACTATTAACCAAGACAAGAAGTTTGATATTATGGACCAATTGCAAAAGACACCAACATAAATTTCTATTTTGGATTTTTTACAAACATCAATAATCCATAAAAACATCCTAAATGAGTTTTTGACCTAATCTAATATTTCTAGTGACATATCCCCTGATAAATTTCAAGCTTTGGTTGGACACCTAGCTCCATCCCAACAAGTCACATTCAACCAAAGTGATATGTCTTCCCTTGGCCTACTCCATAATAACCCATTGTACATAGAAGTTTATATCATACAACATAAAGTGAAACATGTCCTTATCGATAATAGATCTAACCTCAACATAGTATCCCTCAAGCTCATGAAGCTTCTTGGGTACATGATGACATATCTCTAGCCAGAAATAATAACTATCAAAGCTTATGATAATTAGGAAAGAGAATCATAGGACACCATTAGTTTACCAATTATCATTGGGCCTTTGATCCATGATACACTTTTCCATGTGTTGGACCTTGAGTTATTATACAACATGCTTCTAGGTAGGCCTTGGTTACATGAGACTTGTGTAGTCCCATCAACATTTCACCAATGTATCAAGTTTTCCCACTTAGAGATGGACGTGAGTTTTCTAGGAGATTGACACCCATATGAACACTGCAAGCATCTTGAGGCCAAATTTTAAAGCTATAATTATTAGTATAGTATGAATCCAAGTTCCAAGTAGGATAAAGTAAAATCTATACTTATTGATCCTTCATTAGATAATTGTATAGATCATAATACCTTGGATTCCCTTTCCCATATACCACCTCCTAAAGCTTCCAATCATTTCACCATTTTAGATAATGGACCAAGAGAATATGTGACCCATGACACATTTCATATCACCAATCTTCCTCAAAATCCAAAAACCTTTGTGTGACCTAAAGTCATTCCACATATGCATTGCCAACAAAAGAACAAATATAAGGGACCTGTCACCTTTGTACCAGCATTTGTCTTAGGACCTAACCCTCTTGAAGGGAATGAATCATGATTATAAAATGATGACCAAGCTGATTTTTATAAAAATGTAAAGTATCTTATTCCCAATAGGATCACGAAGCATCAAAATTATGAAGGAAGAGGCCTCAAACCAAATCAACAAGGAACCATCAAGCTGATTTACATGAGTAAGTATGAAAGACCTTATGGACTTGGATTTAAACCCCTTAGGGGTGACCCCACATATTTTATTCAAACTCCATCACTAATGAATAGTGATGATGATTCCAATAGAAAATTAGAGTCTAATCATAGCCTTACCTTTGATAACCTAGCTAAAACCAACATGTTTGATAATAATGCCATTCATACCCTTACCCAAGTTGTTCATCACAATCCATTGCCATTATATTATCCCCAACTGATAGAATGGGACTAGAAAGAATCTAGTCTATCGATAGATGAGTTCTAGAATGATGAGGTGTTATGCGATTTCTTAGGCCTTAGAGATAATCTTTCATTGGGAGATCACAAATTAATATTCTCAATCATATTAGATCCTACAACCTATTTTGGAGAGCGAGTGATCACCCTTAGCCAAAAACAAAAAAGTAAAACATTGAGGTCCCAAAGTGAAAACCTCTTTGAGGTACTTTTTAACCAAGTAAAAATTAAAGATAAAGGCTAGTCTAGTGGTGAAAACCTATTTTAGGCACCATTAGATGGGGGTGTTAATTCTTCTTTAAATTTAGACCAGGAGACCACTAACATGAAACTTACCTATAGATCTAAGTTCAATTTTGAGCAATAATAAGTATTTGATAAAATTCTCTAAGAATTTTTTAATATTTTTTCTACATGGCCAAATATCCCACTAAGAGACTTAGATTCATCATGCCTAAGATAGGTTGAAGAACAAGTCCTAATAGAGGACCTTCACATAGTCCAACAGTTCAAATCACTACCTACTATCCTAGAAGATAGTTTGACCTTCCTAGTTGAAGATACAATAGAGGTAAACATCAAGACTCCATCAGACCTAAAATGGATAAAATTAGGAGCATCTCTCACTGAGGAAGAATTTGACATCTTTACAGCTTTGTTTAAAGAGTTAATGGATATATTTGCATGGGCCCATTCTAACATTGCAAGATTAGACCCTGCCTTGGTTTGCACCACCTTATAGTTAATATTGATGCCAAACTAGTAAAACAAAAGCTCTATAAGATGAATCATTGCATTATTGTATTAGTAAAGAGAGATTTGGAAAAACTCTTAGAAGTAGGATGTATCTAATCCATTGACTACTCTGAATGGATCTCTAATTTTATACTTATTAGCAAAAAGCTTGAAGGAATCAAAATTTGTACTGATTTTTGGGACATCAATAAAGCTTGTCCTAAAGATGATTTTCTATTACCTAATATCAACATGATTATCAACTCCATGGCAGGTTATGAAATGCTTTCACTCATGGATGGCTTTTTAGGATACAATCAGATCAAATTAACACCAAAAGATCAACATAAAATAATGCTCACCACTCTATGAGGAACATTTTGTTACTAGGTGATGTTATTTGGCCTTAATAATGTGAGGGATAGATACAAAGAGCCATGACTATCATATTCCATGATATGATGCACTATATTATTGATGATATATTAGGAAAATCCAAGACTAGATCTGACCATCTAGTAGTGTTGTGTAAGATATTTAAAAGACTATGAGAGTACAAAGTCAAACTAAATCTAAATAAATGTGTGTTTGGTGTAAATTTAGGAAAATTACTAGGCTTCATTGTGTCTCATAGAGGTATTGAAGTTGTTCTAGCTAAATTCCATCCTATAACCAAGATACCATCACCAACTAATTTGAAGCAACTTTATAGTTTTTAGATTAAGATCCAGTCCATCCAATGCTTTATCTCTCAATTAGCAAATAATTTCTGTCCATTTACACATCTTTTGAAGAAAGGAGTTACATTTCACTGGGATGATCACTAACAAACAACTTTTCAACAACTCAAGGACTATCTTGTTAATCCACTTATTTTATTACCTCTTATGCTAGGAAAGCCATTCTTGTTATACCTATCAGCTAGTGATTATGCTCTAGGTGAACTCTTAGCTCAACATAATGATAATGAAAAGGAGCATGATGTTTACTACCTAAGTCATACCTTGGTTACATATGAACATAACTATGCACCTATTGAAAACTCTTGTCTAGGCATGGTTTTTGTATCTCAAAAATTACATCATTACATGTTGACTAATAAAACCATGGTCATTTAAAAAGTAGATCCACTCAAGTATATACTATCTAAAATAGCTTTGCAAGGTAGAATGGCTAAATGGATCATGCTTTTTAGTGAGTTTGACATAGAATATATCAATCAAAAAGAAATCAAAGAACAAGTTCTTATAGATCAACTTGTTAAAGCACCTCTCATGGACACATAGCCACTTAAGTTTCCCTTTCTTGATGGATCCATCATGATCATTATTAATACACCCCTTGAGGAGTAGCCCTGCAAGCTATATTTTGATGGATCATTCACTATGCATGGATCAAGGGTAGGCCTATTATTTCACACCACAGGGGGATCTAATCCCTAAATCATTCAAAATCAAATTTCCTTGTACAAACAACATGGTCGAGTATGAATCACTTATTGTAGGACTTTGAAAAGAAGTACATTAGAATATACCTCATCTTCAAGTTTATGGTGATTCTTAGTTAATCATCAATTAGGTCATAGATCACTTTCATACCAAAGATGATAAATTGGTTCCATATAAAGCCATGGTTGACACTCTTAAAAAGAAAATTGCCAACATTCAGTTTAAACATATATCAAGGGCTAATAACAAAACAATAGATGATGTGGCTACTATTAGTTCTCTGATTCAACAAATAGATAAAGTTAGAGAGTATCAATTCCTTGTCAAGAATTTGTCAGCACCAACTCATGAACCTTC
The DNA here is from genome assembly GCA_037957365.1 of Torreya grandis. Lineage (NCBI taxonomy): Eukaryota > Viridiplantae > Streptophyta > Pinopsida > Cupressales > Taxaceae > Torreya > Torreya grandis. Next base: position 1,683,328 of record JARHVA010001869.1, read on the forward strand.
AACCATTGCCATGATTTTTGATATTGTTTGTCCTAATTGTATTTTTTACTCAAACCTTTACAACTACCTTCATGACCAAATTATGCCACCTAGCCTATCTCATAAACAAACCAAAGCCTTCATTCATCATTCCACTCATTATACTTTACTTGGATACACCCTTTACGGCCATAGTTTTTATGGAACTCTACTTTGTTGCTTAACTTTGGTAGAGTCTACATTAGGATTAAGAGAAGTTCATGAAGGAGTATGTGGAGCCTATTCTAGCAGGGCAGTCCTATCCAAAAATATCTTGTGTACTAGTTATTATTGGTCCATAATAGATATATATGCCACTGCATATGTAAATAAATGTGACAAATGTCAATGGCATGCTAACTTGATTCATGCCCCAGAAAAAACTTTGAAACTGATGTTGACACCATATGACCATTTTATACATGGGGACTTGACCTCATTGGGAATATTAACCCCACTTCATCTAATGGACATATACATATCCTTACTACCACCAAATATTTCACTAAGTGGGTTGAAGTTATACCCCTCACATGATTATAAAGCAAATTTCCAAATTCATCTTCAACCACCTCATCTACCGCTATGGTATCCCCTCTGATATTATATCCAGTAATGGAGGATCAATCAAGAATAAAGATGTAGACTAGTTTTGTATTAAATACAACATCACCCAACATTTTTATATAGCATATTACCCTTAAGGTAATGGCCAAGCTGAGGCATCTAAAAAAACCATTATCAACATTCTTGAAAAGACTATCAATAATGTTGGTCATGATTGACACCTATAGATATTTCCTTCCCTTTGGGCATACCATACCAATCATCATACCCCCATAAGAGCCACCCCATACTCACTTGTTTATGGTACTAAGGCCATCATTCACATTGAGGTTGAATTTCCTTCACTATGCATCTCTTTCAAGCATGTCCTAGATGATCATGACTATCGAGTAGCTCACTTGTAAGAGCTAGACCTACTAGATGAGAAATGCATATCCATGCTCAATAATCTTCAAGCATATTAGAATCAACTCAAAGGCCACTATAATCAGTATGTGAAGTATCAAACATTTAAACTTGGTGATCTTGTTCTCAAAGAAAACTAAAAGAATACCATAGCTGAGAAGAAACACAAAAGGAAAATTCAAACCAAATTGGATAAGGCCTTTAATCATCATTACAAATTATGGATCAGGAGCATACAAGCTTTCCACACCAAATAGTGATGAACTTCTAGAGCCAATGACAGTTAATCATCTCAAGTGGTACTATTCTTGAATGCTAATGTGTATTGTCTATAAAGACCATTTCAATTATGCCTTTTTGTCATTATTCCTCTTTGTATACATACCATTCTTATCCATCCTCTTTGTCATATCCACTTTCCATTTTTGACCTATCGACCCAGCATGTTATGAAGCCTAGCCCATTTGACCTTGGTTTTTGTCATTAATTACATAATTTTAGCATTAAGGTATCTAATTAGTTCATTAGTTGGTTCAAGAACTTTAGACAGAGATCATATTTTAGGATAATGTGATATAAGGCTTGGTAGTTGCATCCTTCATTTGTTAGTCCTTTCTTACCACCACTCTTGCTACTAATTATAACCACCTTTGGGAAAATTAGTACCATTGATCTATGCCATTGTGTCCTAGTTATAACTACCTACGGACAAACTAGGGGAAATACTAAGCCTTGACGTACCAACTTGCCACGTCCTATGCCATACTATGTCTTTTTACCAACTATGCTTGTTTTGTTTGAATTGGTTGCTACACTAGTCAAATTCCTCCACTATAGGGGTGGAACTATAGTGACTTGAGGTCCTACTCTAAGACTATGTAGTCAGTACTCAATAATTATTGAGGTTAGCTTAGTTACCCTTTTCCAAATGCTTTCCTCATTTTATGAGCAATATAAGTTTGAACGCTCTCACCATTTTTTGAGAAAATTACATACAAATGCTCTCACCATTTTACAAGCTTGAACCATTTAGTGTCTCATCATTCTTAATTGAGTTGTGACACTCTAAAACAATTCCAAAAACATTTCAAAAAATTGTTAGAAAAGAATAAAAGCATTGACCACTTCTTTACCTTAAGTATTCTAAAAACCCTTATTAAGATACAATAATATCACTTGTCATTTAGTTTCCCCATCCGTTTTGGCCTTTTATCTCATGCACTTTCCATTTTTCAAGACCATTCCTATTCTTCTATCACATCCATTCTATTTTTTTTCATTAGTTATCACATTCTTCCCGTTCCATGGGAAAACTACATTTAGCCTAAAGTTTTTTTATTGGATAGTGCATCCTTAGAACTATGTAGGTAGAATCTACTTGCTTAGTGCATATGGAGATAACTCAGCCACCCCTTCCTTTTCTTCTATTCCCCCATTTAGTTCATTTGTTAAGTTGTCACTTATTTTCTAGGGGTAATGTTCGTAGGATTTTTATTGCATTGTTTGTTTATTTTTACTTATTTTGTTTGTTTGTTTACTTTCAACACTATTGCCTTGATTCAGTTTATGTGTGTTAATTGGGTGATTCCTTGTCCACACTTACACTTGAATCCATCCATATTCATATGTTTACATTATCATCATGGTTTCTATCATTGGTGCATTATTTTATATTTGAGTATTGGATTATGACAGTTAGTCCTTATACATATATTGGTCAAGTCTTTATGGTGTTATATCATGAAGCCTACTATCACATGCTATAATAAACCTCAGCTTCAAGAAGTTTATTTAGCAATGGTAGCATCTCTTTAGCACTAACATCCTGATTCCACTCCCAATCATATCCTAAATAAAATAATTGACCATGAAAGAACTTAAATATTTATTAGTTTAGATAAGCATCTCCTTACTAGTAGGTTATTCTAACTCATCATTACCATTTGTGTTAAGTTATCATCATCCTCATCCAAGTTTATCATGTTTGCTATAATCAGGGTCCAATTATTATAACCACATATGGGCAAATCATTACACACTGTCCCACCTATATTTCTCAATGATTATAACCACCTTTGGGCAAATCATTATGTTGTCACCACTTTACTTTTTCTACCTATATAGGGGCATGTTATTATCTTATTTGTCTATCCTAACTAAAGTAGCTCCATCTTCTCAATGATTATAACTGCCTTTGGGAAAATCATTGTGTTATCATACCATGTTTCCACTATCAAGGTACAATGCTTATAACCACCTTTGGGCAAACCATTGTGTACCATCCCACTTACATTCTCAATGATTTTGACTAATTTTTCAATATCATTATGTTTTCACCCCATCATCTTACCTTTCTTTGGTCCCCTCATTTCACTTCTTTCTTTTTGAGGGACCATTTACCAATCCACTTGTGCCAACCATTCCCTTCAGGGGGCATCATATAGTTAGTTTATCATCATTGTATTTTTACACATACAAGACCTTTTTAGTCTTTGAGAAGACATTACTATGCTTATATCTTATAATGCCTTCCCAAATAGGGGAAAATTATAGAGACCTAAAACTGGCCATCAATAACCTCCAATTAGGCTTTTGGCTACTTTCTATCTAAAATGCACAATTTGGCCTAAAAGTACTAAAACATGCAAAATGATGTGAAACTACTGTATTCAAGTGCCAATTTTGGCTAGGGGTATCCCTAAATGGGGAAATGCAATTTATGGGCTAGCTAACTTTTATCAATTCATTTTGAGTCAAAATGCCAAATTGGCACCTACATGTTCTGGACTGCTCTTTCCTATCAAATCTTATGCACAAGACTCGAGCCTTTATTATTTGTTATTAGAAACATCCTAAATGGGAATATGCATCCAACACATCTGATATGGACTTCCAATTCAAATCTAGTCTAATTTAAGACCAATAACAAGGCATTTTGATCAATTTAGGTAGTTTGTGCATAATGTGCTTAATCATGTTTAAGAGCTAATTAACCCAAATCAAGGCATAATCAAAAATTCCATGGAAACTTGTTGAATACTTGTTTAGAAATTAATCTTGAATATCTACATCATCAAGTGACCTCATTTCTTAGGAAGGCATCCCTTGGCCATAAATGCCACAAATATCAGGATTCATGCCCTCCATGCCTCATCAATGCCTTCTATGATGCCCTCTAGGCCTCTTAATTGCCCCTTATTCTAATGCCATGATGAGGATAATTACAAATTTTAATTTCAAAATTGAATTAATCTTAAACCACACATTTTAATCTTGAGAATGGATGGTTGAGGTTGATTTTGATCAAATCCAAAAATTTATAAATAAGAGGCCTCACAACATCATTTATAAGCTTAATTTATGTAAAGTTATAATGCATGATTGGTTCCAAAAAGCTTCAATCAACTAGTGTTATAATTCAAATTGATTTCAAGCTAAGCCAAGACACAAGCCAAAGGTGCCAAGGAGAGATGGAGGTTGTCAAGAGTCCATTGCCAAGGACCTCATGAGCACAAGTCAAGCAAGCCTCCATTACAAAGGCATTTGGAGCATCCAAGGAAGGTGAAAGGAATTCTTATGTTTTCATTCCTTAATTTTTAGTTGTGCTTATCATTTTATTTTGTTAACTAAGCTCTCCCTAGTGTCTAGGCCTAGAGATGTTATGTTATTAGTGTGTTTATTTCTCTTTGTTTTCATTTTGGAACTAACACCATATTAACCATAATCTCTTGAGTCAAATTCATAGGTCATAGGTGTATGGCCGAGATAACCTCAGAAGACCATGTATCATCTGAGTGATACCTACATAGCCTAGTTTAGGGCCTTAGACCAATGTAGTTCTCCCAATGAGAAGGGAAAAAGATGTTGATAGAGTATATTAAAAGGTATGTGACTTGAGTTATTTGTGTGTAAGGATGTAGGTGAGGATAGAGCTTACACTATGAGATCATCTATCAAGGATATTGACATGCATGAAGAGGGATGTCACTCCAAATGAGTGGGAGCATATGGCATCTATGGGTTTAAGAGGAGTTTGATGGTAATATTGAGTCACATGAGATGTATCTCTAATGATATCATTGATTGAGAGGTGGGATCATACCACCAACACTTTCCATCTATCGATTGAAGATTTGATAGTGATGTAGGAGAACATGTATAGGATTCTATGGCTACCACTCCAAGGTGAGGAGATCTTCACATTCTTAAGAGAGGAGCATGATATACACATAGTCATGTTATATAAAGAGATTTTTAGTGAGGTGGCTTACCACTCTATGAGCTTTGCATATGAGCCATTGTATATGGTTGATAAGGAACATCATCTAAACATCTTAATGATGATTGAGATCATAGTGTATGCATTATTAGATATAGATAGAGGGATATTTATAATTGATTTGATAGGTGTACTTACATAGATTGTTGAGTAGCAAACCATTTTTACTTGGGGTCTAGTATTTTTGGCATAGTTATATAGAGATCTATGGGGTTTGAGGCTATGATGGTGATATAGTTTATGTGTCAATCATCTACTGTACTATTGGGTGTATGAGTACATCATGGCGACATGACCACTAGGGTTACCTACCACTATCTTGGCTAGCTTCAAGGTTGGTTTTAGATGGTGGAGATTGGGGATGGCACAAACTTAAGTGGATAGTGTGGTGTGAGACATTGCCTAATATAGGCACATGATCGAGGGCTTGATCCCTAAAAATATTTTGTATAGATTGTATCTAGCATACTTAGTTTTTAGAGGGCAGGTAGAGCAACTTGTTGGGTTACAAAGTTCACTAAGGGTCAAGGGGAGATGGGATGGTGAGTTGGAGATGGCACCCATGGCACAAGTTAGGAGGTAGTTTGGGATATTGTAAGATATTTCACTTTCCTTCCCTTGATATATGAGGGATGACATAGAGGCACCCCTACCATTACCCTAGGAGACTGATGGGCCAAATTTTGAGGAGTTACCAATAGAGCTAGGTGTTAGGGACATAGGGTATATAATGAACTATACAACTTGGAGGGTAGGGTTACATCTAGTGGTGGAGGTTAAGAGGTCGCCACTAGATTTATATGGGTTAGTTAGAGAGAGGGATGTAGTGCTAAAAGCCTAAGATATAGTAGTATAGGCTTGAGATGTCGTAGTTCAAGCTTGATGGATACTCTAGGCATAGGTTTTAGCCTTATAGGGGTAAGTGATGATGTTTTAGGGTTAGATTAGGGATTTAAAGGGTCAAGTTGTAGCACTACAAGGATAAGTGATTGTTTTATAGGGTCAAGTGACTACAGTGATAGTAGAGAGAGACAGTCTGAGAGTAGTAGGTAAGGTTACTCCTCCTTCTCCACCAGCATAAGGACCAATACAGGACGGACCATCATGAGGTGCTATGGGTCCTCCATAGACTATATCTATGGTGAGATATTCAATTGCCCAATATTATATTTCCTACTATGAGAGGGTGATTAGAGAGTTCTCATAGATATAGATATTTTAGAGTTTGGAGAGTAGGAGAGGTCAACATCATGTGCTACAGCTTCTAGCTCACATCAATGCAGATGAATGGAAAGTGGTGATGATATTACCTCCCCATAACTAAATGAAGAGCCTCAAGGACCCTAAGTTTCATAGGTTATTAGTTTTGATTATTTATGTTACATGTATACTAACCTATGAGCCAAAGATGTGAGATGTATATTTTGAGAAGGAGATATGATGTTACAATGATGTAGCTGATGAACATGTACTTTGATCACATATTATATATATGAGATGTTCATATTTTTTCCATGTGTTTATTTGAGATGCATTTATTGTGATTATCATATGCTATATCAATTTGGATGTTAATGTTGATCATGTTATTTGAGTTAGACTAGTCTTTCCCATTCATGTGATGGTATATGCATAGTTGATTAGTTAGTTTCATCTTAGAATTTTTCCATATTTGTGATGGTGTATGCTTAAAATGAATAGATCAGTTATGTTAGTTTATTTCAAAAAAATTCCATATTTGAGATGGTGTATGCATAAAATAAATAAACTAGTTATGTTAGTTTATTTCATCATTTTTCCATATTTGTGATGGTGTATGCATAAAATAAATAGATTGCTTATGTGAGTGTTGGTATGACATTGTTTCTTCATCTCAAATATAGATATTGACTTGTGATGTGGATGGTAAAATAAAGAGGAAGAATGCTCATGCATTGGCAAAGACCATAATTTAGCACATAAATAGGCTTAGAAAAATGAGCCTCTTTCATGCCTTATATCTTTGAACCATTGTGTTTGTTAGAGAAGCATCATGTTTACCTTATGTTAAGTAAGATTCATAGTCCCTTGAAAGAGTATGAGGGGAAAAAGGTTTAAATGATGGAAAAAAGGTTGAGGTAGCTTAACCTACCAAGTAGAGATGATATGTCCCTTTTGTAGGTGATGTGAGAGCTAATATAGGCAAGTCCATGACTTAAAGCTTTTTTTTTTGTGTGTAAGCTGATCAATGTGGGAAACCTACAATAGAATTTTGCATGGGTTAAGGTCGTATAAAGCTATGGGAAGCCTTTTGTATTTTTTTTTCCCTTTGAGAACAAATCTTGACTTAGCCATCCTTCAAGGGAGTGGTCTAAGTGTTTGCTTTTAATTTTAAATAGTTGTCCTTCAAGGGAGCAGTCTATTGATAGTAACAAAGGGAAGTTACATATCTATCCTTCAAGGGAGTAGTCTACATTGAAAAGCATGACCTGATATTTTATAACTTTATAAAATAGCCTATTTTTTATTTTATTTTTGCTTTTAGTCATGGATTAGACTATAAAGGCTTAGGAGTTTTCCAATATGAGGACAAAATCATACCATTGTGTAAGTTAACTAAGTGTTTAGGAGTAAGGGTGAAGAGGAATGGAAATGAATGTCATAAGGATGCTCAATGGATGAGTTCAAGTTAAATACGAAATAAAGTGATGCTTGTTTAACAAAATAATGGTCATAGGTGTAAAGAATTTAAAGGCTTGGGTTCTAGCCTTCCTTCAAGAGAATAAAAGCGATAAGTTCCTAAACCATACTTGTGAGTTATGATATAAGGTCCAACCCAATTAGGAGAAAAATTACCCCATTTTATTTTCTCCATGTTCATCACATGTTGATTTTATTTTAAGATTAGATCTCCTATATTGAAATCTCACTCTTTAAAGTTTTTATTATAAGCATGTTTGATACGCTCTTGATAGATTTGGAGGTGGTTGAGGGCTATGAGATGGTGCTCATCAAGCAATTCAAGTTAGGCAAAATGTTCTTGGTGAAATTCATCATTACTAAGTATGTCATGTAAAGAAATGTGAAGAGAAGGAATCTAGACCTTAAGAGGCAAAACAACCTCTGTCCCATATACCAATGAAAAAGGTGTAGCACCCATAGGGGTTTGAATGCTAGTTGGTAAGCCCATAAAGCAAAAGGAATGTGTGTGTGGCAATCCTTTCCCATATCATTGACTACCTTTATGAGAATTTTCATCAATGTTTTGTTAGAATCTTCTACTTATCCATTAACTTGGGGATAGTATGGTGATGAGAAGATTAATTTGATTCCAAATACATCATAAAGACTTTGAACAATCTTATTTTTGTAAGACTTGCCATTATCTATTATAAATCTTATGAGGGACACAAAAATGATAGATGATGTGATGGTTAATGAAGTCAATAATTTTTTTAGCTTTAATGGAGATGAGAGGGATGGCCTTGACCCACATGGTAAATTATTTAGTGGTAGTAATGATAGAATGATGATGGAGTGATGAATGAGGGTTAATCTCTCTAATTAGATCTAACCCCCACTAGGAGAAGGGCCAAAAGTCTTTGGTAACTTCTAATGCATGATTGGGAATGTGAAGTAGGTTATTGTATTGTTGACACTTGATGTAATACCAAACGTAATTAGCACAATATTGATGAAGTGTGGGCTAATAGTAGCCAAGTTAGAGGATATGTTTGGAAACTACATGACCATTAAAATGTCCACCACAAATCCCATCATGGACTTCCTTAATAGCAAAGGGAGTCTTAGTAATAGTTAGGCATTTAAGGAGAAGACCATAAAAAATTCACTTGTAGAGAAGTCCCCCTAGTATAGTGTAATGAGTGACATGTTTTATGAAATCCCATTTCCCAATATTAGAAAGATCAGGAGGGGTAATAGAGAAGGAAATATAATTTGTGAGCTGTTTTTACCATAGGTATTATTGGTTGGTTGTTACATTTTTGACAAAGAGGATGTTAGTTGAGACATAAGAGGGTAATGTTAAGCGATGCATGGTGACATATATTCTAGAAGAGGAGGATGAAGAGGGTATGTGTGAAGTAGGTGAAGCCATCATGTTAGCGAACTTGTTTGTATATCAAGGAATAGTTTATAATAGATAATATTAAAATGATCCCAAAAGTGTATCTACATAATATTTATACCACTACAAAATTTCATTTTTACATAGGTTGGAACCATTAACTTGGTTAACCAGTAGCTAAGAATCATCAAAAATGGTTATGGATTTGATACCCAAGAAGAGATTTATTTAAAGTCCTATAATCAAAGCCTCATATTCGGCCATATTATTAGTGCATTCAAAATCTAGTTTAAATGACAAAGGCATAGGATCACCATCTAGAGGAATAAGAATGACCCCCACACCCCCACCATGTTAGAATTTATATCCATCAAAGAACATCATCATTTTATAGGAGATGTCATCAGTGGAGAGCGTTATAATAGATTCATTTGGGAAATTAAAGGTTGGAAGGATGATTGTCAGGTAAAGGGGTATTAGCTAACTAGTCAATGATTATTTTCCCTTTAATAATTTTTTTCTGAATGAACTCTAAGTTAAATTTAGTAAGAAGCATAAGCCACCGAGCTACACATTGGTTATGATATGGTCTGGAATGCATGTATTTGAGGGGACCAGTATGGGTGACCACATAGGTTTTATGATTTAGGATATAATGGCAAAGTATACAGGTAAAAAATACCAACACAAGGTAAAGTTTTTTAGTATGGGTATATCGAGTCTCATAATAAATAAGTGTGTGGCTTATGTAATAAAATGTCTACTCTCAATTTTGGTCATCTCGATTTGCAATCATAACACCTACATAATGGTCTATTGCGGAGATATACAATTAGAAAGGCTATTTTTCCTTATGTGGAAAAATAACCAATGGGGAAAGGAGGCATTATTTAAGTGCATCAAAGGTTTCCTAGAAATATATACTCTAATTGAAGGAGATATTCTTTTTAAGGAGATGGTTAAAGGGTTGGTAGTGATCTAACAATTGGGAGATGAAGTGGTGAATAGACTAAAGATTGCCTTGTAGGCTATGGAGTTGTTTGATATTAGTAGGTGGAGGCATCTCTAAGATTGCTCTAACCTTAGCAGGATTGACCTTGATACCATAGAGATAAATGATAAAACATAAAATTTTACCATAAAGAACACCAAAGACACATTTCTTTGGGTTTAGTCAAATGTTATATTGGAGAAGATGAGTGAATATGGTTTTGAGAATTGTCAAGTGTTCTTGATAAAGTTTGAAATTACCGAGTAAGTCATCCACATAATCTTCCATAATTTTATGTAGGAGATCATGGACAATGTAGGTTATGGTACATTGGTAGGTTGTACCAGCATTCTTCAGGCCAAAAGGCATGACCCAATAAAAGAAAGTCCCCCATGGGGTAATAAAGGTTTTCTAGCCTTGATCCTTAAGAGTGACCAAGATTTGATTATATCTAGAGAATCTATCTATAAGTGATAGAATCTCATGGCTGGCTATTAGATCAATAAGTTGGTTGATACTAGGTAATATGAAGTCATATTTTAGATAGGTGAGGTTTAAATCATGATAGTCAATGTAAATATAGATTCCCCTAGTCATTTTTGTGATAGGAACAATATTGTAAATCCATTATGGGTAGTCGATGGGTTGGATAAAGTTAATATAAAGGAGGTGTTGGAGATCTTCTTTGACAAGGAGACCAATAAGAGGATGCATCTTATGAAGCTTCTATTTAATAGGTTTAGCATCTCGATTGGTGACAATGTTATGAGTGATGATAGAGGGTTCAATATCAATCATGTCATTTTAATACCAAGCAAAGGCTTTATTATGGTCATTAAGAAATGTGGTATAATTAGTTTACTCAAAGGAATATAAATATTAACCAATCTTGAGGATGTGAGGGTTATTATGAGAAGTAGGTTGATGTCAATGGTTGATTCATTTAACATAGTTTGTGTTTCAAATGGGAGTGATCATTGGATATAGGAATCATCTACACCCATGTAGGTGAGAATTGCATCATCATCTTGACATTACATAATTTTAATAGTGGGAGAGTCTTCATCAATTATTTTAGGATGAAAGAGAGGAAGGGACCTTGTTTCCTTACCCTAATGATGGGTGAGAGGCCTCAAATGGATGGTATTTATTGAAAAAAAATAGGAGGTATATATACCTCTAATTCTATAGGTGATGGTAGAGAAGAAGGTGGAGAAGGAGAGACTAGTTCTTTGACAATTGGTTTATGGGAGGCTTTAATGAGTTTTTTTGGTTCATCATATCCCACCCCATGCTTATTTTTGGCATTTTCAATGGTGTTGCTAGTAGGATATTCAATAGGTGTATAGACACCTTATTCATAATGACCCAAACCAAATCCTTTCTAAGAAAACCTATAGAGATAGGTATGATAAAATCTAGGGTTACTCAGGAAATAGAAGTCATAGGTAAATGGTTGTGGCAAAGAAGATAGATTGTTGATAGTGGGAGCTTGATCAATTCCCCCATATGTGAATTTGGTTCAAAGGTTATGGGGTCCATAAGGGATGACCATCCTAATATAGGGATCATAATTTGTGTGCATGTGAAGCCTTACATACTCTTGTAGAGTATAGAATATGTTGATCATCAACACATGATATTCATTGAGTGACAAACATTGAAAGGTCTCCTCTATGGGATCTTTGTTAGGAATTTGTGTTGTTGGTATCTATGTAACCATAGGAGTGGAGCTTATGAAAGCTTCAAAATCATCATGCAAGGAAGATGATGTTTTAAATGGGATGAGAACATCATTGGGACTATAGGTCATGTTACATGTTTTAAATGGAGGTGGGTCAGTAGTTATAACATGTACTTATCCATCATGTTCAAAATTGACACAATGGTGAAAAGTTGAGGGTACACATGCCATAACACATATCTAAGTTCTTCCAAGTAGTATGTTATATTTTAACTCTCCTTCCACAACATAGAAGAGCTTGGGAATTGTGTGGGGACTTACAAAAATATGTAAAACATTAGTACCCATCGTAGTAGCTATAGTATCGTTAAAGGAATGGAGTACCATATTAGTTTGAGACATGCAATTGTCAAAAAGGGATAGATATTTGTAGAAATGAGAGGAAATAATATTTATACTATCTCCCCCATTGATCATAACTCTTTTGATATGAGTTTGATCAATATATGTGATAATAAAAAGGGTAGAATCCTAATCTTCAGGGTGTTGAAGTGGTATTTCTAAATCATTAAAAGAAATCAGGGAGATGAAACTAAGGAAGCCAATCAAAGCTACAATAGGTTGGGGATCATTTGATTATACCTCAATCACTTTCAAATCAATGATCAAATCTTGATGGTGTTGGGATGATTTTTGGATTAACTCATACAAAGACATTTTCACAGGACTTTGGTGAAGTTGTTTCACTATTGAGCTTTGAATAATGTCTAAAGATGTTACTTTAGGAACACCCAAGATGGAAATATTAGGATCAGTAGGGGGAGTGTCTTTGGTGAAGGGATGGGTCTAAGGAGTAGTGAACTTTTTCTTAGCTTTATCTTTTTGGTTTTATGACCTTTTGGCCACATTAACTATGTTGATCTGAAATATCAGTGTAGGAGGTGATAAAGGAGTTATGATGACATATTTAGGTGGAAAAGTAGGAGGCATTATAGATGATAATTTTTGAATAATAGGAAGGTTAACAGGAGTATCATCAAAGAGAGAGTTGACATCAAAGTTTTTCTAAATAACTGTTGTGAGGGATTTATAATTCTCAGTATCATGTCCAAGTGAATGATTATATAAACACAATTGCGTATCATCAAACCAAGAGGATTAATGAGGAAGAATATTTATTATGGAATATTTCAATAACTGACGTAATAAAAATCTTTGAGAGCATATAATTTTTATCATGCTTGTTGTGCTAATAAGAGTGGACACCTTCTTTGTTTTGGTGTTGAAAAGGAAATTTTATGTAGTGTCTTGTTTGGTGATGACAAAGTTACATATTTTTATGTCACTTTATTAGTGTCATATGTGAGAGGCCTACCAAATGGAAAAGGTAGGAGTAGAGGTAGCTTAAACTTTTGTTTGGATTTGTTAGATGATATTCCAACTAAAGTAGAAGGGTGTGGTCCCAAAATAGATGGTAAAGTTAAGGGTTGAAGAAAGGATTAGCAAGATCTAGGAGGCTTAACATTCTTCTATATTTTAGGGTGAGAAACTCCAACTTATGATTGAGGAGTTAAATCTAATTTCACATGTGGATGAATTAAATTAGAAATGGGGTATGCACCTAAGGGCCTAATCTACTTTAACATAATAGATTCCTATGAGGATGAGGGTTCTGACATAGATGGTTGAACTTTAGGTGCTTTTGGTGAAGAAGTTATAGCTTTATCTAAGGGGGTTGGTGGTAAAGGTTGGAATTCATTGTGTTAGATATGGAGTTTTAAGCTAGTCCCAAAATGTTTCATGGTCTAGCTTCATGGAGTCAAAAAATTCTATATTTTTTACCAAAAGTGAGAATGGTTTAAATGAAGTTGACGTAGGCCTTACGGTTGTGTTTTTAAAATGATACAGTGTTTGATAAAGGGGGAAATTTTTGGTCTCTGCTACTTCAGGACAAAGATGGGAAATAAACACAATGGGGTCCTCTTCGAGAGATATGGGAGAAGATAATTTGTCTATCATGGGTGGAAGGGATGTAGGTAAAGAAGGGTCCTCAAGAGGGTAAAGCATAGGTATTATGGCTCCCTCAACATGTGGATGAGTCATGGGTATAATATGATCCTCTATAGGTAAAAGAAAGGGTAAGAGTGGTACAATTGGAGTAGGCACAATAGGTCTCTCATCTATTATGAGAATAGATGATTTGGACTCTTCTAGGTGCAAAGGTGAAGAGGGTAGGGTACCACTCTCTATAGGTGGAGGATAAGTAGGCAAAGAAGGTTCCTCAAGAGGGTATAATGTAGGAATGATGTTCCCTTCAACATGTTATTGAGGAATAGGTAGGGTGTGGTTTTCAAGTAGTAAGAGTATATGTAATATTGGTGTAAATGAAATTGACATTATAAGCTCCTCAAGTGGAAAAATGAATGGTAAAGAAGGCTCTTCCTCTCAAGGGAGTGGAATGGTTGAAATAGGCTCTTCTACCTAAGGAGGAAGAATGGGAAAAATAGATGCCACTAAATGTGTGGGAGGATTTGATGAAACAGATGTCTCCTATTGAGGGGCAGGTTGAACTAAAGATAAAGGAAAGACCATATTAATCATATGGATATTATGATCACCTGAGTTAGTTATGGAATGGATAATATTTTGATTTAGATAATGTCTATGAAAATGGTGTTTGAAAACATCCATACTTTGATTAGGAGGTGCATTAGGATTATCCATAATGAGAGCGCCTCTATCAAGCATATCTTGAACAATGTTTTTGAGTATCTTGCAATTATTAGAGTTGTGGCCTTTAACTTGATGGTAACTATAAAACTCATCTTCTTTGTACTAGGTTGGGATAGGATGAGAAGGGTTGAACTGTATAGGATGTTTAATCTAAGGAAGGGCTATGTAACCTTGTTATAATAGTTTCTCTAAGACGGATGTATATGACTCCCTAATGGGAGTGTATTGTTTTTGTTCATATCATTGTTGGAATTGTTTGGTTAGATTTTAAGAAGTCAAAGAATTTTATTGGTTTATGGTTTTGGAAGAGGCTAACTTAATGACCACCATGTTGGTAGAGCCTTTATCCTTTTGGTTAGAGGGAGAAGTTTTACATTAGGAGTCATTTAACTTGGTATTGAGATTTTTACTACTTAACTTGACTTTGCCTTCATCTATAGCATAAACCTTAAGTTTCCATGCCATTGTAAAACTTCATCAAATGTGCAAAAAGTTTGTACCCTGAGTGTGGACAAGATGTGATTAGCACATGCCCTTGAGAAGAGATCAATAATCTCAGGTTGGGGTAAGGAGAAGTAGAGTTGATTGATCAAACTTCTCCAATGAGCGACAAAATTTAGAATAGATTCATCATCAAATTATCTGATAGAGGAAAGGTATATTATAGAAACCTTTTTAGAAATGTTAATAGAGAAATGGTCTAGGAATATTTGTTCAAGTTGGGTAAAGAAGAAAAGGGAGTGTTGAGGTATAGAGCTATACCAATCCAAGGTAGCACCTAAAAGAGACATAGGGAAAGTGTGAAGTAGTAATGTATCATCATGTCCTATTAAATAACAAACATGTCTAATTGCTCGTAAATGTTATTATGTGTCCTCTTTACTCTATAAATGAGTAAATATAGGGAGTTCCCATTGGCTTGGATAAGGGTGAATAGGTACAGAAGGATGGATTGGTTCATTGCATATCTGATCATAAGATAATACATTCTTTGAACTAGAAATGGATGTCTCTAGATTAGACATCTTATCCGTTAGCATCTTAATGAGGTCTAGAGGGGGATTAGTTTGGGGGAAACCTCCTAAGTTATAGGGAAGTTGATAAGAATTAGAGGGAGCATATGGCATAGATTTTTAAGGTTGTGTCAGGGTAACATAAGGATAATGAGTCATAGGTTGAGGTGTAAAAAGAAAAGGGACTTGTCCCAATGGGTTGGTGACTATGCCCTAATTGGTTGTTGTTACTGCATGTTAGATTATTAACATGGTTAGAATGGATGAAGGGTGAGTCATAACTTGGGTAATTATAGGTGTGAGGTTGGATGGAATAGGTACCACTAAATTTTAGAATGGTTTGTACCTTAGTTGAACTGGTTGTGGTTATGAAAGTAGGGAAGTTACACCAGGGTTTAAGTTGGATTGAGCAATTGGAGATGTTATATTTTGAACATTATTTATATTTAGGTTATTCATTGAAGTGGTGGTTTGGGTAACCATGGGGAAAATAGTGGAGGCAATTGAAACTGAGGTTGTCTCCATTAAATAAGTTGGCATACCATAGAGATGGTCACTCAAATAATTATGAGTTCAGCTCATTACAAGGTAATGTTGAAGGGCTATGACATTACAATCAAGAAATTTAGTAAAATCTTGATCTCCCTAATGCATAATGGGAATTTGGTTAGGGTTGGGGGTATGCTTTGTATCTAAAGTATGCCCCATTATAGAATCAAAAGTGAGAGGGGAAGGTGGAAGTGGTTACCAATTTGCATAATCGACAACAATTTTGGCTTGAGCTCATATTAATACCATGCAAGAGGAGGTTTAAATAGTCTTAATACCCTATATTTGAGATAGAATTAAAAAAAACCAATTTTGAGTAAAGGTAAATGGGCTATTTTAGCCTATTATTTTGAGAAAATAAAATTACACAGTCATTGACATTGATAGGGAGGTGATCGATATCGGTAGGGACACTAACATCAGTGGAATAATCAATGTCGATAGGTAAATTCTATCGATATCGATAGGGTTAACCAATGTCGATCATTGTGAAATCTTAGGAGATAGAAACTATGATGTTGTAAAAAATTAAAGGTTGAAACTAGTTAAAATAGTGGGTGTAAAAGGTTTGTATAAGAAGGAATAACACTCAAAAAACTTGAAATAACATGTTATATAAATTGAGTTTTAGAAATAGTGTTAATTTTGTGAATCAATAGAAAAGCATCTTTACCAACTCAAAAATATAGAAGGCAATTGAAAAGTAGAAAAAGAACATTCAACCAGCAACTATTAATTCCTAAAGATTAATTTTTTGTCTCATGTTGTCTTATGCCTTAATCAAATAATGAGAAGAGAATTTGGTTATCAAAGGTATTAGAAAGCAATCTAGAGCTGGTTTTAGATTAGTTTTGGTGCTTAAGAGGAAATTTGTGTTAGATTACGTGCATGGCTTGTTGGATCTTGATTTTTGCACTTCATGAACCTGGAGTTGAGTTAGGCCTCTTAGCCAAAATATACCTTCTGTCTAGAGATTATACTCCACTAGAGAATGGAGTGGGTTCTCCCCTTAGTGGTGAAATCCAAGTAGGATAGTCAGGTAGGGTAAGGTGATCCACCAAGTGATGAAATATTGATGGGCCTTTTCTTAGGTGAGTTTTGATGCTTATTTATGTGAATGTATTTGGTAGTGTAACATAGGTGTACTATGATTTATTCAAAATTCTTGTAATTAACTAGGTGAGTTAATATGCAATGGGTAAACTATGAAATGCAATAAGTTTTAAACCCAAATTTGAAATGTTTAGATTCAAATGAAAGTAGAGATGAAATAGGAATAGAGTATGAACTTGAATATCCTAATGTGCATGTAAGAGTAATTAAGGAAAAGATTATTTTTCTTTTAAAATAAAATGACAAATTGCTTTTTAGAGGCAAGGAGAAAAGAAAGAAAATTTTAGTTTAATGCATTTTAAATAGAGAATAAGATATTGAGTTTTTCATTTTTAAGGGAAAAGAGGAGAATAAAGTACAATAAATTAAATATTCAATATAATCCACCTATATGAATGTTTAAAACAAGAAATAAACCCAAGGAAAACTCCAAGGTCCCATCGGGCATGCCAGAAATGTTTCACTAAATTTTGTTTGTTTTATGTCTAAAGGAAAATAGAATGTAGGATGGGGATTAGTTATTAGAATGAACCTGAATTTGGTTTGTGTACCATATCCAGATGTTGTGAGAACTCATCTTTGGCTATGGATGACTACCTACAATTAATAAATCACTGCCACAAGATGTTTGTTATCAGATAAATGAGTGGGTGCCAAGTTATGCACTTATTCTAAGAAGTGTGAAACTTATCTAGAGATGGAAGTCCACTTTTGAGAGACAAAATGATAATAAATAACTAAAAGAGAGGTAAAGAGAGAGTGAAAATAAGATAAGATTACCATTATTATCAACCTGTATGTAGCAGAGAGTGACAGGGTATAGGTGAGGTACTCTATTTATATTTTAGAAGTTGTTTAGGTAGGTTTTGAAGAGGCTGGGGAATCCAAAGTCACTAACATCAATAGGGGAGTGACTGATATCAGTTATACTACTGAGCTCGGTAGTGAGGTGACTGATGTCAGTTAGGCTACCGAGGTTGGTAGGGGAAATAATTATTTAGGAGCTTGTAGAAGGATTTTATGGGTCTAGAAAATGGTTTGGATTAGATCAGGGAGGTTGGGAGAGTTATGAAAGGGATATTATGGCTTGGATAAGTCTGGTCAAAGGTTTGGTATGTTAGTTTAATGGGAAAAAATCAAGGAATCTTTGTAGCTCCCTCATGGGGGTATGGTTAGAAGAGTGTAAAGTAATGCAGAGTAGATATAAACAAATAGTAGAATAAATATTTAAACAACCTACAGTATCAGTGGTGTACTTAGCTATGGTGGTCACTAAATAATAAGTGCCAAATTGATGGATCCTATCAAGTAGTCTGAACCTAAATGCTTGAACAAAGAGAACAAGCAGGTTTTGTTGGTCCTCAAGAGCTCAATTGCTGATTGTGATTGATTTATGCAGGATGATTGTAAGACATGATGTCAAAAATAGAATGTTGAGAGCCTGAATGAGAGTAAAAATCAATTTTATTAATTTTTTCTAACCTGGAATACAAGTTGGAGATTTGATTATATTCTCAACATCGATGATCCCACCGATGTCGATTTTGGGTTGACCGATGTTGGTAGCCCTAGAATAGGTAAACCTTACTATTTTTGGCCTTTTTATGTTGTTGTTCATGCCAAGTGTGACACCCATTATAAAATTGTAAATATAAGAGGTTAGAAAGGATGTAGTTTTTTAGGAATTTAGTTTGGAAGTGGGAATAAGTCTTGGGTAGTTAAGATGAGGGGACTAGGTCTTGAGGTGATTCATTA